>CM071876.1:15042342-15076247 GCA_036759665.1 Gynandropsis gynandra | reverse complement strand
ATCTGAATCGTCTTGCTCGGAGGAAAGAAACGCGATAGGAAAAGTGTGCAGAGCTCCCAAGTGGTGATAGATCCGGCGGGGAGTGTTTGCAGCCAAGTTTTCGCTTTTCCCCCAATTGAAAAAGGGAAAATACGCAGCAAGATTGCATCCTCAGAGACTCCATGGATTTTGAACGTACCTGAAAGTTCGAGGAAGTCTCTAAGGTGCTGATGGGGATCCTCATGGTTTCCACCCATGAATTGCTTCTGATAAAGCATGTTGATCATCGATGGCTTAATCTCGAATTGTTCTCTTGCAACAGCAGGCATCCTTATGGCTGTTTGCACGTTGTTCATGTTCGGCACCACGTAATCCCTTAGACGACGTGGTGGAGGAGCCTGTAATGGCATCTGTCCATTGCCGTTCTGATTATCCATCTCTTGTCAATCTGAAGGCTCTGTAAAGGACAAACAAAGAATAATTTACGTAGAAGGAATGAAAGAAAAGAAAACAAAAACAAAAACAAAAAACAAAGCAAGAAAGACTCTAGGTTCGAATCTAAGACGCGTTGACAATAGTCCCCGGCAACGGCGCCAAAAACTTGATGCGTTATCAGAGTTAAATAAATAACCTAAACTACCCGCAAGTGCACGGCACGGTGATTATCATTTGTTTGAAGTCTCGTTTGGTAGAGAGAGTTGCGGTTTCTCACTTAGCTCGTCTTTGATTTTAACCTCGGTTGTTCTAAACCTGATCTTCTAGGATTAGAATTCTCCTTTTGGTCCTTCTCCTAATCTCTAACACATGCATCTACGCGGCCGTCGTAAACACAAGTAAATTCAAGCACTCAGATAGAGAATAGATGAACTAAAACGGGAAGATGCATTCAAAATAGATCAAAAGTGGTTCCGGGATAGCCAAGGGCTAATCCCTTCTCCTAGAACAAACAAACTACTCGCTCATGCGTCTGTAAACAAACATAAACAAAGTAGAAAGTCTAAGGAACATGAAAACCAAGCGAAACCGAAGTGTCGGGTTGTCTCCAATGCTCCTTGCTTGCCTACTCGCAAGAATTCTTCTCCAATCACGAACTGAATGAAAGGTGTAATGTTCGCCTCCTCCAATGACGTCTTCTGCCTCCTTTTATGCACTTTAAGTCGGTCTAGGTGTTGCCTTAATTGCCCCCACGAGTTCCCTTTTGTTTTAAGTTAATTTAACTTAGGTTTGCTAGTTTCTCGGGTCGCGACCCGCTCGGGCGGTGAATGTGCCCGCTCGGGTGCGGCTAGGGTAAAACGCACGGGTCATGGGCTGTGTGGAGTGCCCGATCGGGCATGATGAGTGCCCGCTCGGGTATGAGGCTGCTGGTCGGGCATTTCCTTGCCCGAGTCGTGCGTGAATGCGCACCAAATTTGCCGTAGCTTTTGCCCGATCGTGCATGAGTTGTGCCCGACCGGGTGGAGGCTTTCCATGCTCAATCTCGTCCCGTTTGTCCCATGATGATCCTCAAAGTTGTTCCTTAGCTCCATGCATGTCCTTTTAGCTCCAAAATGATCCAAATACGCGTAAAAACCTGTAAGAGCATGAAAACACGAAAACAAGTAAAACGGAAACAAAATCATACGTAAAACAACATTATATATAAAAAACGTCTCCTAATTCGTGCAAGAAATACGTATGAAAACGAGATGATCATGGTCTTCCCGCTCGGGCTCAAGCCCCGTGTGTGGTATTTCTTGCCTGACTCGTTCTCAATTCGCTGGAAAAAATCACCGTAACAAATGCACGCTCAGGCTAAGGAGTTACCCGCGAGAGTAGTGGCTATTCCATGCCGATTCTCATCCCGTTTGTCCCGTGATGATCCTCGATGTTGGTACTTTGTCTCGTGCACGTCCTTTGGCTCCGAAATGAACCGAATACGCATAAAAACCTGTAAGAACATGAAAACAAGTTAAACGGATATAGAATCATATGTAAAGCATCGCATATATATCATAAACTTCTCTAAAATCGTGCAAGAAATATGTATGAAAACGAGATGATCAAAAACTCGAAAAAGGGCATCTCTCGGCTCTTAAAATCCAACGTATCGACCTAAATAATGGATTTTGAGCTTGAAAACGGGTGGGGCTGCCTTCAGCATCCCGCGGCATCGTCTCTCTCGAAAAGTGGAATAAAATGTGTAACAAATCATGTAATTCGGAGCTTCGTACGCAAAGTTATGGTATTTCAAAGCCCTTCGTACAATTCATTGTTGTAGTCGTCTAATCACGTGAAAACAAAAACAAAAAGCGAAAAAAGGGGTGCAACAGGAGAGGCAACCACAAATAGGAAATAGGAAACAAAAGGAATATCCGAGAGAGAACGCAAGCGGCAGCACAAATAGGAAATAGGAAACAAAAGGAATATCCGAGAGAGAAACGCAACGCAAGCGGCGTATTGACAAGACATTCATATCCTAATAAACTCGGAAAGGGCATCTCTCGGCTCAAAACTTCCAACGTATCGACCTAAATAAAGGCTTTTGAGCTCAAAAACGGGGTTGGACTGCCTTCAGAATCCCGGGGCATCCTTTACCTGGAAAAAAGGAATAAAATATGAAAAAAAATCATGTAATTCAGAGCTTCGTACACGTTTGTGTATGGTATTTGAAAGCCCGTCGTACAATTCATTGTTGTAGTCGTCTAATCGCTTGAAAACAAAATCAAAAAGTGGAAAAGGGGTGCAACACGAGAGACAAACGCAAATAGGAAATAGGAAACAAAAAGAATATCCAAGAGACAAATGCAACGCGAGCGGCGTATGGACAAGAAATGACATTCTTATCCTAAGAAACTCGAAAAGGGCATCTCCCGGCTCTAATAGTCCAACGTATCGACCTAAATAAAGGATTTGAGCTTGAAAACGGGGTCTGATGTCATCTCGTTTTTATACTTATTTCTCGCATGATTTAAGGGATGTTTATGAAATAAATACGATGAATACGTATGATTTTTATCCGTTTTACTCGTTTTCGTGTTTTCGTGTGCTTGCAGGTTGTAATGCAAATTCAGTTCATTTTGGAGCTAAAAGATGTACACGAGACAAAGTACTAACATCGAGGATCATCACGGAACAGACGGGACGAGAATCAGCGAGGATTAACACAGCCCACGCGGGGCATTCACCTAGCTCGTGCGGGGCTTGACCCCCAGCAACTTCAGCACGAGTCGGGGAGGTCCCCAGCATGCACGGGTCCTCAAGACAAGCTCAGCCCGTGCGGGGCACTCCCTAGCCTGCGCGGGGCATTTGGTTCGGCATTTGGTCCAGCAGAATAAGCTGTGGTCGGGCAAGCCATCCGCACACACGAGCTTCACCATGAGCATCAGCCCGCGCGGGGCACTCTTTAGCCCGCACGGGGAGGCCTTATTTCCATCGTTAACAGCAAGCTGCGCTCGCGCGCGGCACACACTCAGCCCGCGTGGGTCGCGTCTGTCAACTACAAAAACCAGAAAAAGGAAACTTGTCTAAACACGAAAAGGAATTTGTTGATTACATATAAAAAAAGGAAAACGACGTTAGAGAAAAGGAATAAGAGATTTTTTGCTGGAGAAAAGAATGGAAACGTTGCCCAACTTAATCAAGAATGGAAAACACACGAAAAAGGTAAAACGGCGGCTATTGCGAAAACGAGGAAAGAAGTGGACAGCCAAAAGGAAAAACCAAGAGAAAAGGAAAGAAAAGAAGAAGGAAAAGGAAAAAGAGGAGCTAGGGGTCGAAGGAGATTCAGGGAAAGGGAGTTTTCAGAATTCATCGAAGAGAGAGAGAGAGTAGAGAGAGAATCGGAGAAGAAGGAGACTCTTGCGAATGAGACATTCAAGGAGCATTGGAGATCAATTGAAGACTTCGGTTTCGTTTGGTTTTTATGTTCTTTAGACTTTCTACTTCGATTATGTTGTTTGCTTTTGAACGCATTTAGTTATTTTGTTCTAGGAGAAGGGATTAGCCCATTGCTATCCCGAAACCACTTTGATTTATCTTTGAATGAAATTTCTCGTTTTCGTTTATCTAATCTTTGTCTGAGAGCTTGAATGACTTGTATTTACGAAGGCCAAGTAGATGCATATGTTAGGGATTAGGAGAAGGACCAAAAGGAGAATTCTAGTCCTAGAAGATCAGGTTTAGAACAACCGAGGTTAGGCCACGAAAGTAGGGTAGCACCGGTTGAGGTGAAATAGATGAATCATAGAACTTATGAGTTTAGCTTAAGGTGTCAGCCACGAAAGTAGGGGATAACTTAACTAGATCACGTGTCTATGCCATGAGAGATGGTAGATATCGTATTAGGATCATCTGCCTTAGATAACTTGATCGGGATTGCATGATTAGATAGGTTGATTTTTGGTTTCGGTAGTCTTGTGGTGAAACCGGATTCCTGGAACGTTTGTCTCACTGTTAAGAACTCGCATTTTATTTATTTTTTATTATTTCAATCTTAAAACTCAATATTCTTTGCAAGTTTGATTCATAGTTTGAATTTATTTGTGTTGCATAGTCCTTGTGGGATCAACACCTAAAGTACTACACACGTGTCGTGCTCTTGCGGGTAGTTTAGGTTATTTGTTTAACTTTGAATACGCATCAAGTTATTGGCGCCGTTGCCGGGGACTATTGTCAACACGTCTTAGATTCGAGCGTAGAGTCTTTCTTGTTTTGTTATTTTTTGTTTTCTTTTCTTTCATTTCATTTTACCTAATTCCGTTCGTTTTTCCTTTGTTGGTTTATGACCAGATCTCAAGGTGCTTCCAGTCTATGCCAAATCGACCCCGAGATCATGCGCACTTGTAGACAACTAAGAAAAGGCAAGGAAGAAGGTAACACAGAGCCATCAAATCAACGAGATATGGATAACCAGAACGGCCACAGACAACCTCAATTCTCTATCAGTAATTTGAGGAATATGCAGCAACAGCAACTCGCACCTCAACCGCGAGAACCACAGGCTCCTCTACCACGTCGCCTCAGAGATTACGTGGTACCAAATATGAACAACGTGCAAACAGCCATAAGGACGCCTGCTGTTGCTAGGGAACAGTTTCAAATTAAGCCAGCGATGATCAACATGCTTTATCAGAAGCAATTCATGGGTGGAAATCACGAGGATCCCCATCAGCATCTCAGAGATGTCCTAGAACTTTCCAATACGTTCAAAATACACAGAGTCTCGGAGGACGCGATCTTGCTGCGTCTCTTCCCCTTCTCAATTGGGGGACGAGCAAAAACTTGGCTGCTATCGCTTCCCGCTGGTTCAATCACGACTTGGGACCAGCTCTGCACATTGTTCTTATCACGCTTCTTTCCTCCGAGCAAGACGATTCAAATGAGGGAAGAAATCACAACGTTTAGATGCAGAGATGGAGAAACATTGTTCGAAGCGTGGGGCAGATTTAAGGATCTTCTACAGATGTGTCCACACCATGGTCTCGAGCAGTGGTACGTTATCCAAACCTTTTACAATGGAATTTCAGATGAACACCGAACGACGTTTGATAGCGCTGCTAGATGACCGTTTATGGATCTGAGCGTCGAGGAGGCATACGAGCTGATTGATAACCTCGCCATGAACCACACCATGTGGTCCACACTGAGAGGTATGCCTAATAGAACTCGAGGTTTATATGAAGTGAATCAGTGCAGAGCAACGGGTAATACATCAAACGCCATGTACTGCGTGAATTGCGGAGATACAGAACACGTGGCTTATCAATGTACGCTGCAAGAGAACGTGGAATACATGAATTATGTCCAGCAGCAAGGAAACACGCAATTTGGGAATACCTACAACCCGAGTTGGAGGAATCACCCGAACTTGTCATACCGAACGACTCAACTGATGAAGTATTCGAGATTTTAGCAACCACCGCAGCCATACCAGCAAAATAACCAGCAATTTCAGCATGCTCAACAAGTTTTGAAAGCTCTTTAACCTCCTCAAGCCCCTTCTTCAAATTTTGAGGCGGTAATGCTCGAATTTATCAAGGAGCAAAGGCAGCAACAATCGACTGAAATCAAATTCAATGCGGATGTGGGGACATCGATCAACGAGCTCAAACCTAAGATGGAATCCTTGAGCAACCATGTGAAGAGCTTAGAGAACTCAGTAGCACAACAGGCTGCCTTATCCTCTCGGAATCCCGGACAGCTTCCCGGTAAACCCGAGTTAAACCCGAGAGAGTATGTTAACGCTATTTCCGTGTGCTGCACTGATACGATTGAGCATTCGCCCTCCAAAGAGCAAGAGCAAGCTGCTGGTACGTCCATGAGAAAAGGAAAAGGTACCATCGCGATTATGGAAGGAGTCGGACAAGATTTGGACAAACCATACGCTGCTCCACCGGCATTCAAACTTCCTATACCGTTTCCTCAACGGTTGGTGAGCAGTAAGAATGAAGAACAAGTGTGCAGATTTGTAGAGGGTCTCAAGAAGCTTGACATCAACATCCCATTCGTGGAAGCCCTCCCAAAGATGCCTAATTACACCAAACTCATCAAAGAGGTTCTTTCCAAAGAGAGGCATATCGAAGAGAATGAAATGGTAGCACTCACCGAGGAATGCAACGCTATCCTTCAAAACATGCTGCCCCCAAAGTTGAAGGAACCCAGGAACTTCTCCATTCCATGCACAATAGGTAATATTGACATTGACAATGCTTTGTGTGATTTAGAAGCAAGCGTGAGCATCATTCCACACTCGGTTTTCAAGCGGATGGACGTCGGGAATCTCAAACCTACAAAGATGTGTCTACGCCTCGCGGATCATTCGGTAAGATATCCGGTGGGAATTTTTGAAAAAGTTCCCACCAAGGTAGGTAATCTTTGTATTCCCACTGATTTTGTTGTACTTGAAATAAAGGAAGATGCTAGGATACCTAATATTCTTGGGAGACGTACAACAAGGAAAACTTTCCTTACGTGTCGGAGATGAGATGATAGAGTTCAACTTGTTCAGCCCCACGAACGGACCCTCATTCAAGGAGTCTTGCTTTACAATCCGTTTGCTGGACAAGTTAGCGAAAGACACACATGATCAAGTAAGTGTTTCTAATCTTCTTGTACGATATTTAACACGAGTTTTCGAAGATGCAGGATTAATGGACGAAGGAGCCAAGTACGGCCCACGTGAGGAGATACCACACGAAATGCACGTTGGTTTCGCAGTGGAGAATACATTCAAACTTGAGCCCGAGCCACCTCCGTCTTCTTTTCAGTATGAGTACGTTGAATGCGATAAAATATATCATGCTGTTATGAATGCTAACTTGAGGTCAGATAAGATGAGAAAACAACCCACACGCATAAAGAAGCGTAGGAAATCAGTTCTTCAATGTGTACGCACAAAACTTATACGCAAGACAGCCTCGAACCTGCCACCGAAACTCAAAGGAGGCTGCACCCGCACTTGCAACAGGTAATGGAAAAAGACATCATAAAACTTTTCGATGCAGATGCCATTTATCCAACCTTGGGCAGCGAACGAGTGAATCCCGTGCATGACCTGCCAAAGAAAGAAGCCGTGACTAAGGGATGGCACGGCAAAAAGATCTTACCTCATGACTTCCAACTAGGTGACTTAGTTCTACTTTTCAATTCTCATCCTAAGCTTTTCCCGAGCAACCTACGGTCTTGTTAGTCTGGTCCTTTTCAGGTACGAGAAGTCTTCACACATGGAGAAGTGGAACTATGGACGATTCAAGCAGAACATTCAAAGCTAATGGACAGCGACTAAATCTTTACCAAGGCGCTCAATCGATCGAAAGTGGAAACTCCATTTCCCTTTTCGATCAACCCGTCGCGCACGCATGAAGAATGGAGACGTCGAAGCTTAAAGACGTTAAATAAGTGCTTTCTGGGAGGCAACCCATCTGTTTGTTTTCTATTTTTCTTAGTTGTTTAGTTTAAGACTCGTAAAAAAACACACAAAAAAAAACACCACAAACATGACTTCAGTTCTCTTACCATCCATCGGAGCTTCACGTCGAGGAGGGCGTTCAGTTCAAGTCTGGGGGAGCATCTCACGTTTGTCAGGTGATTTCGTTTCATTTTCTTTTATTTTTTAGTTTGTTTTTGCTTTTGTGAGTCAGAGTCGTCCTAGGCACTTGTCTGGTGCCACGTTTTGAGATGAACCCTAAACCTAGGATACTTAAGAAGTTGGCCTTTTCCGTGAGATTTTGCATGTTTGAGCTAGTTTTTTCCTAAGCGTTAGAGCTTATTAGTCGGCTGAAAAACAATAGGTTGTAATTCTTTGGGAATCCTAGTGTTGCTTGTGGGAGGTTTAGACAAGGTTGCTAGGCTAGTTTATCGTTTATTCTACCTATCCAAATGGTCATATTTTGTATAGACGATGCTTTACTTCTTTTAATGAGGATTATTAGATCGTATGAAATCGAGCTTGTTTTACATAATAAAGAGCACACACTAACACTCCGCTGTCGATAGAAATAATGCCTAAAATCATGATCTAAAATCTATATGAGTGCATCGACCTTGATCCTCTTTCGATGGTTCGGGTCTAAGTGGTGGGTTGGCGATCATCTTTCTACATCCTAAGGATATGGCACAATAAAAACGCCGCCTACTCCGCTGCACTCTTGAACGAGATGCATGAGTATACCGTCATCGGTAGTCTGGGTCTAAGAAGAGGCTGGATCCCTTCGATTGTTCTAGGTTTAACATTTGTCTGAAGTCTTGTTTGGTGGAGAGAGTTACGATGGCTTGTTTAGTTTGCCTTCGATTTGCTTTCTCGTGGGTAGCCTTTGTGAACTTAGGATGAAGACTGAAAATTTTTAGGCCGAATTTGCTCTCGACTTGCTAGTTGATCGGTTAGGTTAGCTTTAGCAGTATTTCTAGGAGAAAAGGGAATTCTCAGATTTTGTATACCCCACGTGTTCCACGTTTACGTTTCCTTAGAGACAAGCAAACATTCAAGTCTGGGGGATTTTGATCATCTCGTTTTTATACGCATTTCTCACATGATTTAAGGGATGTTTATGATATTGATACGATGATTACATATGACTTTGTATCCGTTTTACTCATTTTCGTGTCCTTACAGGTTGTAATGCAAATTCGGTTCATTTTGGCGCTAAAAGACGTACACGAGACAAAGTACTAACATCGATGATGATCACGAAATAAACAGGACGAGAATCGGCGAAGAATAACACAGCCAACGCGAGGCATTCACCTAGGCCGCGCGGGGCTTGACCCACAGCAACTTCAGCACGAGTTGGGGAGGTCCTTAGCACGCACGGGTACTCAAGACAAGCTCAATCCGCGCGGGGCACTACCTAGCTCCCGTGGGGCCTTTGGTTTGGCATTTGGTCCAGCAGAATGAGGACGGGTCAGGCAAGCCATCAGCACGCACGTGCTTTCACCATGAGCATCAGCCCGCGCGGGGCACTCATTAGCCCGCACGGGGAGGCCTTATTTCAATCGTTAACAGCACACCGCGCCCGCGCGGGGCACACACTCAGCCCGCGTGGGTCGCGTCCATCACCTGCAAAAACCAGATAAGTAAATTTATCTAAACACGAAAAGGAACTCGTTGGTTACTTATACAAAAAGAAAAACGACATTGGAGAAGAGGAATAAGAGATATTTTGTTGGAGAAAGGAATGGAAACGTTGCCCAACTTAATCAAGAATGGAAAATACACGAAAGAGGTAAAACAATGGCTGCTGGGACAAAAAGAAAAGAAGTGAACGTCCAAAAGGAAAAACCAGGAGAAAAGGAAAGAAAAGATCAAGGAAAAGGAAGAAGAGGAGCTAATGGTCGAAGGAGATTCAGGGAGAGAGAGAGTTTTCAAAATTCATCGGAGAGAGAGTAGAGAGAGAATCGGAGAAGAAGGAGACATTCAATGAGCTTTGGAGATCAATTGAAGACTTCAGTTTCGTTTGATTTTTATGTTCTTTAGACTTTCTACTTCGATTATGTTGTTTGCTTTTGAACACATGAGTGAGTAGTTGTTTTGTTCTAGGAGAAGGGACTAGCCCATGGCTATCCCGGAACCACTTTGATTTAGCTTTGAATGCAATTTCCCGTTTTCGTTTATCTATTCTTTGCCTGAGAGCTTGAATGACTTGTATTTATGAAGGCCAAGTAGATGCATGTGTTAGGGATTAGGAGACGGACCGAAAGGAGAATTCTAGTCTTAGAAGATCAGGTTTAGAACAACCGAGGTTAGGCCACGAAAGTAGGGTAGCAGCGGTCAGGGTGAAACGGATAAATCATAGAACTTATGGGTTTAACTTAAGGTGTTGATAACATGTAATCTGTCATAGTATTTTCATGATTCCTAGGTTTAGTTTTGATTAGATTTCTTGGAATTTACCGAGTTATTGAGTATATTCGAGGATTTCATCTACCATTTTGTGTTTTGTGTAGGAAACAAAGACATGAAGCAAACACGAGTTATTACGGCAAATCCACCCTGAAAACGTGATTAAGAGATCAGATACAATATGTGAACGGCCACGGAATCAAACGGAACACCCAAGGATCGAGCGAAAGGAACGAAAACAAGAAGATAACTCAGCCCGCTCGAGCTTGGAAGAGGCCCCGCACGGGCTGCAACTCCAGCAAAGTGTCCCGCAAAGTTTGCACGACTCGGGGAGGCTTGGAACACGCCCGGATCGGATGAAGAACCCTTGGCCGTGTGGGGTGGCCAAGGTGCCCGCTCTGGCTGCACATGACCAGCAAGAAGAGCCCTGGTCGGGCTGGTGATCACTCACCCCGCGCAGGTAGAGCTTGTAGCTTGTGCCCGGGCTGTTCTTGTCGGTTTTTGAATTCAAACTTGAATTAGAAGGAGAGAGGGGCGATCTAGGGCAGCAAGGAGGACGTACAGGCTAGGAGAGGGACTGAAAAACCCAAGGAGAAACTCGAGAGAAGCTGAAGAAGAAAAGAGACAACAATCCGGACTTCGGTATCAAGATAGGGAAGATCGAGGAATCGTATTTCTTACTCTTTATCATGTCTAGGTTTTTTTTCTCTTGTTTTACAATAGATTCCATGAGTGACTAAGCCTCTAGCTATGGGTTAGGATTTCCGAATTTGTAATGGATGCTTGAATTTATTCGTTAATGCTTAGACTTATCGAAGTTTTCTTGAAATTCGGTTTTGCAATCAACATCTTAAATGTCTTATACTAGTGCTGTCCGCTTAGTAATCTAGGAATTTGTGTTTAGCTGGAAGGTTAAATTATGAATCTGGAACAATTGATTGTAGATTAAGTTTGATTAATGAGAATCTGACCGGTCGATTTATCGACTTAGGAATTATGATTGCGTGCTTAACGCTACCATAATCACGAGTTAATTACTGCTGGAAGGTAGGATTGCACGTAATTATGGTTAGGCGGTTTAGGTTCGGCAGAATCATTCCTTATTTCAGAGCAGAAATTCCCCGTTGTCAAGATAGTTCCACAGGTTTATGATCCTTTATTTGTTACATCCTTGCAAATCCCGGTAACCCGAAACCCATAGTGTTCTTAATTATCAAATTTTTCACGTCACCTCATCGCTGTCATCATTCCTTTTAGTGTCTTAGAAGTTCATCTCACACCACCATCTATTCATTGCGTCTTAGTTTAGTCGTAAGCTTAGCTTAGGTTGCATTAGTCCCCAGAGTTTGACCTTGTATTACACCGATCCGTATACTTGCGGTAAGTGGATATTAGGCATTTGTATAGCTTGATATTTCCCACATAAGGTGTCAGCCTCGAAAGTAGGGGATAATTTGACTAGATCACGTGTCTATGCCTTGAGAGAGGGTAGATATCATATTAGGATCGTCTGCCTTAGATAACTTGATCGGGATTGCATGATTAGATAGGTTGATTGTTGGTTCCGGTAGACTTGTGGTGAAACCGGATTCCTAGAATGTTTGTCTCACGTTAATAATTCGTATTTTATTTGTTTTTAGTATTTCAATCTTTAAACTCAATATTCATTTGTTTGCAAGTTTGATCCCTGTGGGATCGACACCTAAACTACTACACGCGTGTCGTGCACTTGCAGGTAGTTTAGGTTATTTGCTTAACTTTGAATACGCATCGTCCGGCTGCCTTCAAAAATTCGGGCCATCATTTATCTCGAAAAGAGGAATAAAATGCGAAAAAAATCATGTAATTCGGAGCTTCGTACGCAAAGTTATGGTATTTCAATTCATTGTTGTAGTCGTCTAATGACGTGAAAACAAAAACAAAAAGCGGAAAAGGGGTACAACATGAGAGATAAACGCAAATAGGAAATAGGAAGCAAAAAGAATATCTCAGAGACAAACTTAACGCAAGCGGCGTATTGACAAGAAATGACATTCGTATCCTAAGAAACTCGAATAGGGCATCTCTCGGCTCTAAAAATCCAATGTATCGACCTAAATAAAGGATTTTAGCTCGAAAACGGGGTCAGGCTACCTTCAACAATCACGACATCGTTTATCTCAAAAAGAGGAATAAAACGTGAATAAAATCATGTAATTCGGAGCTTCGTACGCAAAGTTATGGTATTTCTAAGCTCGTCGTACAATTCATTGTTGTAGTCGTTTAATCACATGAAAACTAAAACAAAAAGCGGAAATGGGGTGCAACACGAGACACAAACACAAATAGGAAATACGAAGCAGAAGGAATATCCGAGAAACAAACGTAACACAAGCGACGTATTGACAAGAAATGACATTCGTATCCTAAGAAACTCGAAAAGGGCATCTTCCGGCTCTAAAAATCCAACGTATCGACCTAAATAAAGGATTTTGAGCTCGAAAATGGGGTCTGGCTGCCATAAGCAACCCACGACATCATTTATCTCGAAAAGCGGAATAAAATGTTAAAAAATCATGTAATTCGGAACTTCGTACGTAAAGTTGTGGTACAATTCAAAGCCATCGTACAATTCATTGTTGTAGTCGTCTAATAACGTGAAAACAATAACAAAAAAGCGGAAAAGAGGTCCAACACGATAGACAAACGCAAAAAGGGAAATAGGAAGCAACAGGAATATCCGAGAGACAAACGCAACGCAAGCGGCGTATTGAAAAAAAATGACATTCGTATCCTGAGAAATTGGAAAAGGGCATCTCTCGACTCTAAAAATTCCACGTATCGACCTAAATAAAGAATTTTGAGCTTGAAAACGGGGTCGGGCTCTCTACAGCATCCCGTGGCATCGTTTATCTTGAAAAGAGGAATAAAATGTGAAAAATAATCATGTAATTCGGAGCTTCGTACGCAAAGTTATGGTATTTCAAAGCCCGTCGTACAATTCATTGTTGTAGTCCTCTAATCACGTGAAAACAAAAACAAAAAGTGGAAAAGGGGTGCAACGCGAGAGACAAACGCAAGTAGGAAATAGGAAGCAAAAGGAATATCCGAGAGACAAATGCAACGCAAGCGGCGTATTGACAAGAAAAGACATTTGTATCCTAAAGAAACGAAAAGGGCATCTCCCGGCTCTAAAAATTCAATGTATCGACTTAAATAAAGGATTTTGAGCTCGCAAATGGGGTTGGGATGCAAAAAGCAACCTGCGGCATCGTTTATCTCGAAAAGATGAATAAAATGTGAAAAACATCATGTAATTCAGAGGTTCTTACGCAAAGTTATGCTATTTCAAATCCCGTCGTGTAATTCGTTGTTGTAGTCGTCTAATCACGTGAAAACAAAAAAAAACGGAAAAGAGGTGCAACACGACAGAAAAACGTAAATTGGAAATAGGAAGCAATAGGAATATCCGAGAGACAAACGCAACGCAAGCGGCGTATTGAGAAGAAATAACATTCGTATCCTAAGAAACTCGAAAAGGGCATCTCCCGGCTCTAAAAATCCAATGTATCGATATAAATAAAGAATTTTGTGCTCGAAAATGGGGTCGGGATGCCTAGAGCAACCCGCGGCACTGTTTACCTCGAAAAGAGGAATAAAATGTTAAAAAGATCACGTAATTCGGAGTTTCGTACGCAAAGTTATGGTATTTCAAAACCCGTCGTACAAATCATTGTTGTAGTCACCTAGTCACGTGAAAACAAAAACAAAAGCGGAAAAGGAGTGCAACCAGAGAAACAAATGCAAATAGGAAATAGAAAGGAAAAGGAATATCTGAGAGACATACGCAACACAAGCGGCCTATTGACAAGAAATGACATACGTATCCTAAGAAACTCGAAAAAGGCATCTCCCGGCTCTAAAAATCACATGAATCGACCTAAATATAGGATTTTGAGCTTGAAAACATAGTCGGGCTGCCAACAGCAACCTGCCGCATTGTTTATCTCTGAAAGAGGAATAAAATGTGAAAAAAATCATGTAATTCGGAGCTTTGTATGCAAAATTTTGGTATTTCAAATCCCATCATACAATTCTCTGTTGTAGTCGTCTAATCACGTGAAAACAAAAACAAAAAGCAGAAAAGGGGTGCAATACGAGAGACAAAAGCAAATTGAAAATAGGAAGCTAAAGGAATATCCGAGAGACAAGGGCAACGCAAGCGGCGTATTGACAAGAAATGAGATTCGTATCCTAAGATACTCGAAAAAGGCATCTCTCGGCTCTAAAAATCTAATGTATGTACCTAAATAAAGGATTATGAGCTTGAAAATGGGGTCTGGCTGCAAACAGCAACATGCGGCATTGTCTATCTTGATAAAAGGAGTAAAATGTGAACAAAATCTTGTAATTCAGAGTTTCGTACGCAAAGTTATGGTATTTCAGAGCCCGTCGTAGAATTCAGTGTTGTAGTCGTCCAATCGCGTGAAAACAAAAACAAAAAGCGGAAAAGGGGTGCAACACAAGAGACAAACGTAAATTGGAAATAGAAAGCAAAAGGAATATCAGAAAGACAAACGCAACGCAAGCCGCGTATTGACAAGAAATGACATTCGTATCCTAAGAAACTAAAAAACGCATCTCCCGGCTCTAATAATCCAAAGTATCGACCTAAATAAAAGAGTTTCAGTTCAAAAACGGTGTCGAGCTGCCTTTAGAATCTCAAGGCATCGTTTATCTGGAAAAGAGGAATAAAATGTGAAAAGAATCATGTAATTCGGAGCTTCGTATGCAAAGTTATGGTATTTCAAAGCACGTCGTACAATTCATTGTTGTAGTTGTCTAATCACATGAAAACAAAAACAAAAAGCAAAAAAAGGGGTGCAACACGAGAGATAACTGCAAATAGGAAATCGAAAGCAAAAGGAATATCTGAGAGACAAACCCAACGCAAGCGGCGTATTGACAAGAAATGACATTCGTATCCTAAGAAACTCGAAAAGGGCATCTCCCAGCTCTAAAAATCCAAAGTTCGACTTAAATATAGAATTTTGAGCTTCAAAACGGGTTCGGAATGCCTACAGCATCCTACAGCATCGTTTATCTCGAAAAGAGGAATAAAATGTGAAAACAAATCATGTAATTCAGAGCTTTGTACGCAAAGTTATGGTATTTCAAAGCCCATTGTACAATTCATTGTTGCAGTCGTCTAATCACGTGAAAACAAAAACAAAAAGCGGAAAGGGGTACAACACGAGAGACAAACGCAAATAGGAAATAGGAAGCAAAAGGAATATCCGAGAGACAAACGCAATGCAAGTGGCTTATTAACAAGAAATGACATTCGTATCCTAAGAAACTCGACAAGGGCATCTCCCGGCTCTAAAAATCCAACGTATCGACCTAAATAAATGATTTTTAGCTCGAAAACGGGGTCGGGCAGCCTACAGAAACCCGTTGAATTGTTTATCTCGAAAAGAGGAATAAAATGTAAAAAAAATCATGTATGTCAGAGCTTTGTACGCAAAGTTATGGTATTTCAAAGCCCGTCGTAAAATTCCTTTTTGTAGTTGTCTAATCACGTGAAAACAAAAACAAAAAGCGGAAAAGGGGTGCAACACGAGAGACAAACACAAATAGGAAATACGAAGCAAAAGGAATATTCGAGAGACAAACGCAACGCAAGCGGCATATTTACAAGAAATGACATTCGTATCCTGAGAAACTCGAAAAGGGCATCTCTTGGCTCAAAATACAATGTATCGACCTAAATAAAGAATTTTGAGCTTGAAAATGGGGTCGGGCTACCTAGAGCAATCCACAACATCGTTTATCTCAAAAAGAGGAATAAAATGAGAAAAATATCGTGTAATTCGGAGCTCCGTACGCAAAGTTATGGTATTTCAAAAGCCGTCGTACAATTCGTTGTTGTAGTCATCTAATTACGTTGTTGTAGTCATCTAATTAGAAATAGGAAACAAAAGGAATATCCGAGAGACAAACGCAACACAAGCGGCGTATTGAAAAGAAATGAGAATCGTATCCTAAGAAACTCGAAAAGGGCATCTCTCGGCTCTAAAAATCTAGCGTATCGACCTAAATAAAGGATTTTGAGCTCGAAAATGGGGTTGGGCTGAAAACAGGAACTTGTGGCATCGTTTATCTCAATAAAAGGAATAAAATGTGAACAAAATTATATAATTTAGAGCTTCCTACGCAAAGTTATGGTATTTCAAACCCCGTCGTACACTTCATTGTTGTAGTCGTCTAATCACATGAAAACAAAAACAAAAGGCGGAAAAGTGGTACCACACGAGAGACAAACGCAAATAGGAAATAGGAAGCGAAAGGAATATCCGAGACAAAAACGCAACGCAAGCGGCTTATTGACAAGAAATGACATTCGTATCCTAAGAAACTCGAAAAGGGCATCTCCCAAGTCTAAAAATCAAATGTATAGAGCTAAATAAAGAATTTTTAGCTCGAAAACGGGGTCGGGCTGCCTAGAGCAACCCGCGGCATAGTTTATCTTGGAAAGAGGAGTAAAATGTTAAAAACATCATGTCATTCATAGCTACGTACGCAAAGTTATGGTATTTCAAAGGTCGTTATACAATTCATTGTTGTTGGCGTCTAGTCACGTGAAAACAAAAACGAAAAGCGGAAAAGGGGTGAAACACGAGAGACAAACGCAAATAGGAAATAGGAAGCAAAAGGAATATCTGAGAGACAAACGCAATGCAAGTGGCGTATTGACAAGAAATGACAATCGTATCTTAAGAAACTCAAAATTGGCATCTCCCGGCTTTAAAAATCCCAAGAATCGACCTAAGTAAAGAATTTTGAGCTAGAAAATGGGGTCGCGCTGCCTTGAGCAACCCGCAGCATCGTTTATCTCGAAAAGAGGAATAAAATTAGAAAACAATCAAGTAATTCGGAGCTTCGTACACAAATTTATGGTATTTCTAAGGCCGTTGTACAATTCATTGTTGTAGTCGTCTAGCCACGTGAAAACAAAAACAAAAAGGAAGCTAAAGGAATATCCGAGAGACAAACGCAACGCAAGCGGCGTATTGGTAAAAAATGACATTCGTATCCTAAGAAACTCGAAAATGGGATCTCCAGGCTCTAAAAATAACACGAATCGACCTTAATATAGGATTTTGAGCTTGAAAATGGGGTCGGGCTGCCGACAGCAACCTGCGGCATCGTTTATCTTGAAAAGAGCAATAAAATGTGAAAAAAATCATGTAATTCGAAGCTTTATATGCAAAGTTATGGTATTTCAAAGCCCGTCATACAATTCCCTGTTGTAGTCGTCTAATCACGTGAAAACGAAAACAAAAAGCGCAAAAGGGGTGCAAAACGAGAGACAAAAGAAAATAGAAAATAGGAAGCAAAAGGAATATCCGAGAGACAAGTGCAAGGCAAGCGGCGGATTGACAAGAAATGAGATTCGTATGCTAAGAAACTCGAAAAGGGCATCTCCTGGCTCTAAAAATCCAAAGTATCAACCTAAATAAAGGATTTTGAGCTCGAAAACGGGGTCGGGCTGCCTACAGCAACAAGCGGCATCTTATCTGGAGCTTCGTACGCAAAGTAATGGTATTTCAAAGCCAGTCATACAATTCATTTTTGTAGTCTTGTAATCAATTGAAAACAAAAACAAAAAGCGGAAAGGGGGTGCAACACGAGAGACAAACGCAAAAAGGAAATAGTAAGCAAAAGGAATATCTAAGAGACAATCGCAACGCAAGCGGCGTGTTAACAAGAAATGACATTTGTATCCTAAGAAACTGAAAAGGGCATCTTCCGACTCTAAAAATCCAACATATCGACCTAAATAAAGGATTTTGAGCTCGAAAACGGGGTCCGGCTGCCAACAGTAATCTGCGACATAGTTTATCTCGAAAAGAAGAATAAAATGTTACAAAAATCTTGTAATTCAGAACTTCGTACGCAAAGTTATGGTATTTCAAAGCCCATCGTACAATTCATTGTTGTAGATGTCTAATCATGAGAAAACAAAAACAAAAAACCGAAAAGGGGTGCAACACGAGAGACAAACGCAAATAGGAAATAGAAAGCAAAAGGAATAACGGAGAGACAAGCGCAACACAAGTGGCATATTGATAAGAAATGACATTTGTATCCCACAGCAACCTGCGGCATTGTTTATCTCAAAAAGAGGAATAAAATGTGAAAAAATCATGTAATTCAGAGCTTCGTACGCAATGTTATGGTATTTCAAATCTCGTCGTACAATTCATTGTTGTAGTCGTCTAATCACGTGATAACAAAAACAAAAAGCGGAAAAGGGGTGCAGCACGAGAGACAAACGCAAATAGGAAATAGGAAGCAAAAGGAATATCCGAGGGACAAATGCAACGCAAGCGGCGTTGATGCGATTCAAAGGAAAACAATTATTAACCTAAACTGCCCGCAAATGTACGACACGTGTGTAGTACTCTAGGTGTCGATCCCACAGGGACTATGGAACACAACCTTAACTCAAACTACGAATCAAACTTGCAAATGAACAAAGTATGGATTTTTAGATTAAAATACTAAAAACAAATAAACTAACGAGTTCTTAACAGTGAGACAAATGTTCTAGGAATCCGGTTTCACCACAAGACTAACGAAACCAATAATCAACCTATCTAGTCATGCAATCTTAGTTAAGTTATCTTAGACAGACGATCCTAAGAGTTATGCCTTGAGAGAGAGTTCTACCCTCTCTCAAGGCATAAACACGTGGTCTAGTCAAGTTATCCCCTACTTTCGTGGCTGACACCTTGAACTAAACCCATAAGTTCTATGATTCATCCGTTTTACCCTCAACCGTTGCTACCCTACTTTCGCGGCCTAACATGGGCTGTTCTAAACCTGATCTTCTAGGACTAGAATTCTCCTTTCGGTCCTTCTCCTAATCCCTAACACATACATCTACTTGGCCTTCGTAAATACAAGTCATTCTAGCACTCAGACAAAGAATAGATAAACGAAAAATGGGAAATTGCATTCAAAGATAACTCAAAAGCGGTTCCAGGATAGCCAAGGGCTAGTCCCTTCTCCTAGAACAAAACGGCTACTCGCTCATGCGTTCGAAAGAAAACATAATCGAAGTAGAAAGTCTAAAAAACATAAAAACCAAACGAAATCGAAGTCCTGATTTGATCTTCAACGCCCTTGAATGTCTCCTCCGCAAGAGTGTTCTTCTTCTCCGATTCTCCCTCTACTCTCTCTCACGTATGAATTCTGAAACTAACTGAATCCCCTCGTCCCCTAGTTCCTCTATTTCCCTTTCCTTCTTTTTTTCTTTCCTTTTCTCCTGGTTTTTCCTTTTGGCCGTTCACTTCTTTCCTCTTTTTCGCAGCAGCCACCGTTTTAACTTTTTTCGTGTGTTTCCATTCTTGATTAAGTTGGGCAAGGTTTCCATTCTTTTTCTCCAGCAAAGTATCTCTTATTCCTCTTCTCTAATGCCGTTTTCCTCTTTGTTTATGTAACTAACAAGTTACTTTTTGTGTTTAGACAAGTTTCCTGTTCTGGTTTTTAAAGAAGACTGGCGCAACCCGCGCGGGCTGGATTGTGTGCCCCACATGGGCTCCCTTGCTGATTTTAAACCTTCTCGGGCTGATTCACAGCCCGAGCTGTGCTGTTCTTTCTGGATAATGCGCCCCACACGGGCTGAAGAATGCCCCGAGTGGGCTAAAGCTTGACTTGAAGCCTGTGCGTGTCAATGACCTCCCTGACCCGTGTTGAGTTTGCTGGAGGTTGTAGCCCATGCGGACTAGGTGAATTCCCCGCGTGGGCTGTGTTATTCCTCCCTGAATCTCATCCCGTTTGCTCTGTTAAGATCCTCGATGTTAGTATTTTGTCCCATGTATGTCCTTTAGCTCCAAAAAGAAACAAATACGCATTAAAACCTGTAAGAACACGAAAACACGAAAACAAGTAAAACATATACAAAATCATACGTAAACATCACAAATATTTCATAAACATCCCTAAAATCATGCGAGAAATATGTATTAAAACGAGATGGTCAAGCGTATTGACAAGAAATGACATTCGAATACTAAGAAACTCGAAAAGGGCATCTACCGGCTCTAAAAATCCAATGTATCGACCTAAATAAACGATTTTGAGCTTGAAAACGGTGTCGGGCTGCCTACACCAACCCGCGGCATCATTTATCTCAAAAACAAGAATAAAATGTGAAAAATATCATGTAATTCGGAGCTTCCTATGCAAAGTTATGGTATTTCAAAGTCCGTCGTACATTTCATTGTTGTAGTCGTCTAATCACATGAAAACAAAACAAAAAGCGGAAAAGGGGTGCAACACGAGAGACAAACGCAAATAGGAAATATAAAGCAAAAGGAATATCCGAGAGACAAACGCAACGCAAGCGGCGTATTGACAAGAAATGACATTCGTATCCTAAGAAACTAAAAAAAGGGCAACTGCCTGCTCTAAAAATCCAGTGTATCAACCTAAATAAAAGATTTTGAGCATGAAAACGAAGTCGGGCTGCCTTCAGCATCTCAGGGCATTGTTTATCTCGAAAAGAGGAATAAATGTGGAAAAAATCATGTATTTCGAAGCTTCGTACACAAACTTAAGGTATTTCAAAGCCCGTCAAACAATTCATGTAGTAGTCGTCTAATCACTTGAAAACAAAAACCAAAAAGCGGAAATGGGGTGCAACACGAGAGACAAACTATAAAAGGAAATAGGAAGCAAAAGGAATATCCAAGAGAAAAACGCAACGCAAGCGGCGTATTGACAAGAAATGACATTGTTATCCTAAGAAACTCGAAAGTGGCATCTCCCGACTCTAAAAATCCAACGTATCGACGTAAATAAAAGACTTTGAGCTCGAAAACGGGGACGGGCTTCCTTCAGCATCTGGAGTATCGTTTATCTCGAAAAGTGGATAAAATGTGAAAACAATCATGCAATTCTGAGCTTCGTACGCAAAGTAATGGTATTTCAAAGCCCGTCGTACAATTCATTGTTGTAGTCGTCTAATCACATGAAAAAAAAAGCCGAAAAGGGGAGCAACAAGAGAGACAAACACAAATAGGAAGGAGGAAGCAAAAGGAATATCCGAGAGACAAACGCAATGCAAGCGGCATATTGACAAGAAATGACATTTGTATCCTAAGAAACTCGAAAAGGGCATCTGTCGGCTTTAAAAATCCAACATATTGACCTAAATAATTGATTTTGAGCTCGAAAACGGGGTTGGGCTGCCTTAAGCTGCCTTCATCAATGTTTATCTTGAAAAGAGGAATAAAATATGAAACAAATCATGTAATCCGGAGCTCGTACGCATAGATATGGTATTTCAAAGCCCGTCGTACAATTCATTGTTGTAGTCGTCTAATCACGTGAAAATAAAAACAAAAAGCGGAAAAGGGGTACAATACAAGAGACAAACGCAAATAGAAAATAGGAAGCAAAAGGAATATTCGAGAGACAAACGCAACGCAAGCGGCTTATTGACGAGAAATGACATTCGTATCCTAAGAAACTCGAAAAGGGTATCTCCCGGCTCTAAAATTCCAACGTATCGACATAAATAAAGGGTTTTGAGCTCGAAAATGGGGTTGGGCTGCCTTAAGCTGCCTTCAGCAATGTTTATCTTGAAAAGATGAATAAAATATGAAACAAATCATGTAATCCAGATCTTCGTATGCAAAGTTATGGTATTTCGAAGCCCGTCGAGCAATTCATTCTTGTAGACGTCTAATCATGTGAACAAAAAACAAAAAGCGGAGAAGGGGTGCAACACGAGAGAAAAACACAAATAGGAAATAGGAAGCAAAAGGAATATCCGAGAGACAAACACAACGCAAGCGGTGTATTGACAAGAAATTACATTCGTATCCTAAGAAATTCGAAAAGGGCATCTCCCGCCTCTAAAAATCCAACATATCAACCTAAATAAAGGATTTCGAGCTCGTAAATGGGGTCAAGCTGCTATCAGCAACCCGCCACATCGTGTATCGCAAAAAGAGGAATAAAATGTGAAAATAATCATGTAATTCAGAGCTTCGTACGAAAAGTTATGAAATTTCAACGCCTGTCGAACAATTCATTGTTGTAGTCATCTAATCACGTGAAAAAGATAAAAAAGCAGAAAAGGGGTGCAAAACGAGAGACAAACGCAAATAGGAAATAGGAAGCAAAAGGAATATCCGAGAGACAAACACAATGGAAGCGGCGTATTGACAAGAATGACATTCGTATCCTAAGAAACTCGAAAAGGGCATCTCTCGGCTCTAAAAATCCAATGTATCTACCTAAGTAAAGGATTTTGAGCTGGAAAATGGGGTTGGGCTGCCTTCAGCAACCCGCAGCATCGTTTAACTTGAAAAGAGAAATCATGAAAACAAAAAGTTATGGTATTTCAAATCCCGTCTTATTGTTGTAGTCGTCTAATCACGTGAAAACAAAAACAAAAAGCGGAAAAGGGGTGCAACTTGAGAGACAAACGCAAGTAGGAAATAGGGAGCAAAAGGAATATCCGTGAGACAACCGCAACGCAAGTGGCGTATTGACAAGAAATGACATTCTTATCCTAAAAACTCAAAAAGGGGATAGTTCGACTCTAAAATTCCAATGTATCGTTCTAAATAAAGAATTTTGAGCTCGAAAACAGGGTCGGGCTGCCTTCAGCATCCCACAACATCGTTTATCTAGAAAAGAGGAATAAAATGTGAAATACATCCTGTAATTCGGAGCTTCGTTTGCAAAGTTATGGTATTTCAAAGCCCGTCGTACAATTCATTGTTGTAGTCATCTAATCACGTGAAAACAAAAACAAAACCGGAAAAGGGGTGCAACACGAGAGACAAACGCAAATAGGAAGTATGAAGCAAAATTAATATCCGAGAGACAAACGCAACGCACACGGCGTATTGACAAGAAATGACATTCGTATCCTAAGAAACTCGAAAAGGGCATCTCTCGGCTCTAAAATTCTAACGTATCGACCTAAATAGAGGATTTTGAGCTCGAAAACGGGGTCAACCTGCCTTCAGAATCCTACAGCATCATTTATTTCAAAATGAGGAATAAAATGTGAAAAAAATCATTTATTTCGGAGCTTCGTACGCAAAGTTATGGTATTTCAAAGCCCATCGTACAATTCTTTCTTGTAGTCGTCTAATCACGTGAAAACAAAAACAAAAAGCGGAGAAGGGGTGCAACACGAGAGACAAACACAAATAGGAAATATGAAGCAAAAGGAATATCTGAGAGACAAACGCAACGCAAGCGGCATATTGACAAGAAATGACATTCGTATCCTAAGAAACTCAAAAAGGGCATCTCCCGACTCTAAAAATCGAATGTATCTACCTAAATAAATAATTTTGAGCTCAAAAACGGGGTGGAGCTGCCTTCAGTAACCCACAGCATCGTTTATCTCGAAAAGAGAAATAAAATGTTAAAAAAACCATGTAATTCGGAGCTTTGTACGCAAAGTTATGAAATTTCAACGCCAGTCGAAAAATTCATTGTTGTAGACGTCTAATCACGTGAAAATAAAAACTAAAAGCGCAAAAGGGGTGCAACACAAGAGACTAATGCAAATATAAAATAGGAAGCAAAAGGAATATCGGAGAGACAAACGCAACACAAGCGGCGTATTGACAAGAAATGACATTCGTATCCTAAGAAACTCGAAAAGGGCATCTTTCGGCTCTAAAAGTCGAATGTATCGACCTAAATAAAGGATTTTGAGCTTGAAAACGGGGACGACTGCCTTCAGTATCTCCCAGCATCGTTTATCTTGAAAAGAGGAATAGAATGTGGAAAAAATCATGTATTTCAGATCTTCATACGCAAAGTTATGGTATTTCAAAGCCCATCGTACAATTCATTGTTGTAGTCGTCTAATTACGTGAAAAAAAAACAAAAACCGGAGAAGTGGTGCAACACGAGAGACAAACGCAAATAGGAAATAGGAAGCAAAAGGAAAATCCGATAGACAAACGCAACGCAAGCGGCGTATTGACAAGAAATGACATTCGTATGCTAAGAAACTCGAAAAGAGCATCTCCCGGCTCTAAAAATCCAATATATCGACCTAAATAAAGGATTTTGAGCTCAAAAATGGAGTCAGGCTGCCTTCAGCAACCCGCCGCATCGTTTATCTCGAAAAGAAGAATAAAATGTGAAAACAGTCATGTAAATCGGAGCTTGGTACGTTAAGTTATGGTATTTCAAAGCCCGTCGAACAATTTATTGTTGTAATCGTCTAATAGCATGAAAATAAAACAAAAAGCGGAAAAGGGATGCAACACGAGAGATACACGCAAATAGGAAATAGGAAGCAAAAGGAATATCTCAAAGACAAACGCAACACAAGTGGCGTATTGACAAGAAATGACATTCGTATCATAAGAAACTCGAAAAGGGCATCTCTTGACTCTTAAAATCCGATGAATCGGCCTAAATAAAGGATTTTGAGCTGGAAAACGGGGTTAGGCCCTCTTCAGCATCCTGCAACATCGTTTATCTCAAAAAGAGGAATAAAATGTAAAAAAAAACATGTAATTTGGAGATTCATACGCAAAATTATGGTTTTTCAAAGCCAGTCGTACAATTCATTGTTGTAGTCGTCTAATCACGTGAAAACAAAAACAAAAAGCTGAAAAGGAGTGCAGCACGCGGAACAAACGAAAATAGGAAATATGAAGCAAAAGGAATATCCGAGAGACAAACGCTACGCAAGCGACGTATTGATTAGAAATGACATTCGTATCCTTAGAAACTCGAAAAGCGTATCTCCCGGCTCTAAAAATCAAACGTATCGGCCTAAATAAAGGATTTTGAGCTCGGAAATAGGGGTCGAGCTGCCTTCAGTAACCCGCGGCATCGTTTATCTCGAAAACAGGAATAAAATGTCATACAAATGATGTAATTCGGCGCTTCGTACGCAAAGTTATTGTATTTCAAAGCCCGTCGAACAATTCATTGTTGTAGTCGTCAAATCACGTGAAAACAAAATCAAAAAGCGGAAAAGGGGTGCAACACCAGAAACAAACGCAAATAGGAAATAGGAAGCAAAAGGAAAATCCGAGAGACAAACACAATTCAAGCGGCATATTGACAAGAAATGACATTCGTATCCAAAGAAACTCGAAAAGGGCATCTCCCGGCTCTAAAAATCCAATGTATCAACCTAAATAAGGGATTTTGAGCTGAAAAATTGGGTCGGGCTGCCTTCAGCAACTCACACCATTGTTTATCTCGAAAAGAGTAACAAAATGTGAAAATATCATGTAATTCGGAGTTTCGTACGCAAAGTTATGAAATTTCAAAGCCTGTCGAACAACTCATTGTTGTAGTCGTCTAAGCACGTGAAAAAAAAACAAAAACCGGAAAAGGGGTGGAATACCAGAGACAAACACAAAAAAAAAGGAAGCAAAAGGAATATTTGAGAGAAAAACGCAATGCAAGTTGCGTATTGACAATAAATGACATTTGTATCCTAAGAAACTCGAAAAGGGCATCTCAGGGCTCTAAAAATCAAACGTATCGACCTAAATAAAGGATTTTGAGCTGGAAAACGGGGTCGAGCTGCCTTCAGCAACCCACAGCATTGTTTACCTTGAAAAGATGAATAAAATGTGAAACAAATGATGTAACTTGGAGCTTTGTACGCAAAGTTATGGTATTTCAAACCCCGTCGAACAATTCATTGTTGTAGTCGTGAAATCACGTAAAAAAAAAATCAAAAAGCGGAAAGGGGTGGAACACAAGAGACAAACGCAAATAGGAAATAGGAAGCAAAAGGAATATCCGAGAGACAAACGCAACGCAAGCGGCATATTGACAAGAAATGACATTCGTATCCAAAGAAATTCGAAAAGAGCATCTCTCGGCTCTAAAAATCCAATGTATCGACCTAAATAAAGGATTTTGAGATCTAAAACAGGGTCGGGCTGCCTTCAGCAACCCACGACATCGTTTATCTCGAAAAGAGGAATAAAATGTGAAAAAATCATTCAGTTCTTAGCTTCGTACGCAAAGTTATGAAATTTCAAAGCGTGTCGAACAATTCATTATTGTAGTCGTCTAATCACGTGAAAACAAAAACAAAAAGCTGAAAAAGGGGTGGAATACGAGAGACAAGCGCAAATAAGAAATAGGAAGCAAGACGAATATCTGAGAGACAAATGCTATGCAAGCGGCTTATTGACAAGAAATGACATTCGTATCCTAAGAAACTCGAAAAGGGCATCTCCTGACTCTAAAAATCAAACGTATCGACCTAAAAAAAGTATTTTGAGCTTGAAAATGGGGTCGAGCTGCCTTCAACAACCCACAGCATCATTTATCTCGAAAACATGAATAAAATGTGAAACAAATGTTGTAATTCAGAGATTCGTACGCAAAATTATGGTATTTTAAAGCACGTCGAACAATTCATTATTGTAGTCGTGAAATCAAGTAAAAACAAACTCAAAAAGTGGAAAAAGGGTCCAACACCATAGACAAACGCAAATAGCAAATGGGAAACAAATGGAATATCCGAGAGACAAATGCAACACAAGCGGATTATTGACAAGAAACGACATTTGTATCCGAAGAAACTCGAAAAGGGCATCTCTTGGCTCTTAAAACCCAATGTATCAACCTAAATAAAGGATTTTGAGCTTGAAAACGGGGTCGGGCTGCCTTCAGCAACCCACAACATCGTTTATCTCGAAAATCATGTAATTCGAAGTTTCGTACACAAAGTTATGAAATTTCAAAGCTTGTCAAACAATTAATTGTTGTAGTCGTCTAATCACGTGAAAACAAAAACAAAAGGCGGAAAAGGGGTGCAATACGAGAGACAAATACAAATAAGAAAAAGTTAGCAAAAGGAATATCCGAGAGACAAACGCAACGCAAGCGGCGTATTGACAAGAATGACATTCGTATCCTAAAAAACTCGAAAAGGGCATCTCTCGAAAAGAGGAATAAAATGTTAACAAATCATGTAATTCGGAGCTTCATACGCAAAGTTATGGTATTTCAAAGCCCGTCATACAANCAATTCATTGTTGTAGTCGTCTAATCACGTGAAAACAAAAACAAAAAGCTGAAAAGGGGTGCAGCATGCGAGACATACGCAAATAGGAAATAGGAAGCAAAAGGAATATCAGAGAGACTAACGCTACGCAAGCGGCGTATTGACAAGAAATCACATTTGTAATCTAAGAAACTCGAAAAGGGCCTCTCCTGGCTCTAAAAATCCAACGTATCGACAATATAAAGAATTTTGAGCTCGAAAACGGGGTCGAGCTGCCTTCGGCAACCCGCGGCATCGGTTATCTTGAAAAGAGGAATAAAATTTAAAAAGAAAATCATGTAATTCTGAGCTTCATACGCAAAGTTATTAAATTTCAAAGCCCGTCGTGAAATTCATTGTTGTAGTCGTCTAATCACGTGAAAACAAAAACAAAAAGCGGAAAAGGGGTGCAACACGAGAGACAAACGCAAATAGGAAATAGGAAGGAAAAAGAATATCCGAGAGACAAACGCAATGCAAGAGGCATATTTACAAGAAATGACATTTGTATCCTAAGAAACTCGAAAAGGGCATCTCTCGACTCTAAAAATCCAGTGTATCAACATAAATAAAGGGTTTAGAGCTCGAAAACGGGGCCCGGCTGCCTTCAGCAACCCCCGTTATCGTATAAAATGTGAAAACAATCATGTAATACGGAGCTTCGTACGTTAAGTTATGGTATTTCAAAGCCCGTCAAACAATTCATTGTTGTAATCGTCTAATCATGTGAAAAAAACAAAAAGCAGAAAAGGGGTGCAACACGAGATACAACCGTAACTAGGAAATAGAAAGCAAAACGAATATCTGAGTGGCAAAGCAACGCAAGCGCCGTATTGACAAGAAATGACATTCGTATCCTAAGAAACTCGAAAAGGGCATCTCCCGGCTCTAAAAATCCAATGTATCGACCTAAATAAAGGATTTGAGCTCGAAAACGGGGTCGGGCTGCCTTCAACATCCCGAGGCATCGTTTATCTAGAAAAGAGGAATAAAATATGAAAAAAATAATGTAAGTCGGAGCTTCGTACGCAAAGTTATGGTATTTCAAAGCCTGTCAAACAATTCATTGTTGTAGTTGTCTAATCATGTGAAAACAAAAACAAAAAGCAGAAAAGGGGTGCAACACGAGAGACAAATGCAAATAGGAAATAGGAAGCAAAAAGAATATCCGAAAGACAAACGCAAAACAAGCGGAGTATTGACAAGAATTGACATTCGTATCCTAAGAAACTCGGAAAGGGCATTTTCAGACTCTAAAAATTCAATGTATCGACCTAAATAAATGATTTAAAGCTCGAAAACGGGGGACTGCCTTCAGCATCCCACAACATTGTTTAAAAACCCATCGTACAATTCATTGTTGTAGTCGTCTAATAACGTGAAAACAAAAACAAAATGTTGAAAACGGGTTCATCACGAGAGACAAACGCAAATAGTAAATAGGAATCAAAAGGAATATCCGAGAGGCAAACGCAACGCAAGCGGTGTATTGACAATAAATGACATTCGTATCCTAAGAAACTCGAAAAGGGCATATCCCGGATCTAAAAATCAAACTTATCGACCTAAATAAAGGATTTTGAGCTTGAAAACGGGGTCAGGCCACCCTCAGCACCCCGTGGCATCGTTTATCTTGAAAAAGGAATAAAATGTGAAAAACATCATCTAAATGGAAGCTTCGTATGCAAAGTTATGTTATTTCAAAGCCCGTCGAACTATTCATTGTTGTAGTCGTCTAATAACATCAAAACAAAAAAAACAGAAAAGGGGTGCAACACCAGAGACAAACGCAAATAGGAAATAGGAAGAAAAAGGAATATCCGAGAGACAAACGCATCGCAAGCGGCATATTAACAAGAAATGACATTCGTATCCTAAGAAACTCGAAAAGGGCATCTCCCGACTCTTAAAATCCGACGTATCGGTCTAAATAAAGGATTTTGAGCTGGAAAACGGGGTGGGGCCGCCTTCAGCAACCCACGGCATTGTTTATCTCGAAAAGAGGAATAAGATGAGAAAAAATCATGTAATTCGGAGATTCGTCCGCAATGTTATGGTATTTCAAAGCCCGTCATACAATTCATTGTTGTAGTCCTCTAATCACGTGAAAAAAAAAATAAAAAGCAGAAAATGGCTGCAACACGAGAGCCAAACGCAAATAGGAAATAGGAAGCAAAAGGAATATTCGAGACACAAACACAACACAAGCGGCGTATTGACAATAAATGACATTCGTATCCTAAGAAACTTGAAAACGGCATCTCCCGGCACTAAAAATCCAACTTATCGACCTAAATAAAGGATTTTGACCTCAAAAATGGGGTCGGGCTGCCCTCAGCACATTGTGGCATCGTTTATCTCAAAAAGAGGAATAAAATGTCAAAAACATCATGTAATTCGGAGCTTCGTACGCAAAGTTATGGTATTTCAAAGCTCGTCGTACAATTTATTGTTGTAGTCGACTAATCACGTGTAAAAAAACAAACAAAAATGAATATCCGAGAGACAAACGCAAATAGAAAATAGAAAGCAAAAGGAATATCCGAGAGACAAACACAACACAAGCGGCGTATTGATAAGAAATGACATTTGTACCCAAAGAAACTCGAAAAGGGCATCTCTTGGCTCTAAAAATCCGAACTATCAACCTAATTTAAGGTATTTGAGATCGAAAACAGGATGGGGCTGCCTTCAGCAACCCGCGGCATCGTTTATCTCAAAAAGAGGAATAAAATGTGAAAAAAACATGTAATTCAGAGCTTCGTACGCAAAGTTATGGTATTTCAAAGCCCGTCATTCAATTCATTGTTGTAGTCCTCTAATCACGTGAAAACAAAAATAAAAAGCGGAAAAGGGGTGCAACACGAGAGACAAATGAAAATAGGAAATAGGAAGCACAAGGAATATTCGACAGGCAAACGCAATGCAAGCCGCGTATTAACAATAAATGACATTTGTATCCTAAGAAACTGGAAAAGGGCATCTCCCGTGTCTAAAAATCCAACTTATCAACCTAAATAAAGGATTTTGAGCTCGAAAACAGGGTCGGGATGCCTTCAGCACCCCGCGGCATCGTTTATCTCGAAAAGAGGAATAAAATGTGGAAAACATTATGTAAGTCGGAGCTTCGTACGCAAAGTTATGGTACAATTTAGAGCCCATCGTACAATTCATTGGTGTAGTCGTTTAATCACATGAAAAAAAAAACCAAAAGCGTAAAAGGGTGCAAAACAAGAGACAAACGCCAATAGGAAATAGGAATCAAAAGGAATATCCGAGAGACAAAGGCAACGCAAGTGGCCTATTGACAAGAAATGACATTTGTATCCTAAGAAACTCGAAAAGGGCATCTCTCGGCTCTAAAACTCCAACGTATCGACCTAAATAAAGGATTTTGAGCTCGAAAACGTGGTCGAGCTGCCTTAAGCAACCGCGGCATCATTTATCTCGAACATAGGAATAAAATGTGAAAAAAAGTCATGTAATTCGGAGTTTCGTTCTCAAAGTTATGGTATTTCAAAGCCCGTCGCACAATTCATTGTTGTAGTCGTCTAATCACGTGGAAACAAAAACAAAAAATCGCAAAGAGGGTGCAGCACGAGACACAAACGCAAAGAGGAAATAAGAATCAAAAGCAAAATCCGAGAGACAAACGCAACGCAAGCGGCGTATTGATAGTAAATGACATTCGTATCCTAAGAAACTTGAAAAGGGCATATCCCGGCTCTAAAAATCCAATGTAGACCTAAATAAAGGATTTTGAGCTCGAAAATGGGTAAGGGATTCATTGTTGTAGTCATCTAATCACGTGAAAACAAAAACAAAAAGCGGAAAAGGGCTGCAACACGAGAGATAAACGTAAATAGGAAATAGGAAGCAAAAGGAATATTCGAGAGAAAAATGCAACACAAGCGGGGTATTGACAAGAAATGACATTTGTATCTTAAGAAACTGGTAAAGGGCATCTCCCGGCTCTAAAAATCAACCGTATCGACCTAAATAAAGGATTTTGAGCTTGAAACGGGGTTGAGCTGCCTTCAGTATCCCGCGGCATCGTTTATCTCGAAAAGAGGATTAAAACGTGAAAAAAATCATGTACTTCGGAGCTTCGTACGCAAAGTTATGGTGTTTCAAAGCCCATCATACAATTAATTGTTGTAGTCATCTAATCACGTGAAAAAAAAAACCAAAAGCGGAAAATTAGTGCAACACGAGAGACAAACGCAAATAAGAAATAGGAAGCAAAAGAAATATCCGAGAGACATACGCAACGCAAGTGGCGTATTGACAAGAAATGACATTCGTATCCTAAGAAACTCGAAAAAGGCATATTCCGGCTCTAAAAATCCAATGTATATACCTGAAAAAGCAATTTTGAGCTCGAAAACGGGGTCGGGCCGCCTTCAGCAACCAAGGCATCCTTTATCTCAAAACAAGGAATAAAATGCCAAAAATATCATGTAATCCGAAGATTCGTACGTAAAGTTATGGTATTTCAAAGCCCGTCGTAGAAATCATTGTTGAATTCAACAAAAGCAGAAAAGGGGTGCAACACGAGAAGCAAACGCAAATAGGAAACAAGAAGCAAAACAAATATCCGAGAGACAAACGCAACGCAAGCGGCGTATTGATAAATAAATGACATTCGTATCCCAAGAAACTCAAAAAGGGCATCTCCCGGCTCTAAAAATCTAACGTATCGATCTAAATAAAAGATTTTGAGCTTGAGAATGGGGTCGGACTGCCTTCAGCATCCCGCGGAATCGTTTATTTCAAAAAGAGGAATAAAATGTGAAAAAGATCATGTAATTTGGAGCTTTGTTCGCAAAGTTATGGTATTTCAAAGCGTAGTCGTCTAATCACGTGAAAACATAAAGAAAAAGCGGAAAAAGGGTGCAATACGATAGACAAATACAAATAGGAAATAGGAAACAAAAGGAATATCCGAGAGACAAACGCAACTCAAGCGGCGTATTGACAAGAAATGACATTCGTATCGTAAGAAACTCGAAAAGAGCATCTCCCAACTCTAAAAATCCAACGTATCGATCTAAATAAAGGATTTTGAGCTTAAAACAGTGTTGGGCTGCCTTCAGCATCCTGTGGCATCGTTTATCTTGAAAAGAGGAAAACATTGTGAAAAAATCTTGTAATTTGGAGCTTAGTACGCAAAGTTATGGTATTTCAAAACCCGTCGTACAATTCATTGTTTCGTCGTCCAGTAACATTAAAACAAAAACAAAAAGCGAAAACGGCGTGCAACACGAGAGACAAACGTAAATAGGAAATAGGAAGCAAAAGGAATATCCCAGAGCCAAACGCAATGCAAGAGGCGTATTGCCAAGAAATGACATTCGTATCCTAAGAAACTCGAAAAGGGCATGTCCCGGCTCTAAAAATCCAATTGTATCGATCTAATTAAAGGATTTTGAGCTCGAAAATGGGGTCGAACTGCCTTCAGCATCCTGCGGCATCGTTTATCTCGAAAAGAGGAATAAAATGTGAAAACAATCAAGTAATTCGGAGCTTCGTTTGCAAAGTTAAGGTATTTCAAAGCCCGTCGTACAATTCATTGTTGTGGTCGTCTAATCACGTGAAAACAAAAAAAAAGCGGAAAAGGGGATCAACACGAGAGACAAACGCAAATACGAAATAGGAAGAAAAAGGAATATCTGAGAGTCAAACGCAACGAAGGCGTATTGACAAGAAACGACATTCCTATCCTAAAAAACTCGAAAAGGGCATCTCCCAGCTCTAAAAATCCAATGTATGGACCTAAATAAAAGATTTTTAGCACAAAAACGGGGTCGGACTGCCTTCAGCATCCCATGCCATCATTTATCTCAAAAAGAGGAATAAAATGTGAAAAAGATATGGTATTTCAAAGCCCGTCGTACAATTAATTTTTGTAGTCGTCTAATTACGTGAAAACAAAAAAAAAGCGAAAAAGGGGTGCAACACGAGAGACAAACACTAATAGAAAATAGGAAGCAAAAGAAATATCCGAGAGACAAACGCAACGCAAGCGGCGTGTTGACAAGAAATGACATTCGTATGCTAAGAAACTCGAAAAGAGCATCGCCCGGCTCTAATAATCCAACGTATCGAACTAAATAAAGAAATTTTGAGATAAAAAACGACGTCGGGCTGCCTTCAGCATCCCATGGCATCCTTTATCTGGAAATGAGGAATAAAATGTGAAACGAAACATGTAATTCGGAGCTTCATACGCAAATTTATAGTATTTAAAAGCCCGTCGTGCAATTCATTGTTGTAGTCGTCTAATCACATGAAAAAAAAAACAAAAAGCGGAAAATGGGTGCAATACGAGAGACAAACGCAAATTGAAAATAGGAAGCAAAAGGAATATCCGAGAGGCAATCACAACGCAAGTACGTATTGACAAGAAATGACATTGGTATCCTAAGAAACTTGAAAAGGGCATCTCCCGGCTCTAAAAATCCAACGTATTGACCTAAATTTTGAGCTTGATGATATGCGTTATATCGAGTGATAAAACCTAGACTAACGCTTCCGCAAGAATACGGATCG
>CM071876.1:15010100-15020983 GCA_036759665.1 Gynandropsis gynandra | reverse complement strand
AGGAAATAGGAAGTGAAAGGAATATCCGAGAGACAAACGCAACACAAGTGGCGTAGTACAAGAAATGACATTCGTATCCTAAGAAACTCGAAAATGGCATCTTCCGTCTCTAAAAATCCAACGTATCGACCTAAATAAATTATTTTGATCTCGTAAGCGGAGTTGGGCTGCCTACAGTATCCCGCGGCATAGTTTATCTCGAAAAGACGAATAAAATGTGAAAACAATCATGTAATTCAGTCCTTCGTACGCAAAGTTATTGCATTTGAAACTTTGTCGTACAATTCATTGTTGTAGTCGTCTAATCACGTGAAAACAAAAACAAAAAGCGGAAAAAGGGGTGCAATAGGAGAGAGAAACGTAAATAGGAAAGAGGAAGCAAAAGTAATATCCGAGAGAGAAACGCAACGCAAGCGGCATATTGACAATAAATGACATTCGTATCCTATGAAACTCGAAAAGGGCATCTTCCGGCTCTAAAAATCCAATGTATTGACCTAAATAAAGGATTTTGAGCTCGAAAATGGGGTCGGGATGCCTTCCGCATCCAAGGGCATCGTTTATCTCGAAAAGAGGAAAAAAATGTGACAAAAAAAAGTAATTCAGAGCTTCGTACGCAAAGTTATGTTATTTCAAAGCCCGTCATACAATTCATTGTTGTAGTCGTCTAATCACGTGAAAACAAAAACAAAAAACGCAAAAGGGGCACAACACGAGAGACAAACGCAAATAGGAAATAGGAAGCAATAAGAATATCCGAGAGACAAACGAAACTTAAGCGGCGAATTGACAAGACATGACATTCGTGTCCACAGCCCACGCGGGGCATTCACCTAACCCGCGCGGGCTACATTCTCCAGCAAACTCAGCACGGGTCGAGGAGGTCATCAGCACGCACGGGGCATGCACAACAGCACGCGCGGGGCACACCTCAGCCCGCACGGGGCACGCACAACAGCCTGTGCAGAACGCGTCCGTCACCTGCAAAAACCAGAAAAGGAAACTTGTCTAAACACGAAAAGGAACTTGTTAGTTACATATACAAAGAGGAAAACGACGTTAGAGAAGAGGAATAAGAGATATTTTGCTGGAGAAAAGAATGGAAACGTTGCCTAACTTAATCAAGAATGGAAAACACACGAAAAAGGTAAAACTGTGGCTGCTGCGAAAAAGAGAAAAGGAGTGAACGGCTAAAAGGAAAAACAAGGAGAAAAGGAAAGAAAAGAAGAAGGAAAAAGAAGGAGAGGAGCTAGGGGTCGAGCAGATTTAGTTAGATTTTCAGAATTCATACGTGAGAGAGAGTAGAGAGAGAATCGAAGAAGAAGAACACTCTTGCGGAGGAGAAATTAAGGGGCGTTGAAGATCAAATCAGGACTTTAGTTTCATTTGGGTTTTATGTTCTTTAGACTTTCTACTTTGATTATGTTTTCTTTCAAACGCATGAAGGAGTAGTCTTTTTTTTCTAGGAGAAGGGATTAGCCCTTGGCTATCCCGGAACTGCTTTTGATTTATCTTTGAAAGCAATTTCCCGTTTTCTTTTATCTATTCTTTGTCTGAGTGCTAGAATGACTTGTATTTACAAAGGACAAGTAGATGCATGTGTTAGGGATTAGGAGAAGGACCGAAAGGAGAATTCTAGTCCTATAAGATCAGGTTTAGAACAACCGAGGTTAGGCCACGAAAGTAGGGTAGCAATGATTGAAGGTAATACGGATGAATCATAGAACTTATTGGTTTAGCTTAAAGTGTCAGCCATGAATGTAGGGGATAACTTCACTAGATCACGTGTCTATGCCTTGAGAGAGGGTAGATATCATATTAGGATCGCCTGCCTTAGATAACTTGATCGGGATTGCATGATTAGATAGGTTGATTGTTGGTTTCGGTAGTCTTGTGGTGAAACCGGATTCCTAGAACGTTTGTCTCACTGTTAAGATCTCGTTAGTCTATTGTTTTTAGTTATTTACATCTTAAAACCAATACTTCGTTGTTTGCAAGTTTGAATCATAATTTAAATTTAGTTTGTGTTGCGTGGTCCCTGTGGGATCGACACCTAGAGTACTACACACGTGTCGTGCACTTACGGGTAGCTTAGGTTAATATTTGTTTAACTTTGAATATGCATCAAAGTTTTGGCGCCGTTGCCGGGGACTATTGTCAACACGTCTTAGATTCGAGCCTAGAGTCATTCTTGTTTTGTTTTTCTTTTTGTTTTATTTTCTTTCGTTCTTCCTACCTAGGTGTCATGACAGACGTACAACAAGGAAAACTTCTTTACGTGTAGGAGATGAGACGGTAGAGTTCACCTTGTTCAGCCCCATGAACGGACCCTCATAAAATGAGTCTTGCTTTAAAGTCGATTCGCTGGACGAGTTAGCGAAAGACACGTATGATCAAGTAAGTGTTTCTAATCCTCTTGTACGATACTTAGCACGAGTTTGCGAAGATGCAGGATTTACCGATGAAGGAGCCAAGCTGTTCACGAAATTCATGAGTGCTATTGAAGCACTAGGAGACGCCCTATGTGAGGAGATACCACAGGAAACACACGCTGGTTTCGCAGTGGAGAAGACACCCGAACTTGAGCCAACCTCCTCCGCCTTCTTTTCGGTATGAGTACGTTGAATGCTATAAAACATATCATGTTGTTATGAATACTAACTTGAGTGCAAATGTGATGAGAAAATAACCCACTCGCGTAAAGAAACGAAGGAGAGTCAGCTCTCCAATATGTATGCACGGAGCTTATACGAAAGACAACAAAGAACCTTCCACCGGAATTCAAAGGAGGTTGCATCCGCACTTACAAGAGGTAATGGAAAAAGACATCATAAAACTTTTCGATGCAGATACCATTTATCCAACCTTGGGCAGCGAACGAGTGAATCTCGTGCATGACGTGCCAAAGAAAGAAGCCGTGACTAAGGGATGGCACGACAAAAATATCTTACCTCATGAGTTCCAACTAGGTGATTTAGTTCTACTTTCTAAATTCTCATCCTAAGCTTTGCTCAGGCAACCTACGGTCTCGTTGGTTTGGTCCTTTTTAGGTACAAGGAGTCTTCACACATGGAGAAGTAGAACTATGGAGCCATTTGAGTGGAACATTCAAAACTAATGGACAACGACTAAAGCTCTACCAAGCCGCTCAACGGATCGAAAGTGGAAACTCAATTTCCCTTTCGATCCACCCATCACGCACACTTGAGGAATGGAGACGTCAAAGCTTAAAGACGTTAAATAAGCGCTTTTTGGGAGGCAACCCAGGTGTTTGTTTTCTATTTTTCTTATTTTTTTAGTTTAAGACTTGGTTAATTAAAAAAAACAAAAAAAAGGAAAACACAAAAAATACCAACACAAACGTGACTTCACTTCTCTTACCCTCTATCGGAGCTTCATGGCGAGGATGCCGTTCAATTCAAGTCTGGGGGAGCAGCTCACTTTTGTCAGGTGACTTCGTTTCATTTTCTTTTTATTTTCTCTTTGATTTCGTAGTTTTTATATGGTTTTTGCTTTCGTGAGTCAGCGTCGTCCTAGGCACTTGTCCGGTGCCACGTTTTGAGATGAACCATGAACCTAGGAAACTTAAGAAGTTGGCCTTTTCCGTGAGATTTTGCATGAGCTAGGTTTTTCCTAAGCGTTAGAGCTTATTAGTCAGCTGAAAAACAATAGGTCGTAATTCTTTGGGAATCCTAGTTTTGCTTATGGGAGGTTTAGACGAGGTTGCAAGGCTATTCTCTCTATCCAGATGGGCATACTTCGTATAGACAATGCTTTACTTCTTTTGATGAGGATTATTAGATCGTATGAAATCGAGCTTGTTTTGCAGAATAAAGAGCACACACTAACACTCTGATGTCGATAGAAATAATGCCTGAAAGCATGATCTAAAATCGATATGAGTGCATCGACCTTGATATTCTTTCGATGGTTGGGGTCTAAGTGGTGGGTTGGCGATCATCTTTCTACGTCCTAAGGGCATGACACAATAAAAACGCCGCCTACTCCACTGCCCTCTTGAACGAGATGCATTAGTATACCGTAATTGGTAGTCTGGGTCTAAGTGGAGGCTGGATCCCTTCAAATCCGATGTCCTAGAAGCCTAGTGTGTCTGAAAAACATAAAAAAAAAGAAAAGAAAAAGAAGATAAAAAAGAAATAAGAAAAAAAAGCGAATAAAGAAAGACAAAAGCTCGAAAAAGAAACAAGTATCCTCAATTGTTCTACGTTTAGCATTTGTCTCAAGTCTCGTTTGGTGGAGGGGGTTACGGTGGCTTGATTTGTTTGCCTTCGATTTACATTCTTGTAGGTAGCCTTGGTGATCCTAGGATGAAGACTGTAAGTTTAATTAGTCCGAATTAGCTCTCGACTTGCTAGTTGATCGGTTAGATTCGCTTTAGCGGTATTTCTAGGAGAAAGGGGAAGTTTCGTTTTTTATACCCCACGTGATCCACGTTTACGTTTGCTTAGGGATAAGCAAACATTCAAGTCTTCGGGATTTTGATCATCTCGTTTTAATACATATTTCTCGCATGATTTTAGGGATGTTTATGATATATTTGTGATGTTTACGTATGATTTTGTATCTGTTTTACTCGTTTTCGTGTTCTTACAAGTTTTAATGCGTATTTGGTTCATTTTTTTAGCTAAAGGACGTATACAGGACAAAGTACTAACATCGAGGATCATAACGGAGCAAACAGGATGAGAATCGGCAAGGACTAACACAGTCCACGTGGGGCATTCACCTAGCCCGGGCGGGGCACGCACACCAGCCCGCGCGGGTCGCGTCCGTCACTTGTAAAAACTAGAAAAGGAAACTAAACACGAAAAGGAACTTGTTAGTTACATATAAAGAGGAAAACAACGTTAGAGAAGAGGAATAAGAGATATTTTGCATGAAAAAAGAATGGAAACGTTGCCCAACTTAATCAAGAATGGAAACACACGAAAAAGGTGAAACGGTGGCTGCTGCGAAAAAGAGAAAAGCAGTGAACGGCCAAAAGGAAAAAAAGGAGAAAAGGAAAGAAAAGAAGAAGGAAAGGGAATGAGAGGAGCTAGAGGTCGAGCATATTCAGTTCGTTTTTCAGAATTCATACGTGAGAGAGAGTATAGAGAGAATCGGAGAAGAAGAACACTCTTGCGGAAGAGACATTCAAGGGGCGTTGAAGACCAAATCAGGACTTCGAATTCGTTTGGTTTTAATGTTGTTTAGACTTTCTACTTCGATTATGTTTTCTTTCGAACGCATGAACGAGTTGTCATTTTGTTCTAGGAGAAGCGATTAGCCCTTGGCTATCCCGGAACCGCTTTTGATTTATCTTTGAATGCAAATTCCCATTTTCGTTTATCTATTCTTTGTCTGAGTACTAGAATTATTTGTATTTCCGAAGGCCAAGTAGATGCATATATTAGGGATTAGGAGAAGGACCAAAAGGAGAATTCTAGTCCTAGAAGATCAGGTTTACAACAACCGAGGTTAGGCCACGAAAGTAGGGTAGCAACGGTTGAGGGTAAAACAGATGAATCATAGAACTTATGGATTTAGCTTAAGGTGTCAGCCACGAAAGTAGAGCATAACTTGACTAGATCACGTGTCTATGCCTTGAGAGAGGGTAGATATCATATTAGAATCGTCTCACTTAGATAACTTGATCGGGATTGCATGATTAGATAGGTTGATTGTTGGTTTCTGTAGTCTTGTGGTGAAATCAGATTCCTAGAACGTTTGTCTCACTGTTAAGAACTCGTTAGTTTATTGTTTTTAGTTATTTCAATCTTAAAACCAATACTTCGTTGTTTGCAAGTTTGATTCATAGTTTGAATTTAGTTTGGTTTGCGTAGACCCTGTGGGATCGACACCTAGAGTACTACACACGTGTCGTGCACTTGCGGGTAGTTTAGGTTAATATTTATTTTCTTTCGTTCTTTCTACCTAAATCATTTTTATTTGTCCTTCGCAAAGTCTTCAAATCAATGAGAGATGGATAATCAGAACGGCCACATACATATGCAGCAACAGCAACTCGCACCACGAGAACCACATGCTCCTCCACCACGTCGCCTCATAGATTAAGTGGTGCCAAATATGAACAACATGCAAACAACCATACGGATGCGTGATGTTGCTAGGGAACAGTTTGAGATTAAGCCGGCAATGATCAACATGCTTTATCAGAAGCAATTCATGGGTGGAAATCACGAGGATCCCCATCAGCACCTCAGAGACTTCCTAGAGCTTTCCGGTACATTCAAGATACACGGAATCTCGGAGGACACAATCTTACTGCGTCACTTCCCATTCTCAATTGGGGGACGAGCGAAAACATGGCTACAATCGCTTCCCGCTGGTTCAATCAAGACTTGGGACCAGCTCTGCACATTGTTCCTCCATGATTTTTTCCTCCAAGCAAGACGATTCAGATGAGGGGTGAAATCACAATGTTTAGATACAGAGATGGAGAAACGTTGTTCGAAACGTGGGGCAGACTTAAGGATCTTCTACACATGTGTCCACACCATGGTCTCGAACAGTGGTACATTATCCAAACCTTTTACAACGGAATTTCTAGTCGTCTAATCACGTGAAAACAAAAACAAAAAGCGGAAAACGGGTGCAACACGAGAGACAAACGCAAATAGGAAATAGGAAACAAAAGGAATATCCGAAAGCCAAACACAATACAAGCGGCGTATTGACAAGAAATGACATTCATATCCTATAAAAACTCGAATAGGGCATCTCCCGGCTCTAAAAAGCCAAAGCATCGACCTAAATAAAGGATTTTGAGTTTGAAAACGGGGTCGGGCTGCCTTCACCATCGTGGGGCATCGTTTATCTCGAAAAGAGGAATAAAATGTGAAAACATCATGTAATTCGGAGCTTCATACGTAAAGTTATGGTATTTCAAAGCCCGTCGTACCATTCATTGTTGTAGTCGTCTAATCACGAGAAAACAAAAACAAAAAGCGGAAAAGGGGTGCAACACGACAGACACACACAAATCGGAAGTAGGAAGCAAAAGGAATATCCGAGAGACAAGCGCAACACAAGCGGCGTATTGACAAGAAATGACACTCGTATCCTAAGAAACTCAAAAGGGCATTTTCGAATATAAAAATCAAACGTATTGACCTAAATAAAGGATTTTGAGCTCGAAATGGGGTCGGGCTGCAAACAGAAACCGGCAGCATCGTTTATCTCGAAAAGAGGAATAAAAGGTGTAAAAAATCATGTAATTCAGAGCTTTATACGCAAAGTTATGGTGTTTCAAAGCCCGTCGTACAATTCATTGTTGTAGTCGTCTAATCACGTGAAAACAAAAACAAAAAGCGCAAAAGGGGCGCAACACGAGAGATAAATGCAAATAGGAAATAGGAACCAATAGGAATATCCGAGAGACAAAATGAAACTCAAGAGGCGTATTGACAAGGATCGGCATTCGTTTCCTAAAAAACTCAAAAAGGGCGTTTCCCGATCTAAAAATCCAACGTATCGATCTAAATAAAGATTTTGAGCTTGGAAACGGGGTCCGGCTGCCTACAGCAACCCGCAACATTGTTCATATCAAAAAGAGGAATAGAATGTGAAAAAAATCATGTAATTCAGAGCTTCGTACGCAAAGTTATGGTATTTAAAAGCCCGTCATACAATTCATTTTTGTAGTTGTGTAATCACGTGAAAATAAAAACAAAAAGCGGAAAAGGGGTGCAACACGAGAGACAAACGAAAATAGGAAATAGAAAGCAAAAGGAATATCCGAGAGACAAACGCAATGCAAGCGGCGTATTGTTAAGAAATGACATTTGTATCCTAAGAAACTCGTAAAGGGCATCTCTCAGCTCTAAAAATCCAATATATTGACCTAAATAAAGGATTTTGAGCTCGAAAACGGGGTTGGGCTGCCTACACCAACCCGCAACATCATTTATCTCGAAAAGAGGAATAAAATGTGAAAATAATCATGTAATTCTGAGCTTTGTACGCAAAGTTATTGTATTTCAAAGCCTGTCCTACAAATTATTATTTTAGTCGTCTAATCACGTGAAAACAAAAACAAAAAGCGGAAGAGAGGTGCAACACGAGAGACAAACGCAAATAGGAAATAGGAACCAAAAGGAATACCCGAGAGACTAATGCAACGAGCGGCGTATTGAGAAGAATTGACATTCGTATCCTAAGAAACTCGAAAAGGGCATCTCTTGGCACTAAAACTCCAACGTATCGACTTAAATAAAGGATTTTGAGCTCGAAAAATGGGGTCGGGCTGCCAACAGCAACCTTCGGCATCGTTTATCTTGAAAAAAGGACTAAAATGTGAAAAACATCATGTAATTCGGAGAGCTTGGTACGCAATGTTATGGTATAAGCCAGTCGTAAAACAAAAAAAACGGAAAAGGGGCGCTACACGAGAGACAAACGCAAATAGGAAATAGGAAGCAATAGGAATATACGAGAGACAAACGCAACGCAAGCGACATATTGACAAGAAATGACATTTGTATCCTAAGAAACTCGAAAAGGGCATCTCCCGGCTCTAAAAATCCAACGTATCGACCTAAATAAAGGAATATGAGTTCAAAAACAGGGTCGGGCTGCAGCCAGCAACCCGCGGCATCTATTGTCTCGAATAGAAGAATAATGTGTGAAATATATCATGTAATTTGGAGATTCGTACACAAAGTTATGGTATTTCAAACCCCGTCGTACAATTCTTTGTTGTAGTCGTCTAACCACATTAAAACAAAAACAAAAAGCAGAAAAGGGGTGCAACAAGAGAGACAAACGCAAATAGGAAACATGAAGCAATAGGAATATCTAAGAGACAAACGCAACGCAAGCGGCGTATTGACCAGAAATGACAATCGTATCCTATGAAACTCAAAACGGGCATCTCCCAGCTCTAAAAATCCAACGTATCAATCTAAATAAATGATTTTGAGCTCAAAACGGGGTCGGGAGGCCTACAGCAACCTGTGGCATCGTTTATCTCAAAAAGAGGAATAAAATGTGAAAACAACCATGTAATTCAGAGCTTCGTACGCAAAGTTATTGTATTTCAAAGCTCGTCATACAATTCATTGTTGTAGTCGTCTAATCACGTGAAATCAAAAACAAAACCCGGAAAAAGGGTGCAACACAATAGACAAATGCAAATAGGAGATTGGAAGTAAAAGGAATATCTGAGAGACTGATAACACGTAATCCGTTGTAGTTTTTATATCATTCTTAGGTCTAGTTTTAAGTAGATTGCTTAGATTTCATTCATTTACCGAGTTTATTCGAGGACTTTATCTACATTTCGTGTTTTGTGTAGGAAACGAAGATATGAGGAGAAACACGAGAGATTATGGCAATCTAACCCCGAAAACGTAGTTGAAGGACAAAGTTCAACTTGTGCAAGGCCATGGATGGAAGTGAGCACTCAAACACCGAGTGAAAGGAGCGGAAACAACACCTCAAGTCATGCACATTCGGGTGGATTGGGAGTGCCCGGTCGGGCTAATTGCTACCAAACATCCCCGTAGCTTTGCACGACTCGGGCACTCAAGGAACACGACCAGGGAGGTGTGCCCGCTCGGGTGGATTTGCAGTGCCCGCTCGGGCTCATTCATGTCAAGAAAACCCCGTAGGTTTGCACGACTCGGGCTGATGATATACACGATCGGGCATGGTGCCCGCTCGGGCTCAATTGTGTGTGCACGGTCGGGCAAGTGACCTGCACGAGCGGGTAGAGGACATGCCCGCTCGGGTCCTTGTTTATCCCAACTAACTCCTAACTTTTGGAACGACCAAATTAAGGGGAAATTGGATATGAAACAAGGGGATTCAAACCAGATTGGATCAGAGGAGATTTAGAGACATTAGGGCAAAAGGAAGAAGGAAGAAAATATGGATCTACGGATCGGGAGCATGGAGAATCTACCGAAGACATCGGTTTATGAATAGGGAGTCATCTCTTTCTCTATCTATGTCGAACTTAGACTTCTCTTGTGTTTCCTTTTCTGTATTCATGTCTGAGTAGATCCTTTGGCATGGGTTAGAGAGATTTGCTATGTTGTAACGAAGTCTTATGCTTAATGAATGGTGGAACTTAATGCTTTCATTACTTGTACGCCACTCGAATGAATGAAAATGGTACTTTATCATGTTTTCAGATTTCATGGTTGTTCTTAATGCTTTCTTTACCTGTACGCCACTTGATTGAATGATAGTACCTTAGACCAATTATCTTTTTAGAACTTCGTTACTTCATTATGCAAACTCTTGATACCCATGGTGCTTAGCTATAATTTGATCTCATCGATTTAGTCTAGTCTAGCTCAATAACAACCCCATTCTTAGTCACCTTACACGTCTATTCCATTAGTTTAATAGCTTATAAGTCGCATCAATTCCTTGTGTTCGACCCTAGTTACTACACGATCCGTATTCTTGCGGAAGCGTTAGTCTAGGTTTTATCACTTGATATAACGCACATCAAGTTTTTGGCGCCGTTGCCGGGGAGTTGATTATGGCTTAGGAGTTAAGAAACGTTTCGATTAGACATTAGTTTTTTTTTAGGAGTCTTGTTTGTGTCTTGTCTTTTTCGCGTTTTTGTTTGTTTATTTGTTTAGAGTCAAGTTCGATTGCTTCTCGGATCTTAACTGATCTTTGTGTTTATCTTCTTTTTCTTGTGCAGCTTAATTGTACATGAGAAATAGCGGAAGTGCGGATCTAGTTTTCGACCCCGACATTGATAAGACACTCAGGAAACTAAGAAAAGAAACGAGAGCTAGTGCAAGCAATTCAGTTGATAACACGCAAGTACACTTGGACTTCCAACCCGAGGAAGTAACTGAACAACCGTTTGTCGAAGAGCTAATGGCCGAACGTCGAAATAT
>CM071876.1:14972122-14984613 GCA_036759665.1 Gynandropsis gynandra | reverse complement strand
AACTCATGATAGTACCTAAGACCAATTATCCTTTTAGAACTTCGTTACATCGTTGTGCAAACTCTCGATACCTATGGTGCTTAGTCATAAGTTTATCCCGTCGATTAGTTTAGTTTAGTTCGTTCGCAATCCACAATTATTCAATTTACTCGTCTATTCCATTAGTTTAATAGCTTTAAGGTTGCATCAATTCCTTGTGTTCGACCCTAGTTGCTACACGATCCGTATCCTTGCGGAAGCGTTAGATCTAGGTAATTTATTACTTGAGTCTACGCACATCAAAACACGTGAAAACAAAAACAAAAAGCGGAAAAGGGTTGCAAAATGAGAGACAAATGCAAATAGGAAATAGGAGGCAAAAGGAATATCCGAGAGAAAAACGCAACGCAGGAGGCGTATTGACAAGAAATGACATTCGTATCCTAAGAAACTCGAAAAGGGCATCTCCTCACTCAAAAAATCCAACGTATCGACCTAAACAAAGGATTTTGAACTCAAAAACGGGGTCAAGATGCCTTCAACATCCTGGGGCATCGTTTATCTCGAAAAAGGAATAAAATGTGAAAAAAAAATATGTATTTCATAACTTCGTGTGCAAATCTATGGTATTTCAAAGTCAGTTATACAGTTCATTGTTGTAGTCGTCTAATCACATGAAAACAAAGACAAAAAGCGGAAAATGGGTGCAACACGAGAGACAAACGCAAATACGAAATAGGAAGCAAAAGAAATATCCAAGAGACAAACGCAACGCAAGCGGCGTATTGACAAGAAATGACATTCGTATCCTAAGAAACTAGAAAAAGGCATCTCCCGGCTCTAAAAATGCAACATATCGACCTATATAAATTATTTCGAGCTCGAAAACAGGATCGGGCTGCCTTCAGCAACCCACAGCATCGTTTATCTTGAAAAGAGGAATAAAATGTGAAAAAGGCTTGTAATGCAGAGCTTCAAAAGCAAAGTTATGGTATGTTTAAGCCCATGTACAATTCATTGTTGTAGTCATCTAATCACATGAAAACAAAAACAAAAAGAGGAAAAGGGGTGCAATACGAGAGACAAACGCAAATAGGAAATAGGAAGCAAAAGAAATATCTGAGAGACAAATGCAACACAAGCGGCATATTGACAAGAAATGACATTCATATCCTAAAAAACTCGAAAAGGGCATCTCCCGGCTCTAAAAATCCAACGTATCAACCTAAATAAAATGTGAAAAAAACAATGTAACTCGGAGCATCGTACGCAAAGTTATGGTATTTCAAAGCCCGTCGTACAATTCATTGTTGTGGTCATCTAAGCACGTGAAAACAAAAACAAAAACCGGAAAAGGGGTGCAACACGATAGACAAACGCGAATAGGAAATAGGAAGCAAAAGGAAAATCTGAGAGACAAACACAACGCAAGCGGCGTATTGACAAGATATGACATTCGTATCCTAAGAAACTTGAAAAGGGCATCTCCCGGATCCAACGCGTCGACCTAAACAAAGGATTTTGAGCTCGAAAATGGGTTCGGGCTGCCTTCAGCATCCCGTGGCGTCGTTTATTTTGAAAAAAGGAATAAAATGTTCAAAATATCATGTAATTCGGAGCGTCGTACGCAGAGTTATGGTATTTCAAAACACGTCGTAGAATTCATTGTTGTAGTCGTCTAATCACGTGAAAACGAAAACAAAAAGCGGAAAAGGGGTGCTACAGGAGAGACAAACGCAAATAGGAAATAGGAAGCAAAAGGAATATCCAAGAGACAAATGCAACCCAAGCAGCGTATTGACAAGAAATGACACTCGTATCCTAAGAAACTCGAAAAGGGCATGTCCCGGCTCTAAAAGTCCAATGTATCAATCTAAATAGAGGTTTTTGAGCTCCAAATCTGGGTCGGGCTGCCAACAGCAACCCGCAGCATCGTTTAGCTCGAAAAGAGGAATAAGATGTGAAAAAAATCATGTAATTCAGGGCTTCAAACTCAAAGGTATGGTATTTCAAAGCCCGTCGTACAATTCATTGTTGCAGTCATCTAATCAAGTGAATACAAAAACAAAAAGCAGAAAAGGGGTGCTACACGAGAGACAAACGAAAATAGGAAATAGAAGCAAAAGGAATATCCGAGAGACAAACGCAACGCAAGCGGCATATTGACAAGAAATGACATTCGTATCCTAAGAAACTCGAAAAGGGAATCCCGACTTTAAAAATCCAACGCATTGATCTAAATAAAGAATTTTGAGCTCAAAAACGGGTTCGTGGGGCGTTAAGCATTCCGTGGCATCGTTCATCTCGAAAAGAGTACTGAAATATGAAAACAATCATGTAATTCGGAGCTTTGTACGCTAAGTTATCGTATTTCAAAGCCCGCCGTACAATTCATTCTTGTAGTCACCTAATCACGTGAAAACAAAAAGTAGAAAAGGGGTGCAACACGAGAGACAAATGAAAATAGGAAATAGGAAGCAAAAGGAATATGCGAGAGAAAAATGCAACGCAAGCGGCGTATTAACAAGAAATGACATTCGTATCCTAAGAAACTCGAAAAGGGCATCTCCTAGCTCTAAAAATCTAACGAATCAACCTAAATAAAGCCTTTTGAGCTCCAAACAGGGTTGGGGTGCCTTCAGGAACCCGAGGCATCGTTTAGCTCGAAAAGATGAATAAAATGTGAAAATCATGTAATTCGGAGCTTCGAACGCGAAGGTATGGTATTTCAAAACCCGTTGTACAATTCATTGTTGTAGTCGTCTAATCACGTGAAAACAAAAACAAAAAGCGGAAAATGGGTGCAACACGCAACACGAGAGACAAACTCAAATTGGAAATAGGAAGAAAAAGTAGTATCCGAGAGACAAACGCAACGCAAGCAGCGTATTGACAAGAAACGAAATTCGTATCCTAAGAAACTTGAAAAGGGCATCTCCCGCTTTAAAAATCCAATGTATCGACCTAAATATAGGATTTGGAGCTCCAAAACGGGGTCAGACTGCCTTTAGCAACTCACAGCGTCAGTAAGCTCAAAAAGAGGAATAAAATGTGAAAAAAAATCATGTCATTCGGAGCTTTGAACGCAAAAGTATGGTATTTCAAAGCTCGTTTTACAATGCATTGTTGTAGCCGTCTAATCACATGAAAACAAAAACAAAAAGCGGAAAATAGGTGAACCACGAGAGATAAACGCAAATAGGAAATAGGAAGCCAAAGGATTTATCCGAGAGAAAAACGAAACGCAAGCGGCGTATTGACAAGAAATGACATCCGTATCCTAAGAAACTCGAAAAGGGCATCTCCCTGCTCTAAAAATCCAACGTATCGATCTAAATAAAGGCTTTGGAGCTCGAAAACAGGTCGGGCTACCTTCAGCATCCTGTGGCATCACTTATCTCGAAAAAAGGAATAAAATGTGAAAAATATCATGTAATTCGGAGCTTCGTACGCAAAGTCATGGTATTTCAAAGCCCGTCGTACAATTCATTGTTGTAGTCTTCTAATCACGTGAAAACAAAGACAAAAAGTAGAAAAGTGGTGCAATACGAGAGAATAGTTGAGAGACAAACGTAACGCAAGCGGCGTATTACCAAGAAATGACATTCGTATACTAAGAAACTGGAAAAAGGCATATCCCGACTCTAAAAATCCAACGTATCGACCTAAATAATGGAATTTTTGCTCATAAACAAGGCCAAGCTGCCTTTAGAAACCTGTGGCATCGTTTAGGTCAAAAAGAGGAATAAAAGGAGAAAACAGTCATGTAATTCGGAGCTTCATACGCAAAGTTATGGTATTTCAAAGCACATCGTACAATTCATTGTAGTAGTCGTCTAATCACGTGGTAACAAAAACAAAAAGCGAAAAAGGGGTGCAACAAGAGAGACAAACGCAAATAGGAAATAGGAAGCAAAAGGAATATCCAAGAGGCAAACGCAACGCAAGCAGCGTATTGATAAGAAACGACATTCGTATCCTAATAAACTCGAAAAGGGTATCTCCCGGCTCTAAAAATCCAATGTATCGATCTAAATAAAGGATTTGGAGCTTGAAAACGGGGTTGGGCTTCCAACAGCAACCCGCGACATCGTTTATCTCGAAAAGAGGAATAAAATGTGAAAAACAAATCACATAATTAGGAGCTTCAAATGCAAAGTTGTATTTCAAAGCCCGTTGTACAATTCATTGTTGTAGTCGTCTAATCATGTGAATAAAAAAACAAAAAGCGGAAAAGGGGTGCAAAACGAGATACAAGTGCAAATAGGAAATAGGAAGCAAAAGGAATATCCGAGAGAAAAAGACAACGCAAGAGAAGTATTGACAAGAAATGACATTCGTATCCTAAGAAACTCGAAAAGGGCATCTCTCGGCTCTAAAAATCCAACGTATCGACCTAAATAAAGGATTTTGAGCTCGAAAACGGGGTCAGGCTGCCTTTATCATATTGGGTCATCTTTTATCTCGAAAAGAGGAATAAAATGTGAAAAACATCATGTAATTCGGAGCTTGTACACAAAGTTATGGTATTTCAGAGCTCGTCGTACAATTGATTGTCGTAGTTGTCTAATCACGTGAAACCAAAAACAAAAAGTGGAAAAGGGTTGCAACATGAAAGACAAATGCAAATAGAAAATAGGAAGCAAAAGGAATATCCGAGAGACAAACGCAACGCAAGCGGTGTATTGACAAGAAATGACATTCGTATCCTATGAAACTCGAAAAAGGCATATCCTGACTCTAAAAATCCAACAGATCGACCTAAATAAAGGATTTAAAGCTTGAAAACGCGGTCGGGCTGCCTTCAGCACCCCGCGGCATCATTTAGCTCAAAATAGAGAAATAAAATATTAAAAAATCATGTAATTTGGAGCTTTCTACGCAAAGTTCTAGTATTTCAAAGCCCGTCAAACAATTCATTGTTGTAGTCGTCTATTCACGTGAAAACAAAAACAAAAAGCGGAAAATGGGTGCAACACGAGAGATAAACGCAAATAAGAAATAGGAAGCAAAAGGAATATCCAAGAGACAAACGCAATGCAAGCGGCATATTGACAAGAAATGACATTCGTATCCTAAGAAACTCTAAAAGGGTATCTCCCCGCTATAAAAATCCAACGTATCGACCTAAATAAAAGACTTTGAGCTTGAAAATGGGGTCAGGCGGCCTACAGCAACCCGAAGCATCGTTTATCTCAAAAAGAGGAATAAAATGTAAAACAAATCATGTAATTTGGAGCTTCGTACGCAAAGTTATGGTATTTCAAAGACCGTCGATTCATTATTGTAGTCGTCTAATCACGTGAAAACAAAAACAAAAAGGGGGAAAGGGGTGCAACACGAGAGACAAATGCCTATAGCAAATTGGAAACAAAAGGAATATTCGAGAGACAAACACAACGCAAGCGGCGTAATGACAAGAAATCGTATCCAAAGAAACTCGAAAAGGGCATCTCCCTGCTTTAATGCCAACTACAACCCGTGGCATCGTTTTATCTCAAAAAGTTAAATGAAATATGAAATAATCATGTAATTCGGAGCTTCGTACGCAAAGTTAGGATATTTCAAAGCCCGTCATGCAATTCAATATTGTAATCGTCTAATTACGTGAAAACAAAAACAAAAAGCGGAAAAGGTGTGCAACACGAGAGACGGAAAGAAATATGAAATAGGATCCAAGAAATATCTGAGAGACAAACGCAACGCAAGCGGCATATGCACAAGAAATGACATGCGTACCCTAAGAAATTCGAAAAGGACATCTCCCGGCTCTAAAAATCCAACGTATCGACCTAAATAAAGGGGTTTGAGCTCAAAAATGTGGTCCGTCTGCCTTCAACAACCCGGGGCACCGGTTTATCTCGAAAAGATTAATGACATGTGAAATAATCATGTAATTCAGAGCTTCGTAAACAAAGTTATGGTATTTCAAAGCCCGTCGTACAATTCATTGTTGAAGACGTCTAATCACGTGAAAACAAAACAAAAAGCGAAAACGGGGTGCAACACGAGACGCAAGCACAAATAGGAAATAAGAAGAAAAATGAATATCTGAGAGAAAAAGCCAACGCTAGCGGCGTATTGACAAGAAATGAGAAACTCGAAAAGGGCATCTCCCGGATCTAAAGATCCAATGTATCGGCCTAAATAAAAGTTTTTAAGCTCTAAAACGGGCTCAAGCTGCCATCAGCAACCCCTGGCATCATTTTATCTTGAAAATATGAATGAAATGTGAAAAAATCATGTAATTCCGAAATTTGTACGCAAAGTTATGATATTTCAAGCCCGTCATACAATTCAATATTGTAATCGTCTAATTATGTAAAAATAAAAAAAATGAAAAAGGGGTGCAACACGAGAGACGAACACAAATATGAAATAGGAAGAAAAAGCAATATCCGAGAGGCAAATGCAACGCAAGCGACATATGGACAAGAAATGACATGCGTTCCCTAAGAAACTCGAAAAGGGCATCTCTCGGCTCTGAAAATCCAACGTATCGACCAAAATAAAGGATTTTCAGCTCAAAAATGGGGTCTGGTTGCCTTCAGCATCTCGGGGCATCGTTTATCTCAATAAGATGAATTAGATGTAAAAAATCATATAATTCGGAGCTTCGTACGCAAAGTTATGGTATTTCAAAGCCTGTAATACAATTCTTTGTTGTAGTCGTCTAATCACGTGAAAACAAAAACAAAAAGCGGAAAAGGGGTGCAACACGAGAGACAAACCCAAATAGGAAAGAGAAAGAAAAATTAATATATGAGAGAAAAATGCAACGCAAGCGGCGTATTGACTAGAAATGACATTTCTATCCTAAGAAGCTCGAAAAGGACATCTCTTGGCTCTAAAACTCCAACGTATCGACCTAAATAAAGGATTTTGAGCTCGAAAATGTTGTCCTAGAACAAATCTACTACTCGCTCATGAGTGTAAACATCACAAACAAACAATAGAGTAAAGAGAATAGAGATATCAGACGAGCGATGATCCCGAATCAATCTCCAACTCCTTGTGTGCCTCCCGTCAAGGGGACTCTATGGATGGATGGTGGCTATGAATGGTGTGTTCTAGATGGTAAATGGATGAATGATCAATGTCTTTTGTCCTTGAGGCTTTATAAATTGAATTGAAAACTCTTGGCCTAATGATTTCCAACAAATTCGTCGGTTGGTTGTTTTACATAGTCATGCCCGACCGTGCTACATGTCATGCCCGGTCAGGCATGTTTCTTCCGTAGTTGTAGTTAAGATGTTTTGCCATTATGCCCGACCGTGCTGCCTTGAATGGTTGGTGCTCGACCGTGCACTTGGAACGCCCGACCCGGGCACAAGCTACGGGGATGAAATTGCAACATATGCCCGACCGTGTAGCATTGAGAGCCCAGCCGTGCTGCCTTCACCAAAGAGGATGCCGGACCGTGCAGCATTGAGAGCCCGACCGTGCTACCTTCACCTAAGAGGATGCCCGACCGTGCTGCCTTCACCAAAGAGGATGTCTGACCGTGCTGGACACCAAGCCCGACCGTGCACAAGGTGAGGGTTGATTTTCGGTTGTGCATTTAATCATGCTCAATCGGGCTGTGTCCTTTGATGCATGCTCGGTCGTGCACTTGATCATTCTTGGCCATGACTTGTCCACTTCTCGTTCCGTTCGATCCGTTTTGACCTTCAATGTCGAATTATGTCTCGTGTTTGCTCCTTAGCTCCAAAACGGATCGAATATGCATTAAAACCTATAAGAACACGAAAACACGGAAACAAGTAAAACAGATACAAAATCACACATAAACCTCGCAGCTATGGTCATTAACATCTCCAAAATCATGCGAGAAACGTGTATGAAAACAAGATGATCAAAATCCTCCAGACTTGAATGTTTGCTTGTCGCTAAGCAAACGTAAACGTGGAACATGTGGGAGATATAAAATGCGAGAATTCCTCTTTCCCCTAGAAATACCGATAAAGCAAACCTAATCGATAAACAAACAAGTTAGAGCAAATTTTGGTTTAATAACTTTCTGTCTTCATCTTAGATTCACCATGGCGACCTATAAGAAAATAAATCAAAGATGAGCTAAGTGAGAAACCGCAACTCTCTCTACCGAACAAGACTTCAAACAAATGCTAATCATATCATCAAAGAAGATACTTGTTTTATTCTCGAGCTTCTTTATTCTTTCATTCCATTTTTTTTCTTTCTTTGTATTCTTCTTTTATTGATTTTGTGAACACACTATGCTTCTAGGACGTCGAATTTGAAGGGATACCTAGACCTAAGCTACCGATGATGGTATACTCTTGCACCACGTTCAAGAGTGCAGCGGAGTAGATGGCGCTTTTATGTGCCTTGCTCTTAGGACGTAGAAAGATGATCGCCAACCCACCACTTAGACCCAAACCATCGAAAATGTATCAAGGTCGAGGCATTTTCTCTATCAATAGCGGAGTGTTAGTGTGCGCTCTTATTTTCTGAAAAACAAGCTCAACTCATGCGATCAAATCATCCTCATGAAAAAGAAGAAAGCATCGTCAATATGAAGTATAATCATTTGGATATAGAGAATGAACAAGAAACCAAATTAGCAAACTCGTCTAAACTTCCCATAAGTAACACTAGAATTCCTAAAATACTTACGACCCACTCGTTCCTCAACCAACTAATAAGCTCTAACATGCAAGATATAACGGAAAAGGCAAACTTCTTAAGCATCCTAGGTTCAAGGTTCATCTCAAAACATTGCAAGGACAAGTGTCTGGGATGACTCTAACTCAAAATAACTAAACTAACATAAGATATACAAAAAAAACAAAGGAAAATGAAACGAGATCACATGACAAACACGAGGTACTCCCCCAAACATGAATTTAGTGGCATCCTCGACATGAAGCTCCGATGGAGGATAGGAAGGTGAAGTCACGGTTGCAAGTGATCTTCTTTTTATGTTTTTTTTATCAAAAATACCAAGTCTGAAATACGAAATAAATGAAAAATAAATGTTGGGTTGCCTCCTAGAAAGCGCTTAATTAACGTCATTAAGCTTGACGTCTCCATGCTTCATGTGTGCGCGATGGGTGGATCGAATAGGGAGATGGATTTTCCGCTTTTGATCGGTTGAGCGGCTTGATGTAGCTTAAGGTGTTGCCTATTTGCTGTGAACATTCCGCTTGAACCGATCCATAGTTTTACCTCTCCATTTGTGAAGACTACTCATACCTGAAACGGCTTAGTCCAATGGGAATGTTATCTGCCCGTGAAAGAATTAAAACGAGAGTCAGAAAGTAGAACAAGATCACCTGGCCGAAAGTCATGAGGTATGGTCTTTGTATTGTGCATGGGATGGGATGGAGAAGCTTCCGGGGTCCTTCAACTTCGATATTACCTATTGTGCATGGAATGGAGAAGCTTCCAGGGTCCTTCAACTTCGGGGGCAGCTTGTTTTGGAGAATTGTGATGCATTCCTCGGTGAGTGCTACTATCTCACTCTCTTTGATGAGCTTCTACTTGGAAAGAAAATCCTTAAGATAATTTGCTCGACTAGGCATCTTTTAGAGGGCTTCCACAAATGGCATTTTGATGTCAAGTTCTTTAAAAAACCAGAAGAATTTGGTCACCCTCTAGATTCTTGTTGCTCACCAAGCTTCCAGGAAATGGTACAGGAGGTTCGTACGCCGGCAGATCAACATGTGGCTTCTCTAATTCAGGCTCATACCCTTCCATGATTGCAATTCTGCCCTCTCCTTTTTCTACCAAATGTCCAGCAATGTTCTCTTGCGCTTTGGACAGCGGATTCTCGATCGTATCCTCTCTGCACAAAGTGATGGCGTTTACGTGCTCTCTCGGATTGAGATCGGTTTTTTCGGGTAGCATTCCGGTATTCCGAGAGGATGATGCAGCCTGTTGCACAATGGAGTTTTCTAGCATCTTCACATGCGTGGTCAATGAATCAATTTGAGTTTTAAGCTCGTTGATTGCAGTCCCCATTTGCTCGTTGAATTTGGTTTGAGTCGATTGTTGCTGCCTTCGTTCCTTGATGAACTCAAGCATCACCACCTCAAGGCTTGATGAAGGGGCTTGAGGAGGTTGAGGAACTTGCTGGAGTGGCTGCGATTGTTGATGTTGCTGCTGCCTTTGCTAAAAATCCAAAAATTTCACCGGTTGTGTCGTGTGATACGAGATATTCGGGTGGTTCCTCCAATTAGGATTGTATGTGGATAAGTAATAGTCAACAAATAGGAATTCATTTATAACCAGATTTTTTTCTTCTATTTGAACTTCTCGAATTGCGTATTGCTGTTGGGCGTAGCTCACTTGCTCCATGCCTTCTTGCATTGTGCATTGGTAAGCCATATTATCCGTCTCTCCACAATTTGCACAATAGATGGCATTCACCACATCGCCCATAGCACACTTCATAAAGACCTCGTGTCTTGTTTGGCATACTTCTTGGCGTAGACCACATGGTGTGGTTCATGGCAAGATTGTCAATTAGCTTCTACGCCTCTTCAACGCTTAAGTCCATGAATGATCCTCGAGAAGCGTTGTCTAACATCGTTCTATGCTCATACGTGATCCCATTGTAGAATGTTTGGATCAAGTACCACTACTCTCCCTCTCGGCTTCTAAACATTGTGATTTCTCCTCGCATTTGGATCGTTTTGCTTGGAGGGAAGAACCATGATAGGAATGTCGTGCAAAGCTGGTCCCATGTAGTGACCGAACCAGCGGGAAGAGATTGTAGCCAAAGGAGAAGGGGAAGAGATGCAAGAATATTGCATCTTCCAAGACTCCATGAATTTTGAATGTGCTAGAAAGTTCTAGGAAGTGTCGTAGATGTTGATGAGGGTCTTCGTGATTTCCCCCCATAAATTGTTTTTGGTATAACATGTTGATCATCGCGGGCTTGATCTCGAATTGTTCCCTCGCAACAGCGGGCGTCCTTCTTGCTGTTTGCATGTTGCTCATGTTCGGCACCATGTAATCACGAAGACAACGTGGTAGAGGAGCCTGTTGTTGTTGTAATTGTGCCACATTACCGACGGGTAATTGCAGCTGTCTGTGACCATCCAATACATCATTTTTATTATTAATCGTCTGTGGATTGGTCGTGTCTACCTTTCCTTCTCCCTTTCCTTTCTTTAGCTTATTAATCGTTCTCTCAATCTCAGTGTCGATTCGGTGCAAATTCGAAGTACCTTGAGATCGGGTCATGCACCTACAAGGGACAAGTAAAAACAAATAGTAGAAAGAAATGAAAAACAAAAGAAAAACAAAAGAAAAACAAAAAGAAAACAAAAACATGTATGATTCTAAATCTGAATCCTAAACGTGTTGACAATTAATCCCCGGCAACGGCGCCAAAAACTTGATGCGTGTCAAGTTATCAAGTTAACCTAAGACTACCCGCAAGTGCACTGCACGTGTGTAGTAGTTAAGGTATCGATCCCACGAGGACTAGTGTAACACGATTTAAGAATAAAAAGTAGAACCAATGCTTGCTGCTAAAGAATAATATAGTGAGATGCAATGATGATGATGCAGTGGATAAGTGAGTTCTAAACAAAGAGACAAGCGCCCTAGGATCAAGTTTCACCACATAGCTTCCTAAACTATCTCCGATCCATCTAATCGTGCATTCCCTATCAAGATATCTAAGCGGACGATCCTAATGTACAACTTGCCCTATCCCAAGGCATAGGAACATGGGTAGATTGAGTCATCCCCTACTTTCGTGGCTGACACCTGATCATCTCGTTTTCATACGTATTTCTTGCACGATTTAAGAGACGTTTTTGATATATATGTGTTGCTTTACGTATGATTCCGTATCCGTTTTACTTGTTTTCATGTTTTTCATGTTCTTACAGGTTTTTACGCGTATTTGGTTCATTTTGGAGCAAAGGACATGGCACGGAGCTAAGGAGCAACTTCGGGGATCATCACGGGACAAACGAGACGAGATCTAGCAAGAAGAGCCTCCACCCGGTCGGGCACAACTCATGCACGATCGGGCAAAGGCTACGGCGAATTTTGGTGCGCATTCACGCACGACTCGGGCAAGGAAATGCCCGACCAGCTGCCTCATACCCGAGCGGGCACACATCAAGCCCGATCGGGCATCCATTGCAGGCCATGACTCGCGCGTTCTGCCCTAGCCGCACCCGAGCGGGCACATTCAGCGCCCGAGCGGGTCGCGACCCGAGTAACCAACTAAGTTAAGTAAAATTAACTTAAAACAAAAGGGAACTCGTGGGGGATATTAAGGGAACACTTAGACCGACTTAAGACACATAAAAAGAGGCAGAGGACGACATTAGAAGAGACCTTTCATTCAGTTCGTGATTGGAGAAGAATTCTTGCGAGGTGGCAAGCAAGGAGCATTGGAGATCAACCCGACACTTCAGTTTCGCTTGGTTTTCATGTTTCTTAGACTTTCTATTTCGTTTATGTTTGTTTACAGGCACATGAGAAAGTAGTTTGTTTGTTCTAGGAGAAGGGATTAGCCCTTGGCT
>CM071876.1:14932922-14951320 GCA_036759665.1 Gynandropsis gynandra | reverse complement strand
ATGCGCCTCCATTCGTACGAGAACGCAAAAATTTACAAGGAGCGCACGAAGCGGTGGCACGATAGGCACATACTCCAGCGGACATTCGAGGTAGGTGATAGTGTACTTGTTTTCAACTCACGTTTGAAACTCTTTCCAGGGAAGCTCAAGTCACGCTGGTCCGGGCCATTCACAATTAAAAGCATCTCATCACATGGAGCAATCGAGCTAATAGGAGCCAACGGTGCATTTAAAGTGAACGCCCAACGTATAAAGCTCTACAATGCGTATAACACAGATTTTGATCAAGCTAAGTTCGCTCTTTCGGAGCCGACACATGAGTAGAGCATTTTGGTCAAGCTCGCGACCTTAAACAAGCGCTTATCGGGAGGCAACCCGACTGTTGCATTTTTCATTTCTAATTTTTTCGGACCTATTCTTTTTCTTTTCACTTTGCTGTAATTGGTGTGATTCTTTTTCACAGGTTTTTCAACGTCCATATCATCCTTGAGGAGGAGAGACAAACTCGGGATTGGAAGTTACACAAGGTACACACGTTCCAACTCTTATTTTCCTGTTGTTTTGTTTGCGATATCCTCTTAGGTTTAGAACACCGGGACGGTGTTTCATTCAAGTCTGGGGGGAGTACTCGTCGAGTATTTTGTATGTGATTAGGATTAGATGATTAGGATTAGAGGTTCATTTTTGTTTTTAGGAATAAACGGATGGATACCTAGCATGAATTTTCGAGCTTTAGTCATTATGTGCAACTTTGTCGAATCGTGAATAATGGTCTAGGTTTGCTTAGAAGCCTTCTTGATACCGATTAGTCGAGTAGTTGTGCTTGAAACCCATATCTAGTTAAATTCACACCTTAGATCTCGATACCAAGTAGACATATCTCCGTATATACCGTCTAACTTAGCTTTGTTGACATGTTTAGCGTTCAAGAATTTGATCCCACACGCTTATACTCCGCTGCCATCTAGGATAAGTTTTTCGCTATTCCGAGTTAAGATTGACATGAGTACATCGATATTCGATGGTTCGGGTCTAAGTGGTGGGTAGAGGCGCTATTCTACGTCCTAAGGGTTAGAGTGTTGCGTAATTAAGAAAAGAAAAACAGAAAAAAAAAAGAAAAAAGAATAAAAATTTCAATAACGCACCTCTTCACTCCTCTAAGGTCGCGCAACCTTATGAGTGTGCCATAGGTAGCCTGGGTCTAAGTAGAGAGCCAACCCTCTTCGACTTCAACGTCCTAAGAACAAAGCGTGGATCTAAGTACCGAAAAGAAAAAAATGCATAAGAACGAGAAGAGAAGATTCAAATGATATCAAAAGCTTAGAGAAATTGGTATGGAGATCTCTTGGATGTTATCTAGGGTTGTGAAGTAGACTTAGATTTTAGGAAGGATTTCACGGTTCGAGACTTTCGGTTAACATAAGGCTATACTCGGTACGCTTAGGCTGTGCTAGTATCCATTGTTGTTTAGCTCTTCTAGTACTCGACTCTAGATTTGCTCGAGGACGAGCAAAAGGTTAAGTCTGGGGGAGTTTGATAACACGTAATCCGTTGTAGTATTTACGTGATTCTTAGGTCTAGTTTTGAGTAGATTACTTAGATTTCATACATTTATCGAGTTTATTCGAAGACTTCATCTACATTTCGTGTTTTGTATAGGAAACGAAGACATGAGGAGAAACACGAGAGATTATGGCAATTTAACCCCGAAAACGTAGCTGAATGAAAAGGTTGAACTTGTGCAAGGCCATGGATTGAAGTGAACACTCAAACACCAAGCGAAAGGAGCGGAAACAACAAATCAAGACCTGCACGCTCGGGCATAAAAGGTGTACCCGTTCGGGCATTGAGGCAAAAGACCCCCCGTAGCTTTGCACGACTCGGGCGCTTAAGGAACACGATTGGAAAGGGAGTGCCCGCTCGGGTGGAAATGAAGTGTACAATATTCTGACGACGATGATAAATCCCAATTACCACCAACAAGTTTGTAAATATGTAATGTTAATAATGTATAAACTCTACCACTCGGGCTGAAGAGCCACACGCTCGGGCATGGGTGCCCGTTCGGGCTGGATGAGTGTACACGACCGGGCATAAGGCCTGCACGAGCGGGTTGAAGCTGTGCCCGCTCGGGTCCTTGTTTTTCTCAACTAAATCCTAAGTTTTAGAACGGCCAAATAAGGAGAAATCATATCTGGAAAAAGGGGATTCGAACCAGATTCGAAAGGAGATCATTCAGAGACATTAGGGCAGATTGAGAAAGGAGGAAAGGACGGAATAAAGGATCGGGAGCAAGGAGGATCTACCTAGATAGTGGAGAAGTCTACGCCAGTCAGTTCCTATAGGAGAGCTTGAATTCCCTGAACTCGTGATAGTACCTAAGACCAATTATCTTGTTAGAACTTTGTTACATCGTTGTGCAACTCTCGATACCTATGGTGCTTAGTCATAAGTTTATCTCGTTATTTAGTTTAGCTTAGTTCATTCCCAATCCTACCATAATTCAATTTACACGTCTAATCGATTAGTTTAATAGCTTTAAGGTTGCATCAATTCCTTGTGTTCGACCCTAGTTACTACACGATCCATATTCTTGCGGAAGCGTTAGATCTAGGTAATTTATTACTTGAGTTAACGCACATCATATGCAAAGAAAAAAGAAAAAAAAGAATACAAAAAAGGAAACGAAAAGAAAAAAAAGAAAAAAAAGAGAAAGAAAAAGAAAAAGAAAAGAAAAAGAAAGAAAGAAGCTCGGAAAGAAAGAAACAAGTATCCTCGGTTGATCTAGGTTGAGCATTGTCTGAAGTCTTGTTTGGTGGAGGGAGTTACGGTAGCGTGTCTAGTTTCCGTTGATTTACTTTCTCATGGGTAACCGTGGTGGACCTAGGATTAAGACTGAAAACTCGATTAGGCCGAATTTGTTCTCGATATGCTAGTTGATCGGTTAGGTTCACTTTAGCGGTATTTCTAGGAGAAGGGGAATTCTCGTGTTTTTACACCCCATGTGTTCCATGTCTACGTTTGCTTAGGGACAAGCAAACATTCAAGTCTGGGGGATTTTGATCATCTCGTTTTCATACGTATTTCTTGCACGATTTAAGAGACGTTTTTGATATATATGTGTTGCTTTACGTATGATTCTATATCCGTTTTACTTGTTTTTGTGTTTTTCATGTTCTTACAGGTTTTTACGCGTATTTGGTTCATTTTGGAGCTATGGGACATGCACGGAGCTAAGGAGCAACTTCGGGGATCATCACGGGACAAACGGGACGAGATCTAGCAAGAAGAGCCTCCACTCGGTCGGGCACAACTCATGCACGATCGGGCAAAGGCTACGGCGAATTTTGGTGTGCATTCACGCACGACTCGGGCAAGGAAATGCCCGACCAGCTGCCTCATACCCGAGCGGGCACACATCATGCCCGATCGGGCATCCATTGCAGGCCATGACGAGCGCGTTCTGCCCTAGCCACACCCGAGCGGGCACATTCAGCGCCCGAGCGGGTCGCGACCCGAGTAACCAGCTAAGTTAAGTAAAATTAACTTAAAACAAAAGGGAACTCGTGGGGGATATTAAGGGAACACTTAGACCAACGTAAGACACATAAAAGGAGGCAGAGGACGACATTAGAAGAGACCTTTCATTCAGTTCGTGATTGGAGAAGAATTCTTGCGAGGAGGCAAGCAAGGAGCATTAGAGATCAACCCGACACTTCGGTTTCGCTTGGTTTTCATGTTCCTTAGACTTTCTATTTCGTTTATGTTTGTTTACAGATGCATGAGCGAGTAGTTTGTTTGTTCTAGGAGAAGGGATTAGCCCTTGGCCATCCCGGAACCACTTTTTATTTATCTTTCAATGCATCTTCCCGTTTTAGTTCATCTATTCTCTATCTGAGTGCTTAATTGACTTGTGTTTACAAAGGCCACGTAAATGCATGTGTTAGAGTTTAGGAGAAGGACCGAAAGGAGAATTCTAGTCCTAGAGATCAGGTTTAGAACAACCGAGGTTAGGCCACGAAAGTAGGGTAGCAACGGTTGAGGGTGAAACGGATGAATCATAGAGCCTATGGGTTTAGTTCAAGGTGTCAGCCATGAAAGTATGGGGCAACTTGTCTAGATCACGTGTCTATGCCTCGAGAGAGGGTAGATATCATATTAGGATCGTCTGCCTTAGATAGCTTTAATTGGGATTGCATGATAGATAGATTGATCGTTGGTTTCTGTAGTCTTGTGGTGAAACTGGATTCCTAGCACGTTTGTCTTATCGTTAGAACTAACTCATTTATTTTACTTTCAGTATTTCATTCTTCATCCATATTTGTTCGTTAGCAAGTTTGATTCCTATTTCGAGTTTAGATAGTGTTGCATGGTCTCTGTGCCGTGCACTTGCGGGTAGTTTAGGTTATTTTATTTAACTCTGATACGCATCAAGTTCTTCAACTAAACCCCATTACGATTCATGATTCACCTGATAGAACCCTCAACCGTTACTATCCTACTTTTGCGACCTAGTCTCGGTTGTTCTAAGCCTGATCTTCTAGGATTAGAATTCACCTTTCAGTCCTTCTTCTAATCCCTAACACATGCATATACATGGCCAATCGTAAACACAAGACAATAAGTGCTTAGACAAAGAATAGATAAACGAAACTGGGAAATGAATTCATAAAAAAATCAAAGATGGTTCCGGGATAGCCATGGGCTAATCCCTTCTCCTAGAACAAATCTACTACTCGCTCATGAGTCTAAAAATCACAAAAAAAAGTAGAGTAAAGACTATAGAGATATCAAACGAGCGATGATCCCGAATCAATCTCAAACTCCTTCTGTGCCTCCCGTCAAGGAGACTCTATGGATGGATAGTGGCTGTGAATGGTGTATTTTGGATGGTGGATGGATGAATGATCAATGTCTTCTGTCCTAGAGGCTTTATAAATTGAATTGGAAACTCTTGGCCGATTGAGTTCCACCAAATTCGTCGGTTGGTTTTTTTACATAGTCATGCCCGACCGTGCTACATGTCATGCCCGGTCGGGCATGCTTCTTCCGTAGTTTTAGTCAAGCTGTTTTGCCATTATGCCCGGCCATGCTATGCTTGGTGCCCGACCGTGCATCCTTCAATGGTTGGTGCCCGACCATGCACTTGGAACGTCCGACCCGTGCACAAGATACGGGAATGATTTTGAAGCATATGTCCGACCGTGCAGCATTGAGAGCCCAACAGTGTTGCCTTCACCAAAGAGGATGTCTGACCATGCTGCCTTCACCAAAGAGGATGCCCGACCGTGCTGGACACCAAGCCCGACCATGCACAAGGTAAGGGTTGCTGTTCAATTGTGCATTTGACCATGCTCGACCGGGCTGTGTCCTTTGATGCATGCTCGGTCGTGCACTTGATCATTCTTGGCCATGACTTGTCCACTTCTCATTCTGTTCGATCCGTTGTGACCTTCAATGTCGAATTATGTCTCGTGTATGCTCCTTAGCTCCAAAATGAATCGAATACGAATTAAAACCTATTAGAACATGAAAACACGGAAACAAGTAAAACGGATACAAAATCACACGTAAACCTCGCAACTATGGTCATAAACATCTCCAAAATCATGCGAGAAACGTGTACGAAAACGATATGATCACACGAGAGACAAACGCAAATGGGAAATTGGAAGAAAAATGAATATCTGAGAGAAAAATCCAATACAAGCGGCGTATTTACAAGAAATGACATTCGTATCCTAAGAAACTCGAAAACGGCATCTCGTAGCTCTAAAAACCCAACATATCGACCTAAATAAAGGACTTTTAGCTGGATACCGGGGTCGGGCTGCCTTCAGCATCTCGGAGCATCGTTTATCTCAAAAAGATGAATGAGATGTGAAAACTCCATGTAATTCAGAGCTTTGTATGCAAAGTTATGGTATTTCAAAGCCCATCATACAATTCATTGTTGTAGTCGTCTAATCATGTGAAAGCAAAAACAAAAAGCGGAAAAGGTTTGCAACACGAAAGACAAATGCAAATAGGAAATAGGAAGAAAAATGAATATACGATAGACAAATGCAACGCAAGCGGTATATTGACAAGAAATGACATTTGTATCCTAAGAAACTAGAAAAAGGGCATCTCCTGATCCTAAAAATCCAATTTATCAGCCTAATTAAAGGATTATGAGCTGGAAAATGGGGTCGGCTGCCTTCAGCATCCCGAGGCATCGTTTATCTTGTCAAAGCCCGTCGTACAATTCATTGTTGTAGTCGTCTAATCCCGTGAAAAAAAACGGAAAAGGGGGGCAACATCGGAGACAAACGCAAATAAGAAATAGGAATCAAAAGGAATATCCGAGAGACAAACGCAATGCAAGTGGCGTATTGACAAGAAATGACATTCATATCCTAAGAAACTCAAAAAGGGTATCTCCCGGCTCTAAAAATCCTATGTATCGACATAAATAAAGGATTTTGAGCTCGAAAACGGGGTCGGGCTGCCTTTGGCACCCCGGGGCATCGTTTATCTCAAAAAGACGAATGAGATGTGAAAAAATCATGTATTTCGGAGCTTCGTACGCTAACTTATGGTATTCAAATCCCGTCGTACAATTCATTTTTGTAGTCGTCTAATCACATGAAAACAAAAAAAGGAAAAGGGGCGCAACACGAGAGACAAATGCAAATAAGAAATAGGAAGAAAAATGAATATCTGAGAGACAAACGACACGCAACCGGCGTATTGTCTAGAAATGACATTCGTATCCAAAGAAACTCGAAAAGGGCATCCCCCGGCAATAAAAATCCAACGTATCGACTTAAATAAAGGTTTTTGAGCTCAAAAACGGGGTCAGACTGTCTTCGCAACCTAGGGCGTAGTTTATCTCGAAAAGATGAATGAGATGTGAAAAATTCATGTAATTCGGAGCTTCGTACGCAAAGTTATAGTATTTCAAAGACCGTCGTACAATTCATTGTTGTAGTCGTCTAATCAAGTGAAAAAAAAAACAAAAAATGGAAAAGGGGTGCAACACGAGAGACAAATGCAAATAGGAAGTAAGAAGAAAAGTGAATCTCTGAGTGAAAAACGCAACGCAAGCGGCGTATTGACAAGAAATGACATTCATATCCAAAGAAACTCGAAAAGGGCATCTCCCGGCTCTTAAAATCTAACGTATCGACCTTAAAAAAGGATTTTGAGCTGGTAAACGGGGTCGGGCTGTCTTTAGCAACCTGCGACGTCGTTTATCTCGAAAAGGTGAATGAGATGTGAAAAAATCATGTAATTTGGAGCTTCCTACGCAAAGTTATCGTATTTCAAAGCCCGTCATACAATTCATTGTTGTAGTCGTCTAATCACGTGAAAAAAAAAACAAAAAGCGAAAAAGGGGTGCAACGCGAGAGACAAACGCAAACAGTTAATAGGAAGAAACGATGAATATCCAAGAGACAAACGCAATGCAACTGGCATATTGACAAGGAATGACATTCGTATCCTAAGAAATTCGAAAAGGGCATCTCTCGGCTCTAAAAATCCAATGTATCGACCTGAATCAACGATTTTGAGCTCCAAAACGGGGTCCTGACTTCAGCAACCTAGGGTGTCATTTATCTCAAAAAGATGAATGAGATGTGAAAAAATCATGTAATTCGGAGCTTCGCACACAAAGTTATGGTATTTCAAAGCCCGTCATACAATTCATTGTTGTAGTCGTCTAATCACGTGAAAACAAAAACAAAAAGTAGAAAAAGGGGTGCAACACGAGAGTAAAACGCAAATAGGAAATAGGAAGAAAAATGAATATCTGAGTGATAAACGCAACACAAGCGGCGTATTGACAAGAAATGACATTCATATCCGAAGAAACTCAAAAAGGGCATCTCCCAACTCTAAAAAACCGACGTATCAACCAAAATAAAGGAAATTAAGCTTGAAAACGGCGTCATGCTGCCTTCAGCATCCAAAGGCGTCATGTATCTCGAAAAGATGAATGAGATGTGATAAAATCATGTAATTCGGAGCTTCGTACGCAAAGTTATGGTATTTCAAATCCAATCGTACAATTCATTGTTGTAGTCGTCTATTCACGTGGAGAAAAAAGCGGGAAAGGGGGCAACACAAGAGACAAACGCAAATATTAAATAGGAAGCAAAAGGAATATCCGAGAGACAAACGCAATGCAAGCATGTCATACAATTCATTGTTGTACTTGTCTAAACACGTGAAAATAAAAACAAAAAGCGGAAAACTGGTGCAACACAATAGACAAAAGGGAATTAAGAAATAGATAGCAAAATGAATATATGAGATACAAACGCAACGCATGCGGCAAATTGACAAGAAATGACATTCGTATCTGAAGAAACTCGAAAAGGGCACGCCGGCTTTAAAAATCCAACGTATCAACCTAAATAATGGATTTTGGGCTCGAAACCGGGGTCGGGCTGTCTTAAGCAATCCAGAGCGTTGTTTATCTCGAAAAGATGAATGTGATGTGAAAACATCATGTAATTCGGATCTTCGATGCAAAGTTATGGTATTTCAAAGCCTATCGGACAATTTATTGTTGTGCTCGACTAATCATGTGAAAACAAAAACAAAAAGTGGAAAAGGGTTGCAACACGAGAGACAAACGCAAATAGGAAATAGAAAGCAAAATGAATATCCGAGAGACAAACGCAACGCAAGCAGCGTATTGACAAGAAATGACATTTGTATCCTAAGAAACTCGAAAAGGGCAACTCTCGGCTCCAAAAATCAAACGTATCGATCTAAATAAAGGATTTTGAGCTCGAAAATGGGGCCGGGCTGCCTTTAGCAATCCATGGTGTTGTTTATCTCAAAAAGATGAATGAGATGTGGAAAATCATGTAATTCGGAGCTTCGTACGCAAAGTTATGGTATTTCAAAGCTCGTCGTACAATTCATTATTGTAGCCGTCTAATCACGTTTAAAAAAACAAAAAGCGGAAAATGAGGGCAACACGAGAGACAAATGCAAATAGGAAATAGGAATCAAAAGGAATATACGAGGAACAGACGAAAATGCAAGCGATGTATTGATAAGAAATGACATTTGTATCCGAAAAAACTCGAAAAGGGCATCTTCCGTCTCAAAAAATCAACCGTATCGACCTAAATAAAGAATTTTGAGCTCGAAAACGGGGTCGGGCTGCCTGAAGCAATTCAGGGCGTTGTTTATCTCAAAAATCTGAATGATATGTGAAAAAATCATGTAATTCGGAGCTTCGTACGCAAAATGGTTCTTCAAATCTCGTCGCACAATTCATTTTTGTAGTCGACTAATCAGGTGAAAACAAAAACAAAAAGCAGAAAAGGGGTGCAACATGGGAGAGACACACGCAAATAGGAGATAGGAAGCAAAATGAATATCCGATAGAAAAACGCCCTGCAAGCGGCGTAATGAAAAGAACTGACATTTGTATCCTAAGAAACTCGAAAAGGGCAACTCCGTGCTCTAAAAATCCAACGTATCGACCTAAATAAAGGATTTTGATGCCCGTTGGAAAATTCATTATATCATCCATTGAATAGTTCATTCTTCAACACTTTTTCAAAACCAGAATCCTCTCAAACAATTAAACACTTATAAACAATACAAAATGATAGTGAGAGGATTCATCGATTGTGGTTGTATGTTGGCGGGCTCGGTAGGAGCCCCGCCACCACCTCCACCGCCACCTCATCGACCGCCGTCACCTATATTGGCACCGCCGATATTTGATAAAGAATATAATATGGTGAACATAGACGCTTTGATCAATAGTTTCGACGAGCATCCTTGCGTCTCGATTATTGATCTCTAACGTCCGGACCAGACTTTATGGTAAGACAGTAATTATATAATTTAGATTGTATTTATTTATGAATATTGTCTAATAACTTAATTTTCATGTGCAGGTTTGATGTGGATAATATTCTATAGCATACGAACAATTACATCATCCAAGGTTCGTTACAAGATCGATTGTACTATTCCTGGAAAGTGACGCCAGAAGTCATACGTCGGGATGGTTGTGTACATTCATCGTAAGTAAAATTTTCATATACAATTTAGCATTTAGATTGATATACACTTTTATCTAGTAACTAATTTATTTTAATTTAATTTTGCAGTGCGCATATAGATGACGGAAGAAGGATACGTCACACATCTACACTGCTTTGATGCGGACATGCAAGCTCGGTTGCTCTTGGTGATGAACAACGCCAAACGCAACTATTACAAGAAGAATGTCGAACCGACCTGGGCAACGGACGAGGTGTTCAACTAACTCGTCCAACATTGGGAGTCCGAGGACTTCAAGGCCAAGAGCGAGAAGGCCAAAAAAAGTCGGTATGACGAGAAAGTTCCCGGAGATGGACTGCATCATCACACTTCTTGAGTTGATTTTAATTTATTTTACTGCATTGGTATAATTTATTTTACAGCATTATTTCGCGAAACGAAAGAAAGAATTGGTATAATTTATTTTACTGCATTATTTAAATTTTATTACTCTATAAAATTGTTATCTAATTATATAACTACAATATTACAGATGCAAAAAATCGGACGAGAACCGACTCTTCTTGAGTTGATTTTAGAAATCATGCTAATAAGAAGTTCGTCGTCGGGGTAGAGAGGGACGAACCCGAACTTGTCGACCCTCGGCAAAACGGACCGTGAAAGTAGTGATAGATAAGATCTCACAACAATCACAAACATGCGGTTCAACTCCCGACGATCTCAGTCTTCTACAAAAGGACAAAATTTATTTGGAGGTAAATAATAAGAACATTGTTTATAATTTAAATATTTTTTAACGATGCTAATTGTAACATATTTGATTTTGTAGTCTGTTAGACCGTATAAGGAATGTTTATATGGTCTTGGTACACTTCAAAAGGATATCGTTGAGGACTCGATGACAGTACCTCCTATGGTTCAAGAGAGTTACATGTAGAACAGCGTATCGAGCATCTAGAAACCACGCTTCGTACAACACAAGATTCTCTTCAGGTAACGCAATCGTAGCTTTGAGAAACTCAAGCAAAGATGCGTCACATGGAGAGCATCATCGAATTGCTAACCGTTCAAGCGTATCAACCGCCATCAACAACGGGGAAAACAAATGCCACGACAAGACCCGGTAATCGGATCTGATGCAACACCTTCACAAGGTGTTGGCAATCACGAGGATGACGATGGCGAAACTAATTTAGACGATATGTAAAATTCATTATGTTTTAATTTGTAAAAGACTTTAATATTAGTTAATGGTTTTTAAATTTTTTTAATTTTCTTTTATTTTTTAATTTTGTAGTAGATATTTCAACGAATTCCCATTGATATTTTTTAAAAGTTCCAACGGGCATCCGTTGAAAAGAAAATTCACGCCATTGTTGCAACGGAAATCCGTTGCCATTTTCCGCCACATTGCCAACGGGCATCCGCTGGCGCAAATTATTTCCCGCCATTTTTTTGTTAACGGGCGTGTAACGGATGCCCGTTACAATATTGCAATGGTTATCCATTGCAAATCTTGTAACAGGCTTTTGTTGCATCTCTTTTAATGGGCATTCATTGCTCCTTCCTACGGATTTATTCATTGCAATTCTGTTGACCATTTTTCAACGGATATTATTTGTTGCACTCCCGTTACAAATTGGAACGAATACGAATTTGAAATGAGTGATTCCCAATGGCTCACGATCCGTTGTGATCCGTTGGAAACTGTGTTTTTCAGTGGAATATTGGTGATTTCCAACAGATTTGTCCATTGGAAATTGTCTGTTTTTTTTAGTGAATCACAAGTGTGATTACAATTAATCCTAATCAAATCAGCTAGATGTTGGGATTGTGGGAAGTGTTAGCTTGCTCAGGATATAAGATCTAATATGGTTATAAAGGCCGTCAAAATTATACTTCATTTTATAAACCGACGATATCCAATCACCCTTTTATTGGGAGGTATAAGACTCCAAGTGTTTTTTTTAATTGTAGAAATTTCGTCTATCATAGTTGCAACCCACCACAATGAATGAGAGGTGCCTAAATAATTGGGTGGCTCAATACATGCAGATCCTGGAACCTAGAATGCTCGATGGCGAGGTAAGAAACGAGGATTTTCTCTGAACCATAACACAAAATTTATGTAACATGAGTTGTGATTTACATTTGGTTAACAACAAATATACACAGACAAAACAAGAAAAGTCAACACAATAGTAAGAAAATATATGTTAAACTCTCTATCTCTTCAAGAGGGTTCAAGACACTTTTTATGAATTTTCAAGGATCGGCATCTACCAACTGTGGTGCCACCAACCAATAGGAACGGAAACTTGATATTTCCTTTTGTATATTTGTCATTTGTATATTTTACTTTAGAAAGTCTTTCTTTCTTGTATTTACTTCCTTTTCTCTTGTTGTGTTTTGTGCATATAGAATCCATAATGTAAAAAGAAAACTCACCATCTATGTATATAGCCTTTCGATCGTATTAGTGAATTTAACCAGCTCATATTTTCGGTCATTATTCTCCTTGTTATTCTTGTGAATTCATGCATATTATTCTTCATAAATTCCTCAGATGCTTAATTTTCTTTAATATGTGGCTCTACAAGATGAAGAAGTGTTAAAAGAACCCATATATCACATTGTGTAAGGTCAAAATAGTGCTCAACTTTACTAGATTTTTTTGAATATGATGAATTAGTCTATTTAGGTTGGAAACAAACATCACAATGAGTCGTATTGTCTAAACATTTATCAATGCAAAATAAAAAAAATAAAAATGAAACACAAAATGATGTTGGAGGAATTTGATGCGTTATCAGAGTTAAATAAAATAACCTAATCTACCCGCAAGTGCACGGCACGTGTGTAGTATTTTAGGTGTCGATCCTACAGAGACTACGCAACACTACCTAAACCCGAACTACGAATCAAACTTGCTAACGAAAGAATGGTGTGAGGAATGAAAATACTAAATGTAAATAAACTACTTGGGTTCTAACGATAAGACAAACGTCCTAGGAAACCGGTTTCACCACAAGACTACCGAAACACACGATCAACCTATCTATCATGCAATCCCAATTAAAGCTATCTAAGGCGGACGATCCTAACATGATATCTACCCTCTCTCAAGGCATAGACACGTGATCTAGACAAGCTGCCCCCTACTTTCGTGGCTGACACCATGAACTAAACCCATAAACTCTGTGATTCGCCCGTTCACCCTCAACCGTCGTTACCCTACTTTCGTGGCCTAACCTCGACTGTTCTAAACCTGATCTTCTAGGACTAGAATTCTCCTTTCGGTCCTTCTCCTAATCCCTAACACATGCATCTACGTGATCAGCGCAAACACAAGTAGATTTAAGCACTCAAACAGAGAATAGATAAACTAAAACGGGAAGATGCATTCAAAATAGATCAAAAGTGGTTCCGGGATAGCCAAAGGCTAATCCCTTCTCCTAGAACAAACAAACTACTCGCTCATGCGTCTGTAAAGAAACATAAACATAGTAGAAAGTCTAAGGAACATAAAAACCAAACAAAACCGAAGTGGTGGTGCTTGATCTCCAATGCTCCTCGCTTATCTGCTTGCTGTAATGGCGTCTTTTTGCCTCCTTTTAAGCCTCCTAAGTCGGTCCAATTGTTGTCTAAATTGTCCCACGAGTTCCCTTATGTTTTAAGTTAAGTTTACTTAAGTTTTGAGCAGTTACGGGTCGCGACCCGCTCGGGTAGTGAGTGTGCCCGCTCGGGCATGGCATGTGTGCCCGCTCGGGCACAAGGCAAAATGGGCACAATGCTTGCCCGAGTCGTGCTAAATGGTCCACACAATTGGCTGTAGGTTTTGCCCGATCGTGCAAGGGTTGTGCTCGACCGGGTGAGGCTTTTCCATGCTCAATCTCGTCCCGTTTGTCCCGTGATGATCCCCAAAGTTGCTCCTTAGCTCCGTGCATGTTCCTTTAGCTCCAAAATGGTCCAAATACGCGTAAAGACCTGTAAGAACATGAAAAGCACGAAAGCAAGTAAAACGGATACGGAATCATACGTAAAACATCACATATGTATCAAAAACGTCTCCTAAATCGTGCAAGAAATACGTATGAAAACGAGATGATCAAAATCCCCCAGACTTGAATTTTTGCTTGTCCCTAAGCAAACGTAAACGTGGAATACATGGGGTATGAAAATACGAGAATTCCCCTTCTCCTAGAAATACCGCTAAAGCGAACCTAACCGATCAACTAACACGTCGAGAGCAAATTCGACCTAATCGAGTTTTGAGCCTTAATCCTAGGTCCACCACGGTTACCCATGAGAAAGTAAATCAAAGGAGACTAGACACACTACCGTAACTCCCTCCACCAGACAAGACTTCAGACTATGCTAAACCTAGGTCAACCGAGGATACTTGTTTCTTTCTTTCTGAGCTTCTTCCTTTCTTTTTTTCTTTTCATTTTCTTTTTCTTCTTTTTATTTTCTTTATATGAATTTTTTCTTTCTTTTTTTTCTTTTGTTTTGTTTTTATTTTTCTTTTCCATTTTTTTTCTTTTCTTTTCTTCTTTTTCTTTGCATACACACTAGGCTTCTAGGACGTCGGATTTGAAGGGATCCAGCCTCTACTTAGACCCAGACTCCCGATGACGGTATACTCATGCATCTCGTGTGAGAGTGCAGCGGAGTAGGTGGCTTTTTGTGCCGTGCCCTTAGGACGTAGAAAGATGATCGCCAACCCACCACTTAGACCCGAGCCACCGAAGGGGTAACAAGGTCGATGCACTCATATCGATTTTTGATCATGCTTATTAGGCACTATTTCTATCGACAGCGGAGTGTTAGTGTGTGCTTTTTAATCTGCAAAATAAGCTCGATTTTATATGATCCAATGATCCTCAATGTAACCAAAGTAAAGCGTCGTCTACACGAAGTATGACCATCTGGGTAGAGAAAATAAACGACGGACCAGCCTAGCAACCTCGTCTAAACATCCCCACAAGTAACACTAGGATTCCCAAGAACTACGACCTATTGTTTTTCAGCCGACTAATAATCTCTAACGCATAGGAAAACCTAGCTCAATCGTGCAATGTCTCACGGAAAAGGTTAACTTCTTAAGCATCCTAGGTTCAGGGTTCATCTCAAAACGTGGCACCGGACAAGTGCCTTGGGACGACTCTGACTCAATGAAAACAAAAACAATCTTGAAATCGCAAAAATAACCTAAAAACTAAAAAGTAAAAAGAAAGTTTTAAGCTTTGATGTCTCCATTCCTCATGCGTGCGCGACGGGTGGATCGGAAAGGGAAATGGAGTTTCCACTTTTGATCGGTTGAGCGGCTTGGTAGAGCTTAAGCCGCTGTCCATTGGCGTTGAACGTGTCACCCGCATCACTCCATAGTTCCACGTCTCGTACCTGAAAAGGATCAGACCAACAAGGCAGTAGGTCGCCCGAGAAAGACTTAGGTCGAGAATTAGAAAGTGGAACGAAATCACCTGATTGGAAGTCATGAGGTAGGGTCTTCTTATCGTGCCATCCCTTAGGCACATCATGCACGGAATTCACTTGCTCGCTGTCCAAGGTTGGATAAGAGGTATCTGCGTTGAAAAGTTTAATAACATCTTTTTCCATTACCTCGTGCAAGTGCGGGTGCAGCCTCCTTTGAGTTTCGGGTGAAGGTTCGTGGCTGTCCTCCCTATAATTCCCGTACATATATATTGAAGAGCTGAGCCTCTTATGCTTCTTCACGCGTGTGGGCTGTTTTCTCATCTCATCTGCGCTCATGTTAGCATTCAAAACAGCAAGATATGTTTTACTGGAATCAACATACTCATACTGAGAATAAGGCGGCGGAGTATCGGGCTCAAGCTCGAATGCTTTCTCCGCTATGAAATCAGCATGCATATCACGTGGTATCTCCTCATGTGGGACGTCTCCTAGTGCTGTAATTGCACTCATGAATTTCGTATACACCTCGGCTCCTTCGTCCGCAAATCCTGCATTGTCGCCAACTTGTGTCAAATACCGTAAAAGAGAACACTTACGTGATCGTGCGTGTCTTTCTCTAACTCATCCAGTGAATCTACTGTAAAGCAAGACTCCTTGAGTTGTGATTCGTCCATGGGGCTGGGCAGGATGAATTTGATCGTTTCGTCTTTGACACGTAAGGACAGCTTTCCTTGTTGTACGTCTATCATTGTACCTGCAGTAGCTAAGAATGGCCTACCAAGAATAATAGGTATCCTAGTGTCTTCCGTTATCTCAAGTACAACAAAATCAGTGGGAATGCAAAATCAGCATACCAAGGAGCGGGGTTACCTGAACCTATTGTGCATATCCTGTCATCTTTGAAGGAGTCGTCGATAGGTCTCGCATCCTCTACAACAATGCGAGAGAGGTGATCTGCAACGATGTTCTCCGACCCCTTCCTATCTTTGATTTCGAGATCGAACTCTTGTAGGAGAAGGATCCATTGGATGAGGCGTGGTTTTGCGTCCTTCTTCCCTAGGAGATATTTAAGTGCTACATGGTCAGTATAAACAATTACCTTTGATCCTACGAGATAGGATTTGAACTTGTCAAAGGCGAAGACGACGGCAAGGAGCTCCTTCTCAGTTGTGGCATAGTTGATTTGGGTGTCATCTAATGTCTTGCTAGTGTAGGAGATGACGTGAGAGACCTTGTCCCTTCGCTGCCCTAGGACAGCGCCTACAGCGTAGTCGCTAGCGTCACACATAATCTCGAACGGAAGGCTCCAATCGGGTGGCTGAATGATGGGCGCCGAAACCAGTGCTTTCTTGATGGTATTGAAGGCGTCGTGGCACTCTTGAGAGAATTCAATTGTAGCGTCTTTGGCCAGCAGCTCCATCAATGGTTTTGTGATCTTTGAGAAGTCTTTGATGAACCTCCGATAAAAACCTGCATGCCCTAGGAAGCTACGAATTTGTTTAGCCGAAATAGGTGGAGGAAGTTTCTCTATTACCTCAATCTTGGCTTTGTCGAGTTCTATGCCCCGTGAGGAGATCGTGTGTCCGAGCATGATACCTTCCTTCACCATGAAATGACACTTTTCCCAATTAAGAACAAGATTCGCTTCCTCACATCGCTGTAACACTCTAGAAAGGTTGACAAGACAATCATTGAATGTAGAACCATTAACCGAGAAATCATCCATAAATACTTCCATGATATGTTCGATCAAATCCGAAAAGATTGCCATCATACAATGCTGGAAAGTAGACGGAGCGTTGCAGAGGCCAAAAGGCATACGACGGTAAGCGAATGTCCCATAAGGACACGTGAAGGTCGTCTTTTCTTGGTCTTGAGGGTGAATGGAAATCTGAAAGAAACCAGAATATCCATCCAAATAACAAAAATAGGCATGATTCGCTAACCGTTCTAACATTTGGTCGATGAATGGGAGAGGAAAGTGATCTTTCCTCGTCGCTTCGTTGAGTTTGTGGTAGTCTATGCACATCCTACACCCCGTGACGGTCCTTGTTGGAATCAGCTCGTTGTTATCGTTGCACACTACCGTCATTCCTCCTTTCTTTGGCACGACATGCACGGGGCTCACCCATTATCTTCTTTTTCACTACCTCTTTTAAGTTGGGGTTCAGCCGCCTTTGCGCTTCAATCGATGGTTTATGCCCGTCCTCCATGAGAATCCGATGCATGCATAATGAAGCGCTTAGACCCTTGATATCATCGATGGTATATCCGATCACTTTCCTATGCTTTCTCAAGCATTCAAGCAGCCTTTGCGTCTCATCTACACTCAAGTCAGCATTAACAATAACGGGATATGTATCATTAAGTCCGAGATACTCATACCGAAGAGAAGAGGGCAGCAGCTTCAACTCGAGTTTGGGTGCCTTCTCCACTCCGAAGTCAGCTTGTACTTCGTGTTTTATCTCCTCACGTGGGACGTCTCTTAGTGCTTGAACAGCACTCATGAATTCTGCGCACGCCTCAGCTTCTTCGTCGGTAAGACCTGCATCTTTGCAAACTTGAGTCAAACATCTAACGAGAGGATCGGAAATACTTACTTGTTCAAACGTGTCGTTCGTTAACTCGTCCAGCAAGTCAATTCGAAAGCAAGACTCCTTGATGGAGGGTCCGTTCATGGATTTGGACAAGTTGAATTCAATCGTTTCGTCTCCGACACTTAGGGAAAGTTTCCCTTGTTGTACATCTATCATAGCACCTGCAGTAGCTAAGAAAGGCCTACCAAGTATAATAGGTATCCTAGCATCCTCTTCAATGTCAAGTACAACAAAATCAGCGGGTATACATAAATTACCTACCTTGGTGGGAATGTTCTCAACAATCCCCACCGGATATCTTACCGAACGATCAGCGAGTTGGAGAGACATCTTGGTAGGTTTAAG
>CM071876.1:14894962-14919709 GCA_036759665.1 Gynandropsis gynandra | reverse complement strand
TGTTGTTTAGCTTTTCTAGTACTCGACTCTAGGTTTGCTCGAGGACGAGCAAAAGGATAAGTCTGGGGGAGTTTGATAACACGTAATCCGTAGTAGTTTTTATATCATTCTTAGGTCTAGTTTTGATTAGATTTATTAGATTTCATTCATTTATCGAGTTTATTCGAGGATTTCTTCTACATTTCGTGTTTTGTGTAGAAAACGAAGACATGACGAGAAACACGAGATATATTGGCAATTTAACCCCAAAATGACAAGGTTCAGCTTGTGCAAGACCGTGGATTGAAGAGAACGTGCAAACACCGAGCGAAAGGAGCGAAAACATCATTTTAGGTCGTGCACGCTCGGGCATTAGAAGTGTGCCCGCTCGGGTAATTGATGCCATGACAACCCCGTAGCTTTACACGACTCGGGTGCTCAAGGAACATGGTCGGGCATGTGTGCCCGATCGGGTGGCAATGGAGTGCCCGCTCGGGTCAATGGTCATCAAAATGCGGCGTAACTTTGCACGACTCGGGCTGAAGAGGAACACGCTCGGGCATAGCTGCCCGTTCGGGTGAAAATTGATGTACACGGTCGGGTACAAGGCCTGCACGAGCGGGTAGATGCTGTGCCCGCTCGGGCCCTTGTATTTCTCAACAAATTCCCAAGATTTCTAACAACCAAAATCAGATCTATTTAAAGGGGATTCGAACCCAATTGAGAGGGGGGGACTCAAGGACAATTCAGTGCCATTAGAGACACACTTGGAAGGATCGAGAAGGACGGATCTACGGATCCGAAGCATGGAGTATCTATTGAAGACATTGGTCGATGAATAGGGAGCATTCTCTTTCTCTTTCTATGTCGAATTTAGATTTCTTTTGTGTTTCGTTTCCTGAGTTCATGTTCAAGTAGATCTATTGCCATAGGTTAGAGAGTATTGCCAACATGTAGAGAAGTCTTGTGCTTAATGAATGGTGGATCTTAATGCTTTCATACTTGTACGCCACTCGTTATGAATGAATTCGGTATTTTATCATGTTTTCAGATCTTATGGTTGTTCTTAATGCTTTCATTACCTGTACGCCACTTGAATGAATGATGTTAGGAGTCTAATAAACCAACGCCAGGGCATTAGACTTTTAGCCATGATTTAGGGTTTAATCGGTTTAGAATCTACGCCAGGTCAATCGGTTGAATCTAGGGATTAGGATAGCGGTCGTAATGCGTCTATCCATGTAAGATAGGCAATGGATACATTGGTATATGCATGGTAGATAGTGGACAAGTCTACGCCAGTCAGTTCCTATAGGAGAGCTTGAATTCCCTGAACTCGTGATAGTATCTAAGACCAATGATCTTGTTAGAACTTCGTTACATCGTTGTGCAACTCTTGATACCTATGGTGATTTGTCGCTGAGTCATTCCCATCTTAGGTTTAGTTTGCATCTGCATTTTGCATTCCATCTACCATTAGATTCATCACGTCTTATTCATTAGTTTAATAGTTTATAAGTCGCATCAATTCCTTGTGTTCGACCCTAGTTGCTACACGATCCGTATCCTTGCGGAAGCGTTAGTCTAGGTAATTTATTACTTGAGTCTACGCACATCACCCATGTCCGAGTAGTTCCGTATCCACGGGTTAGAGATTTGCCGATAAGTGATGAAGTTGTATGCTTAATGCTGGTTATAATATTGGATCATTTTCGGATTTATTGTTTGTTCATAATGCTTTTATTCTTGTTGGTAGGTTGAATGAATGATTATAAAAGTCGGATTGCATTGGGAGATGAATTAGATTTTGGGACGTAGCCATGATTTAAAGTTCCAATTGATTCAGAACCTTGGTCAGTCGGTTAATTGGACTTAAGAATTAGGATAGCGATCTTAATGCATCTAGTAGGTGAGATTATGCAATTGAGATATTGGTAGAACGCATGCTAGATAGTGGATTTAGGCATCGGGAGAGTCGTGCCCTAGGAAAGAGCTTGAATTCCCTGAATACATAATGGTATCTATAACATTGAATTGAATTGTCGTGCATCTCTCAAAACCTATGGTGTTTAGTTAATTGAATTTAATCTGTTAATTAGTTAGTTTATCTTTATTTTCATTCCAAATACTTATGATTTTACATGTCCTATTCATTAGTTAACTAGCTTTATAGTTGCATCGAATCCCTAGTGTCCAACTCTAGTACTACACGATCCGTATTCTTGCGGATGCGTTAGTCTAGGTAATTTTTACTTGAGATTAACCACATCAATTGTTTGGCGTCCGGGGAATCTACTATGGCTTTAGAGTTAGGATACTTTTGAATTAGAATACAGTCCTTTCCGGAGTCTTTAGTTATTTTTCATATTTTTTGTTTTCTTTTCTTTTTTAGTCAAATGTTTTTTTACCACTTAGAGCCTAACTGATTCTAATATTTTTATTGTGTGAGGTACTTTATTGCGCGAGAGCGAAGAAGAACAAATGGCAGAACGTCGCATCTTAAATGTGCCCAATGCAAGCTGGATTAACCTATGGATAAAACACAGCTCCTAGGCACACACAACTCTTGCCTTGCATCGTTAGGAGAGACGCTCACGTCGAATTACAACCAGCATTCATCCAAATGATTAGCAACACAACGTTCAGAGGGAGACCCAACGAGGATCCAAATCAGCATATAGATTTCAAGATGCTTTGCCAAAATACTTAGCGGGAGAAGGAGTTTCAAACGAAGACGTCATACTGGCTGCCTTCTCGTTTTCAGTGAAAGATAAAGCGCAAGATTGGTTTTATTCCCAACCGGTGAATTCCATACCATTATGGGAACAACTAGAGGAGAAATGCATGATGTGCTTCTTCCCTCAAAGTAAAGCTCGGCTCGCTATACATCATATTAACACGTTCGTGCAAGGAGCAACTGAGAGTTTATACGAGTCACGAGAATTATTTAAAGGTTATCAACGCCTTTGCCCACATCACAGCATGGATCACAGTCACGTCTTACACAATTTTCTGCAAGGACTTATGGATAACAGGAGGATTTTTATCATAGCCATTGCTGGAGGTTCCTTAAGCAACCTAACGTTTCTGCAAATCGAAGATTTGATAGATCGAATGGCCGACGAAGGAAGCAACGCTGCTGGAGAATACAGCCGCAACACTCCAGCAAAAGTAGCCCATGTGCATGAGACACACGCCTTATATGCCGACATGACTGAAGTAAAAGATCAAGTTGCGGGAATCTAAATATGATGTCCGAAGTGCGTCGTTCGCAATACTTAGAGCAGTTGGGAGAACAAGGAATTCAAGGGTACGAGGAGGTGAGCAACAATCAGCCCTTGGGAAACACATATAAACCCGTATGGAGAAACCATCCAAATTTCTCCTATTAGAACTCCGACGGTGCATTTAACGCGCAACAACTATCGGTGAATTCTAACCGCGGGGGCTGCAACGAAATCAAACCTGTCAGCTAAGGATGCAGCTCCAAACTCATAATTATCAGTCACATGTGTCCCAGCCACAACCAATCCAACCCGAAATAGCTCCCGACATCAACACCATGTTCGCCCGTCTCCTCCAAGTCCAACAAAATCAAACCGACTTGATAATGGAAGTGCAACAAAATCATAATAATTTCTTGAGAGAAGTGAAAGCGGAACAATAGAGCACCAAGAAGCAGATAGAGGGCAGACATTTGGACACACAATAAAGGGCAGAAATCAGAATAATTTCTAGAAGCAAACATTTGGAGACACAAGTTTGATGCGTTATCCAAGTTAAACAAATAACCTAAACTACTTGCAAGTGCACGGCACGTGTGTAGTACTTCAGGTGTAGATCCCACAGGGACTACGCAACACAACCTAAAGTCAAACTATGAATAAAGCTTGCAAACGAACAAAATATGGGATTTGGGAATGAAATACTATAAACAAATAAACAAAAAAGTTCTTAACAATGAGAAAAACGTTTCAGGAATCCAGTTTCACCACAAGACTACCGAAACCAACAATCAACCAATCTATCATGCAATCCCAGTCAAGTTCTCTAAGGCAGACGATCCTAGTATGATATCTACCCTCTCTCAAGGCATAGACACGTGATCTAGTCAAGTTATTCCCTACTTTCATGGTTGACACCTTGAACTAAACCCATAAGATCTGTGATTCATCCGTTTTACCTTCAACCGCTACTAACCTACTTTCGTGGTCTAACCTCGGTTGTTCTAAACCTGATCTTCTAGGACTAGAATTATCCTTTTGGTCCTTCTCCTAATCCCTAACACATGCATCTACTTGGCCTTCGTAAATACAAGTCATTCAAGAACTCAGATAGAGAATAGCTAAACGAAAACGGGAAGATGCATTCAAAGATAAATCAAAGTGGTTCCGGGATGGCCATGGGCTAATCCCTTCTCCTAGAACAAAAGAAACTATTCGCTCATGTGTCCGTAAACAAACATAATTCAAGTAGAAAGTCTAAGAAATATGAAAACCAAACGAAACCGAAGTCTTGGGTTGATCTCCAATGCTCCTTGCACGTCTCCTTCGCAAGAACCTCCTTCTTCTCTATACTCTCTCTCCTCGATCAAAAACTCCAAGCTAACTCTCTAACTCAAGCTCCCTCGACCCCTAGCTCCTGGTCTTCCTTTTCCTTCTTCTTTTATTTCCTTTTCTCCCTCTGTTTCCCTCTGGCCATTCGTTCTTTTCCTTTTGTTGCAGCTGCCAACGATTTTGCCTTTTCTTGAGTTTTCCATTCTTGATTAAGTTGGGCAACCTTTCCATTACTTTCTCCAACGAAATATCACTTATTCCTCTTCTATAAAGCTGTTTTCCTTATTGTGTAAGTCCCCAACAAACTCCTATTCTTTTTAAGAAAAATTAACTTATCTGGAGTTGCAGGTGACGGACGCAACCCGCGCGGGCTAGGTGTGTGACCCGCTCGGGTGCGGCGCGCATGATCGCGCATGATCGCGATGGAAAACAAGGTGACCCGCTTGGGATAGGGAGTGCCCCGGTCAGGTTGAGGTGTGCCTCGGTCGGGCTGAGGTGTGCCCCGGTTGGGCTGGGGTGTGCCCTGGTCGGGCTCAAGTTGCTGGACAAACTTGCCGACTAAACGCCCCACGCGAGCAATGGTGTACCCCGCGCGGGCATGGCTTGTTCTTCGCCGATTCTCGTCCAGTTTTTCCCGTGATGATCCTCGATGTTGGTACTTTGTCTCGTGTACGTCCTTTAGCTCCAAAATGAACCGAATACACATTAAAACCTTTAAGAGCATGAAAACACGAAAAACGAGTAAACCGGATACAAAATCGTACGTAAACATCGCATCTATATCGTAAACATCTCTAAAATCGTGCAAGAAATACGTATGAAAATGAGATTATCAAAATCCCCCAGACTTGAATGTTTGCTTGTCCCTAAGCAAACGTAAACGTGGAATACGTGGGGTATATGGATGTCGAAAGATATTTGGAATCAGATGTGCGCACTTTGGGATTCCCCAGAATTTAAGGCAAAGAGCGAGCGAGCAAGTAAATCCCGACGTTCTGATAGAGAGGGATACGGCATGAGCGTGCACACGGCAGGATCTCGTTCTTTTGCGGAAGTATACGAAGATCTGGTAAGTTTTATTCAACTTTATGCATTTATATAAAATTTATATTTTATTAAACTCTGTTTTTTTTATTTTTTTCAGGCGAAAGAGAAGGGATACGAACCATCGTATATAGAATTGTTGGAACTTACACACGTTAGGAAGTCAGATGGTTCGTGGGTGGATCCTAAGGCGAAAAGCATTCACGATGAAATTGAAAACATGGCATCGGAGCGAGTATCGCAAATTCCCCCGAGAGAAGACGGCTCACAAACTACTCTTAGTCAGGAAGAGTACAACGAGTTGTATCTCGAGGTAATAATTACATTCTACTATGATCTAATTTCATTATTTAGAAATGTTATTAATTCTCGGTATTTGTTTTACAGCAAGTTACGCCATACAAAGGGCGTATTTTCGGACTTGGAGCAATGTCCTCAAAGCATTCAACTTCATCCAAAGGTAAAGAAAAAGTGTGATATTTATCTTTTAATGTAATCGATTAAATTTAAAAATTTTATTTTTTTTATTTTTTTTAAAAATTTGGAAACGGCACGCGTGCCGTCTCCAAATTTGGAGACGGCACGAAAGCCGTTTCCAATTTTGGAGACGGATTTGTTGTCCGTTTCCAAACTTTCGACACCGAAAAAAACCGTCCCTAATCCAGGAACCGATTGGGGACTACGTTTTCGGTCCCTAATTAGAGACGGATTGGGGACTGAAATTTTCGTCCCTAATTAGGCACGGATTGGGGACGGAAAAAATTTGGAGTCGCGCGATTGGATACTACCATTGGTCGTCTCCAATCCGTCCCTAAACCAGTTTAAGGACGGATTGGGAACCGATTTGTCGGTCCCTAAAACCTGATTTTCTTGTAGTGTGTGTTGAACTTTATAGAGATAAAAACGTTTAAATTAGAATTTTTATTTTTACTCATTTAATTGTTTAATTTTTTTACATGTTGACCTCTCATACTAAAAAACATTTAAAATTGATATTTTAACAAATAAAAAATTTAGTAAAGAATGTTTGGATGGAGATTTAAAGTGATGAATGAGGTGACTTTTTGTATTCCAAAATAAAATAAAACAAAAAATTGGTTGATGAGGTGGCTTCACCGAAAGCCACCATTTACAAGAACTTTTATATATATAATTTAAAATATTAATATTACTAGCATATAATTTATTTAGAATAATTTATGAATGGTAATTAATGTAGAATAAAAACAAAAAATTATTTTGATGATGTGGAAGCTTAAAAAAAGAGAATGAAGAGAAGTCTCCAAATTATTAACTTTTAAATTAATATAAATATTTTTTGTTTATTGAAAATTTTAATATTATTATTATATAATTCATTTAAAAAAATTTATAAATGGTAACAACTGTAAAATAAAATAACAAAAAAATTATGCTAATGATATGAAAAGTTGAGAGAAGAAAATGAATGAAAAAATTCTAAATTATTCAACTTTTTATATATTAATTTAATGTATGGAATTAATATATTTAGGCAGTTGGATTTACAAAAACAAGAATATTAGAATTTAAGTTTTAAGAAATATCCATTATGCTAATGATATGAAAAGTTGAGAGAAGAAAATGAATGAAAAAATTCTAAATTATTCAACTTTTTATATATTAATTTAATGTATGGAATTAATATATTTAGGGATTTGGATTTACAAAAACAAGAATATTAGAATTTAAGTTTTAATGAAATATCCATATTATTATTTGGACCATTGATATACGGTGGATATATATATATATATATAAACATCAGTATACATCATATACCACAAAAAAACATTTTTAAAAAGTAATAGATGATAAGGTATATTTTTCTCTGGAAAATAAAAGAATCGGATTAGTTTATACAAATTTTGAAAAGTGTTGTAACCAAAAGTTCCTGAAAAAAAATTGCGAAACATGTACAAACGTGCAATTGTCGTAATTTTTTTTCAGAATTGCAATGCATATTTTTTGTTAACTTTTATCCCAAATTACATTTTTTTAGAAATATACAGGAAATATTTATTTACCGATTTCAAATCTAGAAGTTAGAGATATTTTGTTCGAGGTTCGCCATTTTATATCATATTTTTTCGGTCAGAATATTCAAAAACATTGAATTAATTAACTTATATTTTTATTTATAAAAATCTAACAGTTTCTATTCTGTTAAAGCACAAAATAGATGATTTTTCAAAAACAGAATTGCTCATAGGTTCCAATAATTGTGTGATAGATCTAATGATTTTAGTATTTATTTATGGTCATATAGTCTAATTAATTCGACATACGCACCAAAAATTAAAAAAAATATTTGTACAGACTGAAAAGTTAAATTACCAGACCCTTATACAAAAACAAAATTTATTTCAAAAGGCATTAAATAAAAAAATTCTAAAATCGAGTGCTTTTAAAATAAAATAAAATCTAAATTAAGATAGAAACAAATAATTAATTTTCCTAAACACATCGAGGTATTAATGGAAATTTAGGAGAGAGAGAGAGAGAGACGGAGAGAGAGAGAGAGAAAATTTCGCATATTGTTTAGAAAATTTTCCTTTTATTTGACTACAAATCAAAGACCCACCCTTCTCTATTATTTTTTCTGAAGTGCAGTTTCTGAACAATGGATACTCAGAGACCCTCTTCTCCATGGATTCTTGAAGATGATTTGCGACTGATAAATGCCATCGAGGTATTAAAATTTTAATCAAATTGGGTATATATTTTCTCCATTTAAATATGTGCTTCTTCTTCTTTTTTCTTTTTTTTTTTTTACTTTTTACTGGATTTTGTCCTTTTTTCAATTAGTGCTCTGTTTCTTTTTTCTTGAGTTGGTATTACTCGAGCTCTGCAACAGTGCGATCAAACCCTAAACCACTCCACTTTTAAGTTTTGTGTTAGTTAGTTACAACGGATGCTTGTCCCCCAAGTTATCGCTCTTTCTCAGATATTCTAGGGTTTATACAAAGAGAGAATCATCGATAATTATAAGGTTGCAGAGAATTTTTGTTCTTGATTGTTATGATTAATCAGCGCTTCTTTAGTGCGTAATTTGCACTTGATCATGAGGCTTGCTTCTAAATCTCTGTTCATAAGCGTACACTTGATTGTAGTCACTTCGTAAAATATATACATGACTCGAACATGTATCCTATGGTTGGGGTGTATACCTCTAGTTTTTTGGGGTTTCGATATCAGGATCAATGTTGTATGCTTACAGGCAGGAGCGTCATTGGAGTCACTCGCTAAAGGCGCAGTCACGTTTTCGCGAAAATTCACCCTCAAGGAATTGAGGGACCGATGGCATTCTCTTCTCTACGATCCAAAGGTTTCATCGGAGGCTGCTTCACGTTTGTCTGGTCACCATTTTTCGTCGATACCATCTCATGCACTCGAGAAAACGAGCTTTCCTCCAACGGGTAACACCGAGAGAGTCAGATCTCTCTACTCTGCAGCACGTAAGAGATTGCGGATGGAGCAGGTCAATTCCACTGAGGATCTAAATTATGTTGCTGACCCCAGCAATGCCAATAACATGGGAAATGCAGAGGATCATCTGTTTGGACAAGACATGTTGGATGATGATATCTTGAACAACCTCAATTTCGACGAATCCTTCATGGAAATCATCAATAATGTTTTTCCAGACGTTTTGGAGGACATTCAACAAGATATTTCTATGGATATCTTTCCGACGGGTTGCAGTAATAATGCAGATGGGATCGATCTTCCACAGAATCCTTCTTTTTTTGGGAATCAGCCTTCTCAGATTAGTGAAATCGAAGAACATATTGGTAATGCGTGCTCCAGTCTTAGAGATGACAAAGTATTTGTTTCACTTGTTCCACTGCCTGGTCCTTCCCAAGCATTGGATGATCAACATCACTCACCTTCTGTATTTAATATTGCCGCCAAAGAAACAAGAGATTGTAATGATAAAAACATCACAGAGGCATCAGAATGCATTCAGCAATCAATAGAGCCTGAAGATACTACATCAGATATGGAGCAATACATCGATGAGCTAACGAAATCTCTTCTCAATGAGGAAGACCTTTTGAGGGATAAAGACGGTAATCAACAAAACACAACCTCTAACACTCACCATGCGGACATATTCGTAACTCTAGAGTGTCGTAGAGACGCGTGTGATGATGCAATTTTCCTTGAGGCAAACGGGAACAACGCATCATGTATAAGTGTTCCATCAACAACAAGACTTGTTTGTGATCCACGTCCTGAATATCGTGATGGTGTTATTATATGCACGCTAAACTGCGTGTCTGATGAAATTCCGGATAATGACCATATTCCTTCAGAACCACAGAATCTTAAATCACGGAAATCCCCTCATACCGCTGCTAGAGAGGTCTTGACTAATAAGAAGTTTGGGAAGCCTCCGTTGCCTCCCAAAATAATTAAATCACGAGCAAGGAATACAAATGATCCGAAGCTTTCTGTTGGTAGTAGAAGTAAAGAATCCATAGCGGCTTGTAAGAGTGCCGATTTTACTTCTTCCACCTTCAATGACAAGGTAATTGGGATGGAGAAGTCCTCTGTTGCATCTTTTCCATGCCTAAATGATCTACAGGATAAAACATTTGATGATAAATTGGAAAAAGACATTCTGCAAGATCTTCAATCGCAAAATGCAGACATGGATATGAACGCTTCAACGATGGAGCCAGAGAATGATCTCATTGAGAGTGATGAGGATCTGCCTAGCTTCTCAGATATAGAAACGATGGTAACTTTAAAACGTTTCTCAGAATAGTATTATCGAATGTCTTTCTTGATTATTCGCTAAACCATATTTTTCAAAAATCAGATTCTTGATATGGACCTTACTCCTGCTGGTCAAGATCTTTACCAGTTGGAAGGTAAATCTGTCATCATAAAATTTAAGTTTCTCGTTGTCAGCATATGTTCTTGGCCTAATCTTTAAAAGGTTTGTGCTTTCGGTGTTTTTCTTCCAAAATGTAGTTGCAAAGTATCAGCATGAGGACGTCAAAAGAACGATTGTACGTTTGGAGCAGAGCGCTCGTTCTTATATGCAACGAGACCTCGCTTCTCATGGAGCTCTCGCGATCCTATATGGAGAACAATCAAGATACTACATTAAGCAATCCGAGGTAATCAAACCTTCCGCAGCTTCTTTTTCCAAAATCAAAAGCTGAATTCCATAGATTTGCTTGAGATCTCGAGCACTGATCCGAACATTGCAGGTATTAATCGGTAGATCAACGGGAGAATACCCTATCGATATAGATTTAGGAAGATCAGGGACCAAAACCTCTGTATCCAGAAGACAAGTAATGTTCTTCTATCCAAAACCCCAATTGGTTTCTTGAAATGTCATTAAATTCTTCAGATTAACACATCATGACTATGTTCTGTAATGTCTTAGGCTTTGATAAGCTTGCAGAATGATGGATCTTTCTATATCAAGAATCTCGGGAAGTTTACGATGTGTGTAAACGGTGAAGAATTCGAATACGGGCAGGTTCTAAAGCTTAAGAACAATTCCTTGATCGAGGTATATATACATATACACATATATATGTATATACTATGCCTAGATCTTCTTGCCCCTGTTTCGAGATCTTGAAATCTTGGATTTTTTTTTTCTTTTGCAGATACGAGGAATGGCGTTTATCTTTGAGACAAGCGCAACGTGTGTGAAAAGATATTTGGATAGCATTAGGTTAGACCAACCAAAGCAAAATAATCTCATGAACCCATGATTTTTGTTATTTTAGATATAAAAAAAATTTAAATGGGTTAGTCCATAATATTTTAGGATTACGTGCATAAATAAAATATTCCGTCGGGTGGTTTATAATGGAAATCTTGTTTCTTTCTTTTATTATTGTAAGAATTGGATTTAGAAGTGTTATATATATACTAAATTATTCATAACTAAATCTCCTAATTTTATGTAAATATCCTTATTTTACTAACTATCCTTAATATGCCCCTTTAAGATGGATCATCAGAGATGAGTCCAATCTTATTACAAAGAGAATGAAAAGCAGCTCGAGGTAATGGTTTGGTAAGAAGGTCGGCGAGTTGATCTGCTGAAGAGATGTGAGAAACACGTAAGAGACCAGTTTGCACTTGCGCACGCACAAAATGGTAGGCCAAGGCGATATGCTTCATGGATGAGTGAAAAACCGGATTTGCACATATGTAAGTCGCTCCAATGTTATCGCAATACACGGTGGGGACATTCGGCAGCTCTACTCGTAGTTCGGTGAGAAGATTAACTATCCAACGTAATTCAGCTGAAGTTGCAGCAACAGAGCGATATTCTGCTTCTGTCGACGAATATGCAGGAAGTCCTTTTTGTTTCTTAGATGACCACGAGATAGGGTGTTTGCCGAGATACACAATGTATGCACCCGTTGAAATAAAGTCATTCCTATCACCTCCCCAATCCGCATCACTGAATGCATGCAAGGAAAGGGAGTTTGCCGCAGATAAGAAGATACCTTAATGACGTGTTCCTGCAAAATAACGCAAGACTCGCTTGACTGCTTGCCAATGATCAGAAGTGGGAGCATGCATAAACTGAGAGAGACGATTAACGACAAAACTGAGATCGGGCCTAGTTAGAGACAGATATTGCAGACTTCCAACAATCATCCTGTACTCGGTGGGATCAGGTAGTGGATCACCTGAGTCAAGCGTGAGGCCATTGGTGTCGAAACAGATTTGGACCCAAGCATGTCAACTCGTTGAAGAATGTCAGTAACATATTTGCGTTGAGAAAGAAGAAGACCATCAGCTGTGCGAGTGACTTCCATACCGAGAAAGTAGTGTAAATCACCCAAATCTTTGAGAGAGAACCTGGCGGCAAGAGATTGAATGAAGGTATTAACTGAAATCGAGTTATTACCAGTAATAATGAGATCATCAACATAGATAAGCACAAATATGCTGTCAGTGCCATCATGTTGAATGAAGAGGGATTCATCAGCAGGGGAGTTCACAAAGTTTAGAGATACCAAATACTATCGTAGTTGAAAATACCATGCACGTGGAGCTTGTTTGAGGCCATATATGCCTTTCTTTAATTTGCAAACATGACTAGGCTAGTCACGATCAACAAAGCCCAAGGGTTACGACATGTACATTTTCTCAGAAAGATTACCTTGAAGAAAGGCATTGTTGACATCCAATTGTCGTAGAGACCAACCACGAGAAATAGCAATACTCAACACGAGTCTAATCGTTGTGACTTTAACGACTGGACTGAACGTTTCATGGAAGTCAACTCCAGGACGTTGACGAAAGCCCTTAGCAACCAAGCGTGCCTTAAAGCGGTTTACAGAACCATCAAGGTTCCTCTTTATCTGAAAAATCCACTTGCAGCCAACAATATTTTGAGCTTCACCTGGAGGTATGAGATCCCAAGTTTGATTTCGAACTAGCGCACCAAATTCATCGCTCATAGCTCGTCGCCACAGAGGATTCTTGAGAGCTATGGTATGAGTGGTAGGTTCAATATCCTGTAAAGAACTGGAAACATTATAGAACACCTTCTTGTTAGGTTTGACCAAGAAATCCGACGCTGGCTGTTGAGGGATCCGATTGGGAGCAAGTCGGATCCAGTTGACCGATTGAAAGAAGTCTTCTGGTTTCACGAAGGAGTCAACTGGTTTCACCGGAAAAAAACAGAGAGATTGGCGGTGCAGCGAAGATGCAAGGTAAACAGAGAGATTCACTGGCCAAAGACTGGGACCAGCGAAGATGGGGGGCAGACCCGAGGACGATGGAACAGAGGAGGGGACGAGAGAAACAGTAGGGTCCGAAGACAAGGGGGATGATGACGAAGGGTGTGGTGACATGGACGGGAAGAATTTTGAGTAGGCCGCATAAGGGAAGATGTTTTCATGAAACTCAACGTGTCTAGACACATAGATACGAGAGGTAACGGGCTCTAGACATAGATAGGCACTTTGTGTGGGAGAGTATCCTAGGAAGACACATGGAGTAGATCGAGGGGATAATTTGTGGGAGGAGTAAGGGCGAAGCCAAGGATAACAGAGACACCCAAAGACCCTAAGTTTCTCATAATTCGGATCAACCCCAAAGAGACTTATGTAAGGTGATGACATGGAAAGTGTTGGAGTTGGCATTCTATTGATCAGATAGACAGCCGTGGTGAATGCATAAGACCAAAAAGAGAGAGGGAGGGACGCATGCATAAGAAGAGACATGCCAGTTTCGACTATGTGTCGGTGGCGACGTTCCGAAATGCCGTTGTGCTCGGGTGTGTGGGGTGGGGTAGTGAAATGAGAGATACCATGGGAGGAAAGGAAGGAGGCTAGGGAAATGTATTCACCTCCATTATCAGTGTAAAGTGTTTTGATTTTAGTGTTGAATCTGTTTTCGACAAGAGCTTTGAACTTCATAAACGTGTCAAGGACTTGAGATTTGGCTTTAAGTGGGTATAACCAAGAGTAACGAGTGAAATGATCAACAAAAAGGACATAGTATTTGAAGCCATCGATGGAAGCAAGCGGAGACATCCATACGTCAGAAAAAAGTATTTCTAGAGGCATAGAGGAAGTGATAGTAGATTGAGCAAAAGGAAGTTTATGGCTTTTATTACGTGCGCAAGAGTTGCAAAACATAATGGAGGAATTCCGAGACAACGGCAAATGAAACTTAGACACGACATGCTTTAACATAGGAAGGGATAAATGACCTAAACGAGAGTGCCACTCGGACAAAGTGGACTTGACACTACTGAAAGCAACAAAGGTTGACGCAGAGGAGGGTTTGAGCGGCCACTCATAGATACCGTCTTTACTTTTACCTGTTAGGATTGGTGCCCCCGTGCTGAGATCCTTCACCTGAAAAAGATGTGGAAAGAATTCCACAGAAACTCCATTAGTATTACAAAGCTGGTTGACCGAGACGAGATTTTTATGAATCGATGGCACACAAAGCACATTAGTAAACGATAAAGGACGTGTGGTAGAAGGCATAGAAAAAGAACCCGTGTGAGTTATTGGTAGGGTCCAGCCATCACCAACAATCACATCCTCTCCTCCACGGTATGGACTATGAAGTGCCAGATTTTGAAGATCGGACGTGATATGATGCGAAGCCCCAATGTCAAGAAGCCACGAACCAGAATCATAGTACGGCGCGAGCGCATTGTGAGCCTGCGGTTGCCACGATTGCTGAGGCTGTGGAGGATGTGAATGAGATCTGTGCGCCGTGATCAGTGTGAATTGAGGGCATCTCTTTGCACTATGTCCAAAGACTCCACATGCTTGGCACTTGCCTTGATACCCTTTAGATTGCGAGCGGTGTGATCGATGATCAGATGTATAGTCTCTACCTCGTCCGCGAAAGTGCTGTTGGGAACGAGTGTTAGTGTAGTGAGCCGTCACGGGTACAGACTGCAGGATGGGTTGTGAGACATCCACAAGGAGCTTGGCTTCATGATTGATTAATTTTTCATGAAGTTCTTCAACGGAGATGGCCGTGTCTCTTGCTTGAACAACATCAATGATTGGTTTGAATTCATCCGGTAGACCAGAGAAGATGGCATCGAGTAGATCTTCATGATCAAGTGGTTTGCCAAGCAATGCCAATTCATCAGCCTTTGTGATGAGGAATCGAAAGTAATCATCAATGGTTTGTGCTCCTTTCACACACCGTTTGATTTGATCCCTCAGCTGAAGGATATGACCTCGTGAGGCTTTGCCGTATGTCGAGGCAAGTTTGTTCCATGCTTCCCGAACAGAGGAACAACGGGCGACGAGTGGCTGAAGGGGAACGGAGAGAACCCCGAGAATAGCACTGAACAACAATCTGTCTTGTTGTTTCCATGGCTCAAAGGCCGGGTTGGCTTGCATAGAGTCGTCAACAATGATGGTGGCCGACGGCACGCAGGAATCGTCGGAGATAAAACAATCTAGTTGATGTCCTTCAAGGAGAGTTCTTACTTGTATACTCCAAGTAAGATAGTTCGTGCTTGTGAGTTTGGTGACATTGCCCATGTTAACCGTAAGAAGTGTTTTCTGCGGTTCTCGGGTATTGAATGTGGCGGCAGTTACAGTGTGAGCAGAGGATGAAGCGGATTGTTCCGAAAAAGAAAAAAAAAATTAGGTTATTTTGTCTTATGACTTGGGCTCTGATACCATAATAGCTAATGTATTTTCTTATTCCATAACGAAGGGTTTACAAGACTATTTATAGACAATTGAAAACCCTAAGTAAGTAAATTTTCCTTAATATAAAATATAAACTTTCCTAAATATAAAATATAAACTTTCCTTAATATAAAATATAAACTTTCCTTAATACAGCGAATGCGATGGTCTTCGATTGGCGGTGATGACCCAGAGTGTGATGTTCTTCGATTGGCGGTGCAGCGGAGATGCGGGGTAAACAGAAAGATTCACCAGTGAGCTTCACCTACAGAGAGATTCAGCATCCAATTGGAAGGAGACGAAGAGTCTTCGATTGGAGAAGAAGAGGGATTCGAAAGAGGCGCAGAAGAGGGATTCCAATTCTGGAATCGAAAGAGGCGCAGAAGAAGAGAGGCTAGAAGCGAGATTCGAAAGAGGCGCAGAAGAATTCGAAAGAGGCGCAGAAGCGGAGATGCGTAGAATTCGAAAGAGGCGGAGAAGAAGAGGGATTCGAAAGAGGCGCAGAAGCGGAGATGCGGGGTTTTGTGTTTGTGTTCCGATGGCTTCCAATTCTGAGAAGAGGGATTCAAAAGAGGCGCAGAAGAGTCTTCGGTTGGAAGAAGAAGAAGAGCCTTAGGTGAGGGATTCGGTTGTTGGTACAGCGGAGAAATTTTCAGAACCACGAGAGTTTCAGAACTTCGGTTGGTGGTTATCAAGAAGAAGAAGAAAATTTCAGAACCATGAAAAACAAGAAACTTAGATGGTTATTAAGAAGCTGATATCTCAGGAAATCTTGTTTCTTTCTTTTATTATTATAAGAATTGGATTTACAAGTGTTATATATATACTAAATTATTCATAATTAAATCTCATAATTTTATGTAAATATCCTTATTTTATTAACTATTCTTTATAGTTTAAACACTAGTTTTTTTGCGGCGTTAAGGGTTTAAATCTTATATTCATCGTTTGATGTGGATTTAAATGAATTAGATTATCCATCATGCTTTAATGAAAATAAAAAACATTAATATTGAATTTACTCAAACATAAGAGAATCACGTCTCATTTAATTTCATTTTAGCTTAAATACATTATTGGATTTAACTTCTACTAAATTAAAACTACCAAAATAAAAAAAAAAATCTGAATAAAACCTATTACGAATGGAACACAATCAAACCGAATGGAACTTAATCAAATTCAAACTGTGAGTATTTGTTTTGATTTGCGGTGTTTTATTGGAGAAAAAAATATGAATTTGAATTGAATAAATAAATAAGTTCAAACTTGCCGAAGACGACGCATTTTTGTGACAATTAGATTGTTTTTTTAAATATTGTGCATAATTCATTAATTCAAATATTATCCTGATATTTGATTTATGTAGACCAATACAAAAACACAAAATTTCAATATAAAAGTTTAACCAATAAATTTATAAGAACTAATATAAACTAACACTGCGGTTTATTCATAATATCTTTGAAATTTAAAAACCTAATTTTTTGGAAAAAGTGATTGCATGATTTGGGCATGATTTTTTTGCATGGTTGTTTTTCCTATACGTATCTGCATAATTTTTTAGGACTAAATTTAATTTATAACATGATTAAAAAATAATTATTAAGGTATTGATATAATGTGGAAATCTTTAAAACATACTTATGTTCGAATTTCTTGATTGTCTTTAAATTTTTATCGGTGTAAATGTTTGGAGAACAGAAAGGTCGGAGTGTTAACCAACCTTATGGATAAATTTACAACGGATAATTACGCAATGACATGAACAAAAAATATATTAATTAATGTAAGAGTTAATTTGTTTATTTTTTAATATCATTGATCATCATAGGAATAACGTGTGTTGCGATCATGATTATTTTCTTGACAATCATTTGAACAATATTTGAACTAAAATGCATAGCAAGTCCATCCCATATCGATAGTTTTATGAAATATTTTTGTTTTTGAAATGGTTCAAGGTAGCTGAGCAAATTATTGCAGAAGAACTAATACAATAGGTTAATGGAACAATAATATTAAATAGTTACCTATTTATTAACAACAAATTCTATTTTTTAATTAGAGGTAGATAGCTGCAAAATTGATTCTTGCATAGCGATTAAAAGTCCAGCAATATCTACAACTTATAAAAATTAAATAGAAAAGCTTATTAACAAAGAAATAATATTATTAATTCATTGGAACTACTTACCTAATAAAAGTTCTTTGTGGTCAACCAATCCAACCAATGCTCGATATGAACGCGTTTGGAATTTGTAAGTGTCTTATATTTCAGACCCTTCCCTATGAGGCTATGATAACCTTGTTGTCAAATTAAGTCATTTTTCCATGTGCATCTTGATTTCTACTATCTCTGAATCGATTTGTATTTATTTAGAAGAAATACAGAGAAGTCTTGAATCATCTTTGTTTGTTGCGAGCATTGATCATGATCTTTAATATCATAGTGTATGCCTCAAACCCAAAATATATATATATATATATATATATATTCGAAAATAAGGTTTCTAACCAACACTATGAAGAGTAGACAAGATTATGGTAATAATTCAAGGATAATCAAGAGAACTTACATGTCCCTGAATCTTCATCGATGGTGTTTCTTAGAGAAATGAGATTTTCAAAGATCAATATGGGGGGAAAATGAATAAATGACTAGATTCATTGAGCTCTATATCTAAACATTCTTCTTCTAAAGTAACATGAAGTGTGCGATGAACCAAGAAATGGCGCTAATAATCTCTACTCATGATATACTTGTAGACAAATTTTTTCAACCTCATTTTGCATTAATTTGGTGCAAAAAAACAAACAAATGCCTAGACTAAGTATTGAATAAAAAAATAGAAAATGGATTTTAGATTCATATGCTCAATCTATAGTATATATAAAGAAGAATATTTGAGTATTATAGAGAATGTACATAACATACCTTCACCGCTAAAATAGGACCAAGAGCATAAACCTCATAAGTAAGCATGAGTGATGATTTTGCAAACTTGTTAAATGTAGTTTTTACATTTCAAAGTAAATGCTACAGAAAATGGCTTCTATAACTCCATGGCTTTTTTACTAATTTTGAGTTAAAAACCATTAGAAAATACTTTAGATACGAAGTAGATAACCTTGAACCAGACAGCAAACGAAAGAAGATAGGTGTGAATGAACTATTCGAAGGGAATGCGTGAGCTTTTAAAAATATAACAGTTTTAATTTATTTATATATGATTATTTATTTATTTAAAATAATATATCATTAAAATTTAATATAATTAAATTACTAATTATTTGTAATGTATTTTGACGATTTTTCAAATTTTAAATTAATCTTTGATCAATATTAGATCGTTAATGATATAGTTAACTCAATCATGATCCATATTTATAAAGAATCTTACTTTTAATAAATTGGATATGAATTATTTTTTTCTTATTTTATGTCTCGTTACATGTGTTGCTGGTAGTGGGTAATGATTAAGATATTAATATGATAAGAAAAATAAATAAATAAATATTTTATTGTGAGATATTACATACTATATATTTGTTAAATAATAATACTAAATTCATAAATTGAAAACAATATCCTTTTTTTACGTGAAGAATATAACAAATCTAATCGAGTGTCATAAACAAATTAAGGTTTTTTTTACCAAACTTCTTGAATCATTTGCAACAATAAAACTTGGAAAAAACAACAATTCTTGAAAATGATTTTCCAATAGAGAGAAATATATAATCAAACTGTTCATTTTCCTCAGTAAGAGAGGTAATGAAACAACATAGTAACGCCATCGAATTTGAACATAATAAAAAAATGAATATTAATATGAATCTAGTTAACACAAAATATAAAAATACAACATATATTAGAGAAAAATAAAAAAACTGTATTTATGACAAAAAGCTAGATTTCCATTTGAGAAGAAAGAAAGAAGTGAGATCACAATACTATAATAACCAACAAAACAATGTGTTGATTTCATTGATCCCAATTTGTTCACGACGATAGTGATCCTTTTTGTTTACTCCATTAATCCCCATTCTCAACATTTTTAAAACACAAATGAATGATTGATGTAGAGATATCATAAGATATGGGTTTTGTTTAGGAGAAACAGAAAACCAAATGCTAACCTATAGAATTTATTCCTATGGAAAATGGCCGAGAAACTCTAATGCGAGAAGAACAAAAGAGGAAAGAGACGTGAATGAATGTGGTATTAAATCCCAAAATGATAATATTAAATAATCATAACATTCCACTATGATTGAAAGTAAAATCGCTTCATATATAACATTGAAGGTACTAAAAAATTTGAAGACATACGAGTGGTATTAAAATCGAAAGACCAAAACTTTCTTCATCAATATGATCATTAAGCCTTTTTGTTTCCCAAGATAAATAGAGAATAACCTCATAGTATTATAAAACGCCGGTAATGTTGGCCTCAACGAAAAAAGGTTTGAATGTTATTTTATCTCTACACCAACGGTAGCATTTCCCGGTTTCAAAGACAAAACTCGTGTTGAACAATACACATCTAGAATCAAAATTAGGGTTTTATAGTCGTTTTAGTCGCATAATGGTCATCTCTAATAATTTTCAATTTACTACAATTATAATCTGCAGAATTATGCACAACCAAACTACATGAATGACTCAACTCAAGCTAGAAGTATGAATGTAAAAGCAGAGAAATATTTAGCCAACCGATGATTAAACAACCTTTTTTCACATGCATTGTTCCACTTGCTTGTCCCCATGTTTAGTTGCTCATTGCAAGGAAAAAACAAAACATATCAGATTTTAGGTCTTTGAAAATCTGTAGATTTCTAAGGTTGTTGTATGTAGTTTTTTTGTAAGTAGAAATATGAAATGTGAAGATAAAAACTGAATAAATGTAGAACTGGACTGCGCTTACTGAAAGGAAATCCTCTAATTTTGGGCGGAACCGATCTACTAATTCTTTGATTCCAATTAGTTAACCTTAATACGGTTTTATATGTGTTTATACGTTTTGTAAAATATTTTGTAACCTATATTTATATTTTGTGTAATGTATTGGTTGTTGTTGTTCAATATTAATATTTTGAGTAGTTATTTAATTTTGATTCTTGATATGATTCTATATCCCAATATAGATTGATATAAATATAATACAATCTTAGTCAAGTTTTGTTTTTATTTTTTTTATTACAACGAATAAATTATCTCAAGCGAAGACCTTGCAACTTAATTATTTATTTAATTTTGTATTTTTTATATATTTTAATTTGATTAATCCAGGAAAAATATAATTTATTTTTAAAAAAATTTGTAAACAAATTTTATAATAAAATAATAATAACAATAAAATATATTATCACAATTTTTAGTAATATTAAGATTAGATTTAAATTAGATTTAAATGAAAATTATTTTCTCTCTTAAAGACGTGACTTCACTAAAGAAGAGAAAAAAAATCAAACAAATTTTTCGACATCATGGCATAATTAAAAGATCTTCTTATTTGTTTTCATTTGTCAGAATCGATTTTCTAAATGTGTATATGTTGTTTTTTATAACCTTAATTTATAACAGTTTCGATATATATAATAATTTACAGTATTTATAAATCTTATAAATATAAAATTATGTAGACAAACTAATCATAGACAAATTCATCATAAAAGATAATTGTAGGTGGAAAATTAAAATTCAAGATCTCCAAAATGAAGATCATCTACATTTATTAATTATCTTATTTCAACCAAAGTGTTTTTATATATTTTTGGTGAATACATCATCTGAATTATAATGATAAGACTTCTCATTAGCTAATTGCACAACTTTTTTAAAGTTCACATTCTTTCCATTTAAAAGATATGTGTTAGATATTATTATATATGTTTAAAATTTATCTAATGCATGTCTAAATTAAACTAAGGTTATAAGAAAACAACATAAAGAAAATCGATTTTTCTATGTCTTTTATTAGAAATATTGAAAAATGAGGACAACTGTGGAAAATTCAAATCCATGATCTCCAAAATGAAGACCATCAATATTTTTTTTATTAATTATGTTATTCAACAAAAAATGTTTTCTATATTTTTGGTGAATACATCATCTGATTTATAATTATAAGATTTTTCCTGAGCTAATTGCACAACTTTTTAAAATTTCATATTTTCCATTCAAAAGATACATGTTAGCTTATTCTTCTCAAAAATATAAAATAAAAATTTCCCATATATTGAATTAAATTATTCATGAAAAAAAGTGTCTAAAGCAAATTAATGTAAAAAGCCTACTGTCATTACATAGGTACCAATGCGCCCAACTCTCATATACCAAATTAATGAATATATGATTGAATCCTTGTGAAAAAATAACACAAGTGAGATATGGTTAGATATGGACTAATGTAATCCATTCTATGTCTCGACATTGTTATTATTTTACCAAAAATTAAATCAACTTTAAAATTTCGAAAGAATCATGTTCACAAAATCATATTGAAAGAACAAAAGAATGCATGGATCTCACTTAAGAGTCCTCATACACACATGTTAGTTTAACCAATCTTTAACCTTCACATAAACCATTCTAAATGAAATGAGATAACAAAATATATCAAGAAACCATGCCAATCAATGTGATATTTAAATTGCACAAAATGCTAAAATTGGTAGCATTTGATTTATTTATTTTGCAAATGGACCAAGTCATTTATTATCAATTGGTTTTGAGCTATAAACTCTTATACTTTATCATAATATCAAATTCAGAATAACGTGAATTAGATACACTTTCAAATATGAAATGAGATCAAGTTGAGATGGATATAAAAATCTATCGTTTTGAGGGGCACCTTAAGAAATCTCACATCAAAAGGACAATTACAGAGAACATAATAGAATATATAATGGATATGACTTAGTTTATTCAATGTCAATTAGTTTTAAGTTTGAAACTTATAAACCTTAATTATCAGTAATAAGATAAAATTTAAGTAACCATTTGTTAACATTGGATTTTCTCAACGGATTAAAGTAGTAAATCTTTTGGTCTCTTATCATTATGGGAAAGAAAATGACTATTACAAAACTTTATATTTTGCAACGATAAGTCTTATAACAACGGATAAATAGCTAATTTATCAAGCAATAGTTTAGCGGGACGATTAGGTTCTCACCCCAATTCTGAAATCCCTTCTATCCCACTTCACACACTTTTTTTTTCTTTGTGAGTACGAGAAAGTGAGTTCATCTCTCTTCCCAACCGTTCCTCTGTTTATTTCTTCTTCTTATTTTGTACAAAAGAAATCCCAGCATGAGAAGATAACTTCTCATTGTTCACTTGTTTCCCATTTTGTTTATCTTTTCTTTCTATCTGGATCTAGGATTATAATTTTTACGAGATAAATAAGTCTCCTCTAACTTGAGACTATCCAAATATCCGGATTTTATGAACACTTTATTTGTGTAGGTGAGGATCCAATATTTTTTTAAGCTTATGTTATAATTAAGGTTAAGATGATGAGTTATTTGTAATACCACAACACCCTTTTGGGTCATAGATATCACCTCTAGAAAGGTTTAAAGAATTGACGACTAGCCATACAGACACCATGAGTACTCTTCCATGTTTATTCCTCGTTCACATGCGTACAAGGCACTTTTTAGTAGGTTACCCATAATGAGATTACATCATCTGAAACATGTTTAACTGTACAGTTTTCCTAAGAAAGTTACCCAAAAAGAAGGTGTGCTTTGATGTCATAGATATTTAAATCAATTATTTTAAACATCTACCAACATTACACATATATCAATTTCGGGGTATCACATACACCCCCACTCATAAAGCGCGATTTTCTTGTCATGCTTGGATTTTTTCCCTATCAATGTGGATCTAGAGGTAACTGACTGCATTAGGAAGAACGAAAACTGTTTTTCGTTCTTCGGGTTTTTCCTTTCTGACGGCTAGGGTTTCTAGGTTTAGAATAGTCTGCATTTACGAAACCTCGTATTGCGTTTATTTATAATTATTAACTCTTTAATAATTACGACTTAAACCTATAACTATTGAATATTACATATTAGGCATAGGACTTTCACCAAAACCATCATCCATATCTCAACTTGGGGCGTTACATACACCCACTCATAGAACGCGACGTTTTCATCGCGATTAGAATGTCCACCTATTCAAATGGATCTAGAGGTAGATCTCGTGAGTTTGAGAAGTTGCTTCCACTTTTAGCACGTTGCTCCTTTCCAAGAATCAAGAGATGGCTTTCATGTGCAACACTTTGTCCCATGTAGCATTTAGTCCCACACACTCGAACGAGTTCCCTCCGATACCAACTGTAACGTCCATACCTCTTTCTAGATGTGGATATTGAAAGTAATATGCCTATTATGTAATATTTGAACAATCTCGGGTTAAATGTGTAATTATTAAAAGTTAATAGTTATATAAGAAACGAAAATTAGGTTTTCGTTATTATATTACACAATCACAAAAACTAAAACCCTAGTAGCCGTCAAACAGAAAAACGAAGAACGAAACAGTTTCGTTCATCGGAAATTCCGCACCAAAGGTTGAAGGCAGAATCCGATCTCGGCGTGGATATGTGTAGAGGGCTTGTACCATCAAGCCTCACATCCGATCATCGCGTTCAACGCTACAGGTACCCTGAAATTGTTTCTGTATTTGTTCGTCGTTGAAATCTGTAAAAAAAAACTAATCCGAATATGACTAGATCTAAAATTCGGGTTGATAACACGTTTCCGCAATTAAAATCAACCCTACGGATATCGCCTCTAGAAAGCTTTAAATAGTTGAAGACTGACTTTGCATACATTGGTAGTAAATCAATTTTTAAACCTTCTCTACCACTAGGGCCGAACCCTAGCCGGCCGCACGAGCGTCGTCGGTCGACAGCGTGGGGTCGGCGCGTCCACTGGCGACGAACCGCAGG
>CM071876.1:14821105-14868319 GCA_036759665.1 Gynandropsis gynandra | reverse complement strand
GAAACAATAATTACTTGAAATCAAATATTTTTGTTGGTAGACCCTATTAGGAGATATACCAAAGCATAGGTATTGCTCCATTAGAGTCATGTTTGAATGTGAGGGAACATATCTCGTTTTGAGCATTTTCATGACAAACTTTTTCTAACCTCCCGTGATGCAAGCGGCACCACGACTCAAGGGCCTCAAATATAATGATTATTTCTTTCCTTGATAGTTCATCATCATTATCTTACATTGTCTACCGATAAGATCATTCGATCTCGCAAACCCTATCGGAAGGTTCTGCACCATCATCCAAGTTACATTAGTAAAAATGATTAAAAATCGAATAAAGAACCAAAGTGATATATAATGAATCACTTTGAAGTCACTTACCAATGCATCTACGGACAGATTTGAATGTGTGGCGGTTACTATAAAATATGTCTCAGCAAAAGAAGATGACTCGGTTTTGCATTCAATGATGATGATGATGATGATGCAAATTGCAAATTACATAAATCGTCTTTAAAACCAGTGACGTGAAAAACCATGTCACCTTCGTGACAAAAAACCTACAAAATCCCCAATTTGAAAATCATGGTCCTTCGAGAAATCTTTCCATCCATCTATGAATCTAGAGTCATCCAACTTGACTTCCTATGTTTTGTAAGACATATCCGATATAAGCGTTGTTGTGTTGTTGTTCGTCGTTAGTTTTTCGATATGCTCATCGAATTAATTCCTCGGAATTTCCTGCAACAAAAAAGCAAAAAAATCATATCTCTACATTCTCTACATGTAATACACACACGCAGAGATAGTTGAAAGAGATTACAAAGTAGTGCTCCAGATAGCTAGGAAGAATCACTTGGACGAAATGTGGGAAATATGGAGTTTGATACATTTTCGAAAGATAATTTTTTAAATATTTTTTACAAACGGAGACGAAGACGGGTAATGATGAGAGCGATAGATGGATATAAGATGATAAAAGTTAGAGAGAGTGTCGTTATTCAAAAAAAGGAAAGGCTAGAATTCGAAAACACATGACTCAGATATCGAAGCGATGGAACGTACAAAGTCTTGTATTGTACAACCTGTGACCAACTTTGACCACACTATTATATTTTTTGAAATGTTTGGGAAAAGTTCGACGAGAATGGTGGATCACACATGTTCCTTGAAAACGGTCACAAGGTCATAAAGGTCATTGGACATTTAAACTGTGCTTTTGATACATTTTGGAATGTAAATCATGTTAATTCAAAACATCAAAATGGTTAAAACGGATTTTTACCCATGTATCACAAAAAATATAAGACGAATAAATGTATTTTAGAAACGATAGTAGTGTTTTAATATTTTGTCAAATTTCGAAATTATTGGTATAATTCTCTATATTGATTTTCAATTAAATATCTACAATTCAAATTTATGAAAATGACATTTCTAAAGAGTCAGGCATAGGTCGCATGGGCCGAATAGTCACAAAGGTCACAGTAGTCATTTTTTCACATAATTAGGAACACTAGAAGCGAACTCGACGAATTAATGGATTTATAAGGACGGAGTGACAAAAACCATGAAAAATAAGACATTTTAAACTTTTAAATATGCATCATTATAATTTATGCCAATTGAGGGTCGTATAAGGGTCATAAAGGTCATATATTATGTTGGACGTTTAAATTGTGTTTTTGATACATTTAGAAACGTAAATCATGTTAATTTAGATACTTTGCAACGTCAAACAATGGTTGGAACAGATTTTTACCCATGTATCACAAGAAGTTTCGAATGAATCAATGTGTTTCAAAAGTGATTATACTGTTTTAAGAACTCGTTGGATGAATTTAAGCAAATTTAAAAACAATACATTTAAAATTTTTATTAAATTTCGAAATTATTGATATTATTCTCTATATTGATGTTGAACTAAACATGTACAATTCAAATTTATGAAAATGACATTTCTAAAAGAGTCATGCATGGGTGTCACGGGTCGAATGGTCACAAAGGTCACAGTAGTCATTTTTCACATAATTAACACTAGATGCGAATTTGACGAATTTATGGATTTATACGGATGAAGGGATTNAAAGACATTTTCAACTTTTAAATATGCATCATTCTAATTTATTCCAATAGAGGTCGTAAAAGGGTCATATTTGGGTCGCATGAGTCGGACGGGTTCCCGTTTAAATATGCATCATTCTAATTTTGTCAATTGTTGGTCGCAAAAAGGTCAGATTGGGTCGCATGATTCGGATGGGTTCTCATTTAAATATGGATTTTTCTAATTTATGCCAATTAAGGATCGCACAAGGATCATATTGGGTCCTATGAGTCGGATGGTTTCCCGTTTAAACATGATTCATTCTTCTTGATGCCAATTGAGGGTCGATGAATTTATGGATTTATAAGGATGAAAGGATGAAAAAAATTTATGGATTTCACATAATTAAGAACAATAGATGCAAAATATGACATTTTCAACATTTAAATAGGTATTTATTTATATTGATCGAGAAAGGACACAAAGATTGCAAAAGGGGGAAAAGTCACAAAGGTCACATTTGCAGATTGTAGAGACACCACGGTGTCCTCCTCCTTAAATAGAGACTCGTGTGTGACTCAACACCAACTCCAATTTCACCTGCAACCCTGACCCTAAGTAGCACGAATACAACACAATATCTGAGTCCACTGATTACCAAGACCTTAAGTAATGCAGATACAACACAATGTCCTCCATCCACATTGTGTAGACTTGTGTGTGATTGCATAAAGACCGAGTCCGCTGATTACCAAGATCTTAAGTAACATAGAGACAACACAATGCTCTACGTCCACCATGTGACCTTTGTGACGAAGGTTAAAAAGATCATGAAGATTTTACAGAGAATTTGAGGTTAGAGACATAGACAAGAAAGGAAAGAGATGAGATTTGATCTTAAATGGGTGAGATGGTGAGACTTAGAAAACTTGATGAACGTTTTAATAGTAGAAAGAGGGATGGACAAATGAGAGTGGGTGGTAGACACACGTATTCAAAAAAAGCATAGCTTGCATTCGGAAAAAGGCATATCTAGCATTAGAAAAGTCATGAGTCTGATATCGAAATGACGAGTTACAAGGATCACATGGGTCCCATGGGTTGGAAGAGTCACATGGGTCCCATGGGTTGCATATATCGCATATGCTACAAGGATGGCATAGGGCGCAAGGGTTGAAAGGGTCACATGGGTCGAAAAGGTCGCATATATGGAAAGGGTCGCATATGTCGAAAGTGTCGCATAGGTCACAAGGGTCAGATGGATCGCAAGGGTCGCAAAGTCACAAAGGTCACAGTAGTCCTTCAATGTCATTGAGGAAAATTAGATGCAAAATTGACGAATTTATTGATTTATAATGATGAAAGTCACCAAGGTTTAGTCCAAATAATATAATATTACAAACTAGCAAACCTTTCTTATTTTTAAGTTGGTGTTGTCTCAATTGTCACTTCCAAACACTATCAAATATGATGGCATTTGAACCTATTTTTCTCGACGATGGTGTTTTTCATCGAGCCTCACCAGGTCCAAGATAACGATTCTCTTTACGCCTCCCACTTTGCCTTGTTTTTAGTAAACATAGGAGGTAGAACCGTAACTTCAAAATATTAAGGAGGAATGTTCCAATCCCTGCAATCAGGAACCGAATACACAGTTTTTTTATAAGCCAAACACCATCTTTCCTAGACGTAGTATGTTGAACATAGTTCTGGTATCTAATGACCTTTATCAACCTGATGTGCAACCGCAGTTGCATAATTGCATGGATACTTATCCACATCAAATATTTTGCACTCGCACTTTCTTTTTTGAAGATTCACTACAAATCTTCTGGCCTTCTCATTTCTCACCTCATACTCATCACTCAGCATGTTTAATTCAATAACCCCATACTTGCATGTATGTCCAAACTGTTCATGTAGCATTTTCTCAACGTACGGTGTTAACTTTTTAGAATCATCACCAATAGATGCTTTCAACTTGTACCTATCGAACCATTCCATTGTCTTTTCCAAACAAATAGCTAAAAGTGCTAGCATTGTATTTGCCTCTTAATTTCATCAAATACGATACATTGGTATCGTACTTTGCTTTTACACGAGCCATCAATTCGTTTGCTGGAGGTGATTAATATTTCCCGGTATATTACTCATTCAAATAATTTTTAACCAATTGCATTGTACCCTTTGTAGCTTCTGTTGATTTAGATATAGGTAAACACTTATGAATGGGATAGTGTGTTTTCACACTAAACTATTTGGAATTCGGGATTGTTGCCACGCGTATTTCCACTTACATCCACTTTTGTCAAACTTGCATCGTATTTCCTACAACTTCGAATCAGAACTCAATGTTGTAGATCTAAAAGAAGCTTCAAGTGAATCCTTCCTTACAAATGCATGTACATCCTTCTTGCTATCANCTCGGAGACTGAATTTTGATTGTTTATCTTCTCGTAAACTATCATTTCCAAATTATTCTCACCATCACCATCCTTATGCTCGGTTGGCACGTCAGTATCAACTTTATTACTGCCACAACAAACTTCATCAACGACTATATTCATGGCACAACCACCATTTTTTCTTAACCCGCTGGTATGTACACTATCGAAATTATCTGAATCCAAGATATTTACAGCTTTCGTCAGATTACTCTCAACTATCAAAATTATCTGAATCCAAGATATTCAAACCTACAATAACAACGTCATCATAATCTACAACACCTCCATTCTCACCTTCTTTAGCAATGCTTCCAAAAGCAAGAATTAGAGGTTCAACTTCTCTTTCAATTTCCATTTCACACTTTACCCTTGCTGATTCTATCTCTATATACAACAATGGTCGAGTTCCTCTTTTACAATCGAGCAAATAACAAATAAGATACTTATCATTCATTATATATGTTGGCTTCCTATTTTCATAAATATTGGGCAAATAGTTTAATTTCAACTTCGTTGTATTTTTTACACCATTATCTCTACGCATAACTCATCAATAAGTTGTTGGTATGTCAGACTAATTAAAGGACAATAGAAAAATACTCTCTGGTTTTCTTGAACTCTACTAACTCATTCAGATTCTTCATTTATGTTTTTGTCACATTTACAATGTGATTTTCTCATCCAAAAAAATCCGTTATATCTATAACAAAAACATAAAAAGAGGGTAAATGATGTGACCCACTACGGCCATGTGTTTCAATTTCAATATTACTCTGTGACCCAATGCGACAGTGTGATTCGATGAGACTTTGTGACCGAATGTGACTATGTGCCCACTGCGACCATGTATTTCAATATGACTATGTGATCTAGTGCGACCGTACGACTCGATAAGACTTTGTGACCCAATGCGACTCTATGACCACTGCCACCAGATGTTTCAATATAACTCTGTGACCCACTGTGACTCTACGACTCGATGAGACTTTGTGACTCACTGCAAGAATGTGTTTCATAATGACTCTGTGATCTAGTGCGAGCGTGCGGCTTTTTGACCCACTGGAACCATGTGTTTCAGTATAATTCTGTGATCTAGTGTGATCGTGCGACTCGAAGAGACTTTGTCACTCATTGCGATCATTTGACATACTCAATTGCACTCGGTGACTCGTTTTGACTGCATCAATATAAGAATCGTTTTGAAAAATGGAGAATCGAATCTATACATATTAGTCACCATTCACTTGGGTTATCAAATTCTTAAAAGAAACACCAAAAATTCACTATATATACTTGATTTTCCTACTGAATGTGCTTAATCCAAGCTTTTTTGTTGATAACAAACGATTTCAATCTACTCCCGGCGAATCTGATGTCGATTTCAAGCTAATCGCGACGAATCTGATGTGATGTCAGAGAAGAGTAATTTTCGCGCTAAGAGGAGAAAGGGAAATCGAGGTGTTTTGAGGAAAAAACTGTCTAAAGATTAAGAGACAAAGAGAATACTAGCAAGAAGAGATTCAAAGAAGAATATTATTTTTCTTATGAAACAAGGAGGGATTGATACATATTTATATACATGGTTGGTCAAAGATAAAAGAACTAAAGTAATTACATAACAAATACCAAGGCAAAGACTAAGGGAAAACCTAGGCGGGGAGAAGACCAAGAAGAAAAACATAATGGTCCTTTTGACCATGCATGAAGACCATAAGACCTCATACCAATAACATTCCCCTTCAAGCTTGATCGGGAAGCAAAGGCATGAGGGATGCCTCGTTAAAAACCTCGTTGGAATAACCCAATAGGGACAAAACCCAACTAGAAAAAGAGTACATTAACTCATGCGCACCGATCAAGCTTGATCACTTTACCAGGTTTGAAGATGTCTACAAGACCGATTCAGTGATGGAGATTCTTGCAGATCTTTTCACTAGTTGCCTTGGTGAAAGTGTCGGCAAGTTGATCTGAACTCTTCGTGAATGTGAATGTGATGATCCCATCTTCCAACTTTTCTCTTATGAAGTGGCAGTCCACTTCTATATGCTTAGTCCTTTCGTGAAGTTGTTGGGGAAGTGGCAGTCCACTTCGAGGGGAAGTTGCTAGAGCCATTAATGATGTAGTTGGGAGCTTCTTTGATTAAGTTGTGTTGGTGATGCACCATATTTTCGTTCTTGTCACTTAGACCATATCGTTCTTGTCACTTAGACCATAGTATGGACATGATAACCATCCAAATGATAGCATATGACGTCCTTAATAGTCTCATACTTCTATTGCCTCGTTTCTTCACATCAAGGCCATTATCTCTAACATTCCCCCTCAAGATTGGCAGGGGAATGAAGAGGACATGAGTCATAGCCTCGTTAAAAACCTTAACAAGAAAACCCGGTGGGACAAAACTCGTTGAAGGGAAAAAGAGTACAAACGAGCTCATGCCTTTGAATGGATTGCAAATCTTGACTTCAGTCTTGAGCATTTTAGAGACAGGTTCCCCCTTACGAACAACACGACCTTGATTATACAATTCCCCCTTTCGATCATCATTATATATTTTAGTTTCTGTATCAAAAGGATAAAGAGAGTGCTTCGAGGAGATAGGAACAAGAGTCCTCGATGAGTGACCTCTATCTCTTGAAAGTATGTTAGAACAGCAATGATATAGACCAAGATAAGAAAAATAACCATAAAAATTAGCGTGTGTGCAAAGAACAATGATTCCTCCTGATTTGAAAGACTAGAAACATATTTTATTTTAAAGTCTTTGGAGAAACACATATCTCTATGATAAATACGCAAATCATTATGAGAAACATGTGAAATATTGAAAATTTTAGAGAAACACATAGAAACATACAAATCATTACGAGGAACATATAAAACATGCATAGGTTCGAACTTATAATCCTTAAATATGCTAGGAACATTATTCATAACATATAGGCCAAGACACATATCATATTTCTCAAACTGAATGATTAAAACAAGATGATTACGATTTATAGCTTTCGAAGAAAAATAACCATTTTCTTTACTCATTAAAAACTTTAGTTTCGAAACAACCTTATTAGAATCACATAGGGCTAATGAATTCGTATTTTGAAAAACAAGGGTGTTAGAAAACGGGGAAAACATGTAATGTTCTTTGAAAACATGAGGAAAATCATTTAGATTGCTTGCAACAAAAGTAAGAGATTTCTTTTTATGAGGGATAAGAAAAACACTACCATATACCTCTAGATTCTCATAAGAGAATTTGTGAGCTCTTTGTATGAAGAAAATATTGTAATTATTCGTTTCAGCACCACCATTAGCCAAAACTTGAGCATGTTGTTGAATTTCCGGAATGCACATGGTGCTCTTTCGTTTGAGCTTAAGGATCTTAAGATAATCTGCATCATTTGGCCATTTGGTGTGATTTCGATTTGGTGGAGCACATGATGACGGTTTCCAATGTTGTGTCTTTCTTTTTGCAAAGATAATTCCATGAGTAGACACTTTTGATTGAGATTGTTTGCTGAAAGATTCTCCAGCTTTCTCTTCGATCTTGAATTCGTGTTCCTGAGTATTTGGACTCAAAGAAACACAAAATTCAGTAGATAAATGAGAATTCTGATTATGATTTTGAGATAAGGAATAGCAAACTCTGTTTTTCAATGATGGAGGCTGGATTATAGAGCTTCTTTGACGAATAAGGACTGATTGCGTTGCTGACACCGCTTGAGGTAAGTCCTTGGCTTCATACTCTTGATCATCAAGCAAAATGCCATTTCCTTTAATCTCCTCCTCATCATTGATTCTGGATCTTCTTTGGTTGGATTTTCCACCATTTCTTTGCTGATGTTCGGAGTTGTTTGTCCCATTACTTTTTTTTTTCTTCAACCTCTTCGTGGCAGAAAAAAACCTTGCTGGTTATTTGAAAGAATTCCATGGTGTTGCTCTTCTTGAGAGCAGAAAGATGTTTGAATATTTCATCTCCGATAGCATCACAAATTTCTTCACATGAAGGAAGAGTTTCCAATTGGAGAATCTGAAAAATCTGTGCATTCAGAGAATAATCACAGGCACATAGAAGAATAAGCGTAGAAAACTGAGCGCTTCGTTCTTCGGAGCATGAAGCATAAATGAGCCTTCGTAGCTCGCCCCGAAGAACTTGGCCTTCAAAAATTCGCCTTTCATAAGAGATCTCATCTTCTAACATGATGAGAAGAGTATACGAAGATCTCACACATACAAACTTTTGCATAATGCATGTGGGATCGTTTATCAAACCAGAAGCTTCCATACTTGAAGAAAAACTTAAAAGACGAGATTTAAGGAAAGAAATAGGATGAGAATGGGCCCTAAAACCAGAAAAGAAATAGAGCTCGAAATTGAGAACGAACAAGACAATTTCGAGGTTGAAATGAACAAGAGAAGCGGCGGAAAGAGGAGAGCGGAGTTAACCGCTCTGATACCATAAAGATTAAGAGACAAAGAGAATACTAGCAAGAAGAGATTCAAAGAAAAATATTATTTTTCTTATGAAACAAGGAGGGATTGATACATATTTATATACATGGTTGGTCAAAGATAAAAGAGTTAAAGTAATTACATAACAAATACCAAGGCAAAGACTAAGGGAAAACCTAGGCTGGGAGAAGACCAAAAAGAAAAACATAATGATCCTTTTGACCATGCATGAAAACCATAAGAACTCATATCAATAACACTGTCGAATAAAAGAACAATGCCAATATAAAATTATCAATATTATAAGGTTAAAATTGAAGTTGAAATTTTTTCTTTTTTGAGAGAATGATAGAATTGAAATTCTAGCGTGTATTTTTTTATTTTGTTCTATATATTTGTACAAAATAAATATATCTATAAAACTTAATTACAAGGGAACCTGAGCATTACACAACTACTAATAATCTCACCCAGAAGTAATCCGAGTACCAGTAACATAATTCAAAGAAAACAAAATAAACAATAACGTGATGCTATTACAGAGGCCTCCTTATTGACTCCCATTTTACAGACTTCATAAAACCTCACCAGTTCTTCCCCATCCTCCCGTTTCTTTAACAGTCAACTCCTCTCTCTCTCTCTCCCTCTCTCTTTATCTCTGTCTCTCTCTTACATGTCGATGAAGATAAAGTGCGACGTCTGCGAGAAAGAGGAGGCATCAGTGTTCTGCATCGCCGACGAAGCATCTCTCTGCTCCATCTGCGACCACCGCGTCCACCATGCCAACAAGCTCGCGTCCAAACACCTTCGTTTCTCTCTCCTTTGCCCTTCTTCTTTTCCTCTATGCGACATCTGCCAGGTTCAATCTTTTTTGTTCTTGTTTTTTGGTTGATTAATTTCGAAATTTCACGACACGGGTTTTGATTGTGTTGTGTTTATGAATCATGGGTTTGATTCAGTTTTCTGATTTTCATACCAACATCTGATATTTTTGGTGTTCTTTCTGTAGGAGAAAAGAGCGTTTTTGTTCTGTCAACAGGACAGAGTGATTCTATGCAAAAACTGCGACACACCGATCCACGCGGCGAACGAACACACGAAGAAACACGACAGGTTCCTTCTTACAGGGGTCAAGATCTCTGCTGTATCATGTCCGTACAAATCTACATTCGATTCTTCGCCCACTTCTTCTACGAATCCAGACTTCTCTGTTCCCGGTTCTTCAATTAACAAGCCTCCGATCAAGAAGCCTGTGTCAGCAAATCATAGCACCTCTAAGATCCTCTCGTCTTTTGTCAAACCACAACCATCGGTAGTGAAATCTGCGGCAGTGGTCAGCAAGAATGGCGGCGAGGATGCACGAGTGAACCAATCGGGAAGTACGAGCACGATATCGGAGTATCTGATTGAGATGTTACCTGGATGTCATGTCGAAGATCTTCTTGATTCCTCTCCTCTTCCATCTAATTTCTCCAAGGTTCGATCCTCCTCACTTTCTCCCCTGTTTTAGGTCACATAGCTTCATATGTTTTCCTGCGCAGTTGTTTGATTGTCGCGGGTCTGATTTCGAATGCTACCATGTCTATCTAATCAGACAGCTCATGCTTTGAAGCTTGCTTATATGTAACGATCACACGGATTACGAACTAAATTTTTGAAATAATTTGTTAAAGTATCAACTTGATCTATTAGTTGAAGAACCCAAATGAACGTTGTCTTGTCTGTTTGAAAAAAAATAACTTAGATTAGTTTTTGATTTGCAGAATAATGATGGAATCTTGCCGTATATGGAAGCAGAAGTTGACGACAACAACAACCACATAAGCTTTGAGTCACTCCCATCAGAGAATTTGGGGATTTGGGTCCCTCAGATTCGTCAAACAGTTGCTTCATCATACCCAAATCAGTATCACTATCATGAACACAACAACAACAGCACACAGATTGGGATGTTCAAAGAAGCAGTTTGTTCTTATGTCCCAACACCAAACATGAAACAACAAGGACAGAACAAGAGATGGTTAGATGATGATGGGTTCACTGTCCCACAGATCACTTCCCCTCTTCACAATAATAAGAACTCTAGATCTTTCTGGTAGTCTTTCGCTTTTCTTGGTCTTTTTCCTCATTTGGGCTTTGGCTTTTTTAGTCAACAATTCCATTACTTTTAATCCAACTTCCGATCTTTGTCATAGCTTAGAGGAGGTTTTGTTTACAAATCTTGTCTTCTATACATCTGATGAAATTGTTGTTGTTTTCATTTTCCGGTGACTCATTGTCTTCATCTCAATACTTTTAGCTCTTTGACTCGTGGTGACCACGGTGATAAGGGATTATCGTTGTAATATTCAAATCATAACACATAATATTTTGATATTATAATAAATGAAATCTGATTTATTAAATTTAAAAAGTATAGTTTAAAGTGTTTAGAATTATCTAAAACTATATATTAATATATAAACAATAATTTATTTGATATAAAATAATACAACAATTTTCGCAAATAACTGGATAATGAGACATAATAGGATAAGGACAACTGGCTAACTTTTTAAATTCTTTGTACTTTGTAAGTTGTTGAAATTCAAGATGCTACAAAATTAAAATTACATCAATTATACAAGATACTCATGAACCGTTGGTTTCCTTCATTGAGTTTCCATATATTTACGGGCAATGACTTTCTCATAAACACTAAAAAGTTCGGTTTCTATCTACCAGTTACAATATTATCTGTACTAATATGATTTTATTAATTCTAAAAATAAAGATTGATTTTGAGTTCGTCTCAGGAGAGAATGAATATTTAAAAATCTCACTAAATAAATTAGATATTTAAGTTCGTTCAACAAAATTGAAATACAGACGTCATCTTAGTTAGTTGTTATATAAATGATCTTATTTATATTCCTTATCGGTTTTTCATATTTCTTTAATACAAAATATGTATGTCGGTCTTATGACGGTTATAAATCTTTTCGAATTTTTTTATGAAATTTCGTAAATTTTATGGTTTACACTTCGTCATCCTTCCGTATACAGACACATGTGAATATTATTTCCAACATATCTATATGTAAATTGTTATGGAAGAGAGTATTTCATTTTCTCAAATAACAGATATAGCATTAACTTTGCATTTATACGTTAGAAATAAAATACAAAGCGGCCAATAAATGTAATTGATCAAATTCTATATCTTCTTGTGGAATTATATATTTGCAAAAGTGAGTGCATATAACTGTTATTGTTTGTATACTCGTAAGCCTACAACAATTAATGTAAAAATCTTTGATATTAATGACTCGATTACCACTACTTCGTCTATTGAGGATAAGAGTGTTAAAAATGCAATAAGATATTTTTATTATTTCAACTAAGTTATAGATATAGAAATCGTTTAAAGTTGAAATGAAAATATATCAAAACTATAAAATTGAAAATATACTAAAACATCTATTTTAATGGTATTAAAAATATAATAATATTACAAATCTATTATAACGTAAATTTTTCAATAGAAATAAATGATATATAACAATATTAATCAGGACGAGAGACTATACAAAAAATTTAGTGAGAAACAACAATCAATGAGGTGTTAGTTTATCGACAAAACTGAAATTTGCACATCATTTTAGTTGTTAGATATGAGCTTTTTACATATTTTTATGTGATTTATTTGAAATTTTAATATAAATATAAAACTGTTTAAATTTTTAATTATATATTAATAGTAAATATTATCACCATTTTTACATGAGAATTCGTACCAATACAAATTCTACACAATAATATAAGATGCTCGTGGACAAGGTGGAATATCATATATATTCTTTAAAAATATCCTTTTCTAAAATAATTATTGAACAAAAAATTAAAGAAAAGATAAATTTGCCTTTAATATTCGAACGTGAAAAAACTCACGTTCTGCAGTTTTTCAATGTGAAAAACTGTCATAAGCAAGAAAGTCGAACAGTTTTTCGACGTGAAACCTATTTCAAAGTTTAGAGCAAGAAAGAATAAGTGATGTCGAACTTGAGATGGATTGATTTGAAGTTGGCAAAAAGGAAAATGGCTAGAATCAGCAGCAACAGTGAAGAAAAGAGCACGAGTCAATGTTCAATGGCGTCAATAAATGTAAGTAGATCGATTTCTAGGGTTTTGCAAGCTTTCGAGTCACAAAATGGTTTATTGATTTGAAATGGGTGAGTGTCGGTGAGACGGTTGAGTCGCAAGGGTCGCAGGAGTTGCATGATCATCTTCGACTCAGTGAGTCGGTTGAGTCGCAAGGGTCGCAGAAGTTACATGACCATCTTCGACTCAGTGAGTCGGTTGTCTCACTGAGTGGGATGGGTCGCAATGGTCGTTTGAGCGTTGCAGACATTCCAAGGGTCGTTTGAGTCGCATGGGTCGCTTATGTCATTGAGTCGATAGGGTCGTCTACGTCGCAAGGGTCGTTTGAGTCTCAATGGTCGTTTGAGTCGCAAAGATCGTTCGAGTCGCGTGGGTCACTTGATATTATGGCCTGTGAGTTGGTTGAGTCTTAGTGAGTCGGTTGAGTGTCGCAGAGTATCTGAGGATCGTTTGAGTCGCATGGATCGCACGGGTCGGTTGAGTCGCATGGGTCGCTTAAGTCGGTAGAAGTATAATGTATTCTTAATTGATCATTTTGCAGGTGGCGCCAAAGCCGAAGTTTGTGTATGAATTCAAGCACATGGACAGAATGCCAAAGATCACCACCAAGCGTTATCCTCACGAGACAATAACGACGCTGAGAGGAATCTGAGATGAACACGAGTTGCATTACTTTGAGAATGAGTCATAATTTAGGCATTTATTCCATTTACAATGTGACTCCACATTGATGAAGGTTCAAATGTCTATCTTACTAAATCACTCCATGATTATACGAGACAAGACGGAGTTGTGGTTCGTCATAAACGGCATTCCCATCCGGCACTCTATAGTGGAGCACACACGAATTTCCGGATTGAAATGTGGACCATATACCAAAGGATGGGAGTCCATAAGGGGTGTCACATTCAGGCTGAAGAATTTTGGTCGTGGAAAGGTGACCCCCGAACAAGTCAGTGAAAAGCTTGTGAAGGCGAAGAATTCCGACGAGCGGAAGAGGTTGGCAACTTTGATGTTGTTGGCGCAAGTAATGACTCACAAGCCTTCACCAGAAAACTCTATCAGCCATGACCTCATTGACATGGTTAATGACTTGGAATTTTGTGAAGGCTTTCCATGGGGGCGTTACACATTCGAGAAGATTGTGGATACTTGTCGCAAGCACGTTAGCGTGGAATCACTGAAACCAAAATGGTATTGTGGTGATTTCATGATCCCACTAATGGTAAGTTATATATATTATTCGAATAATTTGAATGTTTTCGAACTTTTTGCATTCTTATCATTTTGTTTTAATGTTTCAGTTACTTCCATTCGAAACCATCCTTAGTTTGGACGGAAAGGGATGGTATGTTGAGGTTGTGGATGCGCATCGATCATGCCCAAAGTGTGCAAGAAGATTGTTAAATCCAGTTTTAACCGGAAGTATGTAGATGTGATAAGGCAGATCGGAGATTCTAAGGTAACAATTACACAAGGGTCACAAGAGAAACAAGGGTCACAGAGGGTAATAATAGTTAATTTTTGTTTTTCAGGATATTATAAGTATTCTTCGTGTTGAACACGAAGAGGAAGCTTTACTTTCTGATTTGGAGGATTACGGGGGATGTGACGATCCCGATGATCAGATATGGATGGAACATCTTCGTAGAATTCCAAAAGGGTATTTGTTGGGAGGATATCCGTAAGCAAAAACTGCTGACACGAAAAGCAGCTCTTGGTGATCAAAAAAGGGAAAGAAAAGCGGACTAAGAGGAAAGAGAGCGTGAGTGAAAAAATAATAGAGGTCCAACATAATGCTAATGTTGATGCTGATGCTGCAGTCCCTCTAACACTGGATTAGAAATTAAAAGGGGAAATAAGAAAGTAGGAGAAAAGAATCATCAACGCTGTAAAAGACCTTCTAAGGGATGTCGGGATTCATATGCCTAATCCAAAAATTAAAGGTGCCGAGAAAGTTGCGATCACCGGAAAAAAATCTTTCGACACAGTTAGTTATTATGTTTTTGAATTCCTTCAACGTCCAAATCCAGTGTCAAGAAAAGAGTCAAGCGAAGAGCCGATGGACTCTAGAGATGGCTAAAAAGAGGATTTGGAAAACATTACTCCTGATGGAGTTCCACCTAGTAAGTAATATTTAGTGAAAAGGTCATTTGAGTGTCAATTTCCATTGAGAGTCGGCATGGGTCGCAAAAGTTGGATCGGTCGCAGGGACATATAAGTCGTAGGGTCACATAAGTTGTAGGGTCGCTAGAGTTGCATGGTTCGCATGGGTTTCATATGTCTCATTGGTCACTCGGTCACTAAAGTCGAATGGGTTGCATCGGTCACATGGGTCGCATGTGTTACATAATAAATGTAATGAACGATGAGTCTAATGAATGAAATAATTTTATGCAGATGCTCTAGTGGGTCCTGTCGAAGAGGTGCACACTAAAGATACTTTAGTGGGTCATGTCGATGACGTCGCCGACGAGGTTTCTGCCAAGGATACTCCAGCAGTGGGTCCTGTCCAAGAGGTCGCCGCTATTAATGAAGTACCACCAAATAAGTACGATTATTTGAGTCACAGAGGTCGCATTGGTCGCATGGCTCGCATAGGTCGCATGGGTCGCATAGGTCGCATAGGTCGCATAGGTCGCATTGGTCGCCATATGTTTAATGAAGTAAATTTTATGCAGGTGCTGGACTTTTATCAAAGGAGTCTGTGTCATATGTTGAACCTCCGCCGGCGAAAAGAGCAAGAATAGTGCGAGGGAGAGGGCGAGGGAAAGATGTTGGTGGAGTCCAAGAACCCGGAAAAAGGTGGTTCAAGAACCTGAATGGGAAAAGGAGTTTGTGTGGAATCCCAAGGAATTAGTAAAGGGCTTGATAACCCGATTTCCTTCCTTCCTTGACGCTAGCGGTGAGAAGTTGACTAATTTATATTTGTTCCTGAAGACACCTCGACATGAGCGGTGGTGGAAATCTAAGCTAGATATTTTTCGGGGGTCAAAGTTTTGGGAGACTATATTAAAAGCCAATGTATGGCTTGAAGACGATGTAAGTTTTTTTAATCCCTTAGTCTCACAGATTTTTATGTCATATATATTCATGTCTGTTATTTTTTTTTTGCAGCAATTGGATGAGGCGTTGATGGTGTTGTCTTCTCGCTAGGCATTAAATTCCAGCGTGAATCAGAATTATTACGTTTGTCTCGTTGCTTTCATGTAGACGCTCTCGCTGTGGATGTACGAGTATATGGAAACTTTGTCAGAAATTCTTAGTGATTTTTTGAATGACAAGTATATATTCAGAAGTACGAAGACACCAATTAGTGATTACAAAGGTTTTGTCTCGGTTCTAAACATTCCATCGGACAAAAGTCGATGGGTAGGATGTCATTGGATAGTCATCAAAGTGGATTTCAAAACCCGATGCATCACGGTATACGACTGCCAAATGAGGCTTAAGAAAGTGCATATCGATCCGGTGAATGAGAAGATAAGAAAAGTTGTCCCCAAGATGCTAATTCTCGGAGGGTTTCATTCTTTGGCTTCTGGAGAAGATGAACGGAAGTATGAGTATTATGAAGGTCTGTCACAGAACCAACGCGAGAATGACTGTGGTGTTTTCTCCTACAAATTCGTAAAAGCCTCGTGAATGAGAAGGAGGAATATGTTTCACTTAATTTGCGACGACAATGTTACTTCCATGCGTGAGAAGATGGCGGCTGATATATTTAGTAATGGAGAACGTATCTATTCACCCCAAGACTAACTTAATATTTGGTACTTTTCTTTTTTCGGAATGGAAGATGTAAACATTTGGTACATTGTTATTTTTTAAATATTTGGTACATTGTCGAAGGGGTCAAAGGGTCGCAGAGGTATAAGGGTCACAAAGGTACAAGGGTCGCAGAGGTACAAGGACGCACGGGTCCAAGGGTCACAGAGCCTCATGCGATTCTTGCGACCCATGTGGACATTGCGACCCTTCCGGCCACTGCGACCCTTTCAACTAGTCTTTTCAATGTCAGACTACTCGATTTTCCAGGTGCTAGCTATGCTTTTTATTTTATCAATGCCACATTGAAGACCATTACGACACGTCTCTGTTACCCTTATATTAAAAGGTTCATCAAATTTTCTAAGTCTCACCATAACACCCATTTGAGATGAGAATGAATCAGGAGAATTACATCTCTCTCCTCTCTTCGTCTAAGTCTTTAACCCTAAATTCTCTGGAAAATTCTTGTTACCTTTGTGATCATTTTGACCTTCGTCACGAAGGTCACATGGTGGACGCATGGTATCATGTTGTCTATTTGTTACTCAAGGTCTTGGTAATCGTCTGACTCGGTATCTATGCAGATACACACAAGTACTTACAACGTGGATGGAGGACTTTGTGTTGTATCTACACTACACAAGGTTTTGGTAATCGGCAGAATCAGACAATAACCTGTATCCGCGTTACCTAAGGTCACGGTTGGAGGTCAACTTGGAGAAGGCGTTGAGTCACACACGACTCTCTTTACGGGAGAGGGCTCCATTGTGTCTTCACACACGATTACGGGAGAGGGCTCCATTGTGTCTCTAAAGTCGGCAAATTTAACCTTTGTGACCTTTGAGACCTTATGTAACCTTTTTCTTTTTCTTTTTCTTCTACTTTTTTCTTTCCTTTTTTTCATGAACTTTTTTCTTGCCTTTTCTTTCTGGAACTTTTTTCTTGCCTTTTTATAACCGTTGTGACCTTTGAGACCTTATGTAACCTTATGTAACATTTTTTGTAACTTTTGTGACCTTTGTAACCTTTATGGCCGTATGTAATCAATATTTCAACGTTGAAAAATGTCTTATTTTGCATCTATTGTTTTACGGTTATGACCCATCTGACTCATGCAACCCAATATGACCCGTTATGCGACCCTCAATCGAATAAACTATAATCAAATTTAAATGGGAACTCATCCAACGCATGTGACCTCATGCGACCACATATGACCATGTACGACTCATGCGACCTATACGACTCATGTGACTTGTCGTTTTGCTGTCAGACTCCTGTCATCCGACCCATATGACCCTTCCGACCCATGTGACCCTTTCTACCCATGTGAGTTGTCGTTTTGCTGTCAGACTCCTGTCTTCTGACCTATGTGACCCTTCCGACCGATGTGAGCTTTCCGACCCATGTCTATAAGTTAACGTCAACGTCTCTTCTCTTATTATGCGTATCTAACCCCAATTTCTATGAAAAATCTTTTTACCTTTGTGACCTCCGTGACGTAGTCACCATTGTCGACCCAGGGCATCGTGCTGTCTATGTGTTACTCAAGGTCTTGGTAATCGGCGGACTCAGTCTCTATGCAGTCACTGATGAGTTGCGAGGGTGACTTTGGTGAAGGTGTTAGGTCACTCTTGAAATGTGGCTGGAAGACGAAGTATATGGCAGGAGATAACTCTTGACTGCAATACCAAACAAGAAGAATGCAGAAGACTAGAAGACGGAGACGGACTAAGACCAAGCGACCCATGCGACCCATGTGACCCTCAATTGGCATTAATTAGTTTGACGTTGTATATGTGTTGTTTTGATTGGTTTTTGTCATTTTATCATCATAAACCCGTAAATGCGTCGAGTTCAAATCTATTCATCAATATATGCGACCAAGCGACCCATGCGATCCATGCGACCCTCAATTGGCATTAATTAGTTTGATGTTGTAGATGTATTGTTTTGATTGGTTTTGTCATTTTATCATCATAAACCCGTAAATTCGTCGAGTTCGCATCTATTCATCAATATATGCGACCAAACGACCCATGCCATTATCAATATGCCATTATCAATATATTTAAGTTGTATATGTCTAATTTAGAATCAATATAGATAATAATATAAATAATATTGACATTTGAACAAAATGTTAAATGTAATGTTTAATCATCTGACGAGTTCTTAAAACACTACTATCACTTTTGAAACATATGCATTGGTTATACACAACTCAATTAGGTACACATGGGTCATAATCTGTTTTAACCGTTGATTCGACGTTGTAGATGTGTTGTTTTAATTGGTTTTGTCATTTTAACATCATAAACCCGTAACTTCGTCGAGTTCGCATCTATTCATCAATATATGTGACCAAGCGACCCATGCGACCCTCATGCAAACCAAAATTCCCACCGAACCTTTCACCAAAATTTAAAAAAACATATTGAATTCCATCTGACGGCGATTCGATATCAGGTTCATGTTTTTTCGTATTCCAGCCGTTTCCTTTTTTCGAATAACGACACACACACTCTCTCTAACTCATCATCTTCCATTCATTTTTTGCCGAAAATGCAACATTTCCCTACTTTCGTCCAAATCATTCTTCCGAGATTTCTGGAGAACTATCTCGTAATATCCTTCATCTCTCTCATTCGGTATGTTAATGTAGAGAATGTAAAGATTTGACTTTTTCTTCGATTTTTGTTATAGGATATTCCGACGAAATTCTTCGATGAGCATATTTACGGGAAAACGAGGGACAACAACACGACGACGCTTAAATTGGATGTGTCTCACAAAACATGGGAAGTCAAGGTGGTTGGCTCAAGATTCACTGATGGATGGAAATATTTCTCCAAGAACCATGATATTCGTATTCGGAATTTCTTAGTTTTCCATCACGAAGGTGACATAGTTTTTCACATCACTTGTTTCGGAGATGATATGTGTAATCTACAATATGCATCATCTATATCATCATCAATATGTAGAAGCAAGGTCATCTTCTTCTGGTCAGAGGATTTTCTCGGTACCAGTCACGTGTTCAAATCTGGCCGTAGATGCAGTGATAAGTGAACTCAAACCGATTTATTCGATTCATCAAATCTGGCCGTATATGCATTAGTTTGGCGTCGTTGTAAATTTATTCGGTTATCGCCGACACTTCCGATAGAGTTTGCAAGATCGAGTGGTCTTTGCAGTAAACGAAGTAATATTGATACGATAACCAATTACGTACGGATTTGGGAGGCACATCTAAGGCCCGTGAAATGCGGTGGCGCTAGCATCACTAGGGGTTGGACAAAGTTTTGTCACGATAATGGCTTTAACATGGGTTGTACCCTCGAAGTCGAACTGCACGTCGTTCTTGATGATGTAGCTTGTCTACTGTTTACCCTCTATCAAGGCCTATAATCAATATAGATTGAATTCGTTGTATTTTGATTGCTTTGAACCTCATTTGAACAACAAAATTCATGTTTGTATTTTCATGGTTTTTTCTACTATTATTCAATAGAATGTTTATTGTTAGTATCAATATTTTTGTGGATTTACTATTATTGTAATAAGGGTCGTAGAGGGTCTAAGGGTCGCAGGGGACAAACGGTCGAAGAGGTACAAGGGTCGAAAGGAGATAAGGGTCGTAGAGGTCGAAGTGGTCGTAGAGGTATAAGGGTCGAAAGGAGACAAGGGTCGGAGGGGGACAACGGTCGCACGGTCCAAGGGTCTAAAAATTATTCATATTATTTGTAAATAATTATTTAATAATAAAGCATAAAGGGTCGCAGGGGCCAATGGTCGCAGAGGTACAGGGGTCGCACCATTTGTCCCTTGCGAACCTTTTACCCATTCGACCTTTGACCCTACGACCCTTTTACCCGTTCAGCCCTTTTACCCCTACGATCCATGTGACCGTGTGGTCATGTCATTTTCAATTCCATCTAATGTCGATTCGATGTCATGTCTTTTCGAATTCCAGCTGTTTCCTTTTTTCCAATCCATTTTTTCCTCTCATCATCTTCCATCCATTTTTTCCGAAAATGTCACATTTCCCTCATTTCTTCCGACAGATTCTTGTGCAACATCTGTACTACCTTGTAATCTTCTTTAAAACATTCTGTCGGTATGTTACATGTAGAGAATGTACAGATTTGACTTTGTTTTCCATTTTTCGTTACAGGAAATTCCGAAGATCTTCTTCGATGAGTATATTTACGGGAATACGAGGGACAACAACATGGCAACGATTAAATCAAATGCGTCTAACAGAACATGGGAAGTCAAGTTGGATGGCTCCAAATTCACATGGATAGATTTCTATAACGACCAAAACATTCGTAATGGGGATGTCGTACTTTTTCGTCACGAATGTGACATGGACTTTAACGTCACCAGAGCCACTCTTGATGAGAGGGTTTTCATTGTACCAGTCACGTGTTCAAATCTGGCCCTAGATTCATTTGTAAGTGACCTCAAACCGATTTATTATATATAATTTGGTTATTTATTGGACTTTTATTCATTTATAATGTTGTAACTTGGTGATGTCGCAGACACTTACGATAGGGTTTGCGAAGGAGAATGGTCTTTGTCGTAGACGATGTCATGTAATCATGTACCACGATTGTGGAATCGATCGCAGAATGCTCGATTTTTCGCTAGCAGCTTTAAGGCCCGTGAGTCGTGGTGGTGCTTGCATCAGAGAGGGTGGAGAAAGTTTTGTCAAGAAAATGAACTAAACGTGGGTTGTTCCCTCATAGTAAAAAAAGTTCTCCATTGCATGAGATCCTGCGCTTCGATTTATCCGCAATATATTTTAATTTGAGTTCTATTTTGATTTCTTTGAACCTCTTTTTAACTTAAACTTCATTTGATCTTGTGGATTTACTATTATTCAATTGTTAGTATTATTGTTAGTATCGTTGTTTTGTAGATTTACTATAATTGTAACAAGGGTAGCAGATGGACAAGGGTCGAAAGGGGGACAAGGATCGCAAGGGTCCAAGGTTTGCGAGGGACAAGGGTCGCACGGGTCCAAGGGTCGCGAGGGACAAGGGCCGCACGGGTCCAAGGGTCACGAGGGACAAGGGTCGTATGGGTCCAAGGGTCGCGAATGTACAAGGCTCGTAGATATTTGAGTCAATTATTTATAAATAACTTGATAAATTATTATTTTCAAAATTTTATTCATATTATTTGTGAATAATTGTATTTGTAAATAATAAATTATTTTTACTATATTATTAGTATCGCTGTTTGGTTGGATTTAGTATTATTGTAACAAGGGTCGCAGAGAGACAAGGGTCGCAGGGGTCCAAGGGTCGAAGAGGTACAAGGGTCACAAGGGTCCTAGGGTCGAAGAGGTACAAGGGTCGCAAGGGTCCTACGGTCGAAGAGGTCCCTCTTTGACTCTTGTATCTCTGCGACCCTTTTACCCTCTTCGATCATTGGACCCCTACGACCCTATCCTAAACCCTGCGACCCTTTTACCCTTGCGATCCTTTGACCCCTTTGCGACCCTTTTACCCCTGCGACCCTTGGACCCCTAAGACTCTATGATCCAGTGCAACAGTTTTTCTGCGGAACCTGCTTAATTGCAAGCTTCTTCGTTGACAACAAATGATTTCAACCTATTGACAGCGAATATGATGCTGATTTCAAGGTACTCTTGCCGAATCTGTCGTGGTGTGGGAGAATTGTTATTTTCGCGCCACAGTAGAGAGAGAAATCGATATGCTCTGGAGGAGAGAGAAAAATTGTCGACAAGGGTAATATGAGATTATCAATATTTTAAGGGTAGATTTGAAGTTGAAACTTTTTTTAGGGAATGATATTTTTGAAGCACTTTAGCGCTACAAAATATTTTATATTAATCGTAAAATATATATATATATATATGTGTATGTATATTATATTTAAATATTTTTTTAATTTTTTAATTTATTTCAAATATTTAAAAATTATAATTAAAATATATACACTAAAAAATCTAATAAATTTTTTTCTTAATAATTGTCTATTTTGGTAATTTTGTTTAAAACGTAATCGCAACAGTTTTCTACCATTCGTTTCTAGTTGCAGTCGTCCGCAAACGCAATGATTCCACCATTCAGACAAAATGAAACAAAACACCGCCAATCGCTGATAGAAACGCTGCCAAGCGTAAATACAAACGCTGCGTTTCCACCGGACAAGCGTTACGATCACTTAAAAAATTTAATATTAAGTTTGCTATTTTAAATTTGTTCAACAATTGAAATATACACGTCATCATAATTAGTTGTTATATGAATATTATTATTTATCTTTCTCGATCTTTCTTCAAAAATTTTAATACAAAATATATATGTCAGATTTGATAACGGTTATGAATCTTTCTGGAAATTTTTATGATAGTTTGTAAACTTTATAATTCACACTACTTCATCATTGTGTACATATATGGATATTATTTCCAATATATTGTGCAAATTGTTATGAAGGTAATGTATTTCATTTTCTGAACCAACAAATATAGTATTAACTTTGCATTTATGTGTTGGAAAAAAAACGTCCAATAAATATAATTGATCAAATTCTATATCTTCTTGTGGGATTATATAATTGCAAAAGTGAGTGAATGCATATAACTGTATAGTTTGATTACTCATAAGCCTACTAGAATTAATGTCAAACATCTTTGATAGTAATGACTCGATTATTACTACGTCTATTGAGGATGAGGATAAGGGAGGGTTAAGATTGCAATAAGATAGTTTTTTTCGTTAATTCAATTAAATTATTTATATAGAGATTGCTTAAAGTTTAAATGAAAATATATCAAAACTATAAAATTGAAAATATACTAAAACATATATTTCTAATGGCAATAAAAATAAAATAATATTACAATTCTAACATAATCTAAATTTCCGAATAGAGATAAAATGATATGTCCTAATATTAATCAAGACGAGACTATAAAAGAATTTTAGTGAGAAACAACAATAAATGAAGTGTGGTTTTGATCGAAAAAATTGAAATTCACACAAATATTAGTTGTTATATCAGTTTTTTTATATAGAAAAATATGTGATTTCTTCGAATAGGATATTATACGTTGATTTTATAATGATTGAATTTTTAATTATATATTAATAGTAAATATTATCACCATTTTATATGAGAGTTCGTATCAATACAAACTTTACACAATAATATATGATGTTCATGGACAGTTTGTTTCTTTCATTAAGTTTTCATATATATATATATATATATATATATATATATATATATATCAACAAAGACTTTCACATACACACAAATTTTTTTTTTTAAAAAAAAAAGATCGGTTCCGTCTACCAATTATCATATTATCTGTACTAATATAATTATAGTAATGTCAATAGTTTGCAGAAGAAAAGATTGATTTTGAGTTTATCCTGGGAGAAAATGAGCATTAAAAAACTTAATAAATAAGTGAGGTACTTTAAGTTTGTTCAACAATTAAAATACATATGTCATCATAATTAGTTGTCATATGAATGTTGTTATTTATCTTTCTCGTCCTTTCTTCAAAAATTTTAATACAAAATATATATGTTGGTTTACTGGCGATTATAAATGTTTCTGAAATTTTGTATGGAAGTTCGTATAACTTTATAATTCACTCTACGTCATCGTCATCATTGTGTACACATCTTATATATACTAAAACAAAACCCCCAATGAACAGTAAAAGAGACACGTGGCATAACAATGACCGTCCGATCATTTTTTTTTATGTGCTGGCGTTTTTTCAGCCCTCGGATGGACAATGGCTACTGTTCAGGGGTAGTTGCGTTTTACAGCCGTTAGATTAATTTCCCTCGACTGATCCTGGCCATTGGATACAACATGAGGTTTCCAGATTTACCCTCCCTTCCTTTTCTTTGGTACTGTTCACGAGGGTTTCTGAAATACCCTCATTTTTCTTAGATTTATATATCAAATAAAAAAACTTTCCCGCGCAAAGCGCGGGTACAACACTAGTAAAAATATATATGATCATTATTTCCAATATATTTGTATAAATTTTTATGAAGGAAATGTATTTCATTTTCTGACCCAACAAATATAGTATTAACTAACAAATATAGTATTAACTATGCATTTATGTGTTAGAAAAAAGAACGTCCAATATATATAATTGATCCAATTTATATCTTTTTGTTGAATCATATAATTGCTAAAGTGATTGAATGCATATCAAAACTGTTATAGTTTGAAAACTTATAAGCATAATACTCGATTACTACTACCTCTTCCATTGAAGATAAGGTAAGGTTAAGATAGCAGCGAGATGTTTATATAGAAATTAATGATCCAATTTCTCATTAATTCAATTAAGTTATTTATATAGGAATTGTTTAAAGTGTAATTGAAAATTTATCAAAACTATAAAATAAGAAATATATCAAAACATCTATTTTCAATGTCATTAAAAATATAATAATATTAAACACTACCATAATGTAAATTTTTTCAATCATATATATAAAAGATAAATTTTTTACCCTTTCTCGTGTTGCGACGTCAAAAGGAAGAGAGAGAAAAAACTCCTTAAAATTCATTGTACCTCTCTCGTGTATTATCCTTTGCAACTCTTCGATTACCCAAATTTATTATCTCCCTCCCTAACCCTCGGTTTTCACAGGATCTCCGACCGAAGCCATAATCGGCAATCTCTGAGTCTCCCAATCGGTTTCTCTACATTATTGGATTTCATTTTTCGTTTATTTAAATCGACCAGAGCTTGGATTTTCTCGTACCCCTGTCGAATATGATTCCTTGGGGTGGAGTTAGTAGCTGCCTTGGTGCTACCACTCTTTATCTACTCGGCTGGAGCAGTGGCAGGTAAGGGCTTTATAACTTCCATTGTTATGAAATTTTCTCAAGGAAAATGTCAATACCAATCGGCTTTTTTTGGTTTAATGTTGTAGGGATGCTGAGGTACTGAAGACGGCCAGTAGGGACTTAATCAGTTGAAAGAGTTAGGTGTGTAGCAGCGGAACTTTTATGTTCATTTGTTCGTCACTTGTTTGGTTCCTTCTGATTTTGCATCAATAATCTTGCTTTCGGATTGTTTCATGCTTTTTTAGCACATCTGCTAGAACTGGAGAACAAAATCTTGCCATTCATTGTTGCGGTATCAGGAAGATTTGGATCCGAGACACCTATTAAGTCTGAGAACAGTGGCATACGTGGTGTTATTGTGGAGGAGACGGTGAGTATGGAAACATGTATGTCTTGTTAGATTTCAATCATATGGTGTTGAATACTCTTGTGAATACATACATGATCCCTCAGGTCGAACAAAATTTTCTAAAGCATAATGAGACGGGATCTTGGTGCAAGATAGTGTACTAATGTTATCAATGAGTAAGGAGGTTCCTTGATACTTGGTAAGCATGATTCCTCTGTTGTAGTTTAATAAGCAAAGTGAAATACGGCCCCTTCTGGATGTGCTTACCTACATTCTTTTACCAAACCCAAAACCGGTTTGCAAATAGGATGATGGGACTAGTCGTGAACATGTGGCGGGAGCTCGCGGTGCATCAGGCTTTGCATTGACTGTCAGAAGTGAAGTATTTGAAGAGTCAGAACGTTCACTTGTACGTGGAACACTAGATTATCTCCAACGTGGAACACTAGATTATCTCCAAGGACTCAAGGTTTTCCATTTCTCCTTTATTTATCTTAGTCTAGATTGTACTAGGATCATCCTGTTTTGGTTAAGCTATAATTTGTGATGCGATCATTTTCTTTAGATGCTTGGAGTGAAGCGTGTTGAGCGTGTTCTGCCAACTGGAATGTCGCTGACCGTTGTTGGTGAGGTAGGTCTTGATTCGATTCGTCAGAGTATAATAGTATATAGCTTGTGTATTTAAGCTTCAATTTTGCTGCTGACATGTGTGGTAGGCTGTCAAAGATGACAGTGGGACTATCAGGATTCAGAAACCAGAAAGAGGGTCTTTTATGTTTCTCATAAATCACTTGATCAACTCATATCCAATTTGGGGAAATGGTCAAGGTCGTCTCTTTCTCAGTACCTTTTTATATCTCTTTGAGCAGAATTACCAAAAGAATCTTTTTTTTACAGGTGGTACAAGTATGCATCAACGGGTCTAACTGTATTTGGAGCGTTTCTAATTGCAAAGCATGCCATTGAGTATATTCTAAAGAGAAGGCGACGGGGAGAACTGCAGAAAAGGTATGTTCAAGAGTATATGGCTAAGTAGGATGGTTTAATTCCCTTGTTACTAGCAACAGTGATATGGGTGTTGCCACTGGGTGCTTGCTACAGCTGCTAAGAGATCAGAAGCAGAGAGTGAAGGTAGGCGTTGGTCTTCTTATTCACCCGAATCGACTTCCAGCCAGTCTCGATCTAGCAGGTAACCCTGATTTCTTTATGCATCCTTTGCTATTATACATCAAGCTGTCCGCAAGGCCCAACTGATCATCTTCCCTAGGGATCCAATCCCAGAAGCTCAAAACAGAAGAGGAAAAGCTCGAGCATCAACTTAAAGCGATGAAGGTTTAACTGTAACCCTTCTGCTTGCAAAACCTTCCAAAGTCCCTCGAGTTCAAGCTCCTACTATATTGACAAACCGGTAATCCAGCATTTCTGAGATTGATGGGTTTCTCAATGATTTGGATAGGTTAAAGGAACTAGGCTCAAGCAAGAGTTATGAATCTCTTCCATCTCTGCATTTGCTCTTTGATATGTTAAACCAGTGTTCATTTGCTCTTTGATATGTTAAACCAGTGTGTTCATTGCTTGGAAAAGGGCTTTATATGCTCCTTTTATCTCATGATATTTGTATATAGGAGGAGAAGAATGAGCTGCGAGATGAGAAGCAGAAGCTCAAAACAGAGACGGACAAGCTCGAGCATCAACTTAAAGCGATGAAGGCTCAACCGCAACACTTCGGCTTGCAAAACCTTCCAACGTTCCCTCAAGTTCAAGCTCTTGCTATATTGGTGAACCGGTAATCCATCAGTGCTTAGATTGATTTTTTCCTCGATGATTTGGATTGGTTAATGGAATCAAGCTCGAGAAAGAGGTATGTATGCAGTCTCCTAAAAACTTGGTGATTTATTGGGAACTAGCTTCAAATGGAACAGAAGTTTGTAGGTTTTGACAAAAAATCTAACGGGGATGTGTGCATTCTTCTAGGGATTGGGTGAAAAGTAATTGGTTTATCTATATTGAACTTAGATGAATGCAAGTTGTTAGAGGATTAGGGTCTTATTGAGCGAACTTTCGACATATTCATAGCTTCTTTCAAAATCGCGAATAGGAACCGCAGTGAAGGTACTACATAGAAGTAAATTTCAATCCAAGAGGAGGATGAAACAAAGAACTCTCGTAGTGTGAAAGGAAATTCAAATTCAAGGTCTGTATGAAGCCAACGAATTCGTAGAAAAGGGAAACCTGTTCGGTGGAGTGATGAGGTATATCATCACTTGCTTAGTCTACTTCTTCGTTAACAAGGATAAAAAACGCTTTTTCAACCCTTCATCCCTTCCGAACAATTTGTTAATCCATTGCTCTTATTCCTTATTCATATAGATTGTGAAACCAGATTTTTGATTGCGATTACTAGGAATGCAAGTATGCTTTTTTTGGGGTTAGCGCTCGGTGCAGGATATGTGATGTTCTCTATTTGAATTTGTGTTGTAGTTCATGTTGTTAATTTTGTTTATAAAGCAAGTGATTTTCTAAATTACGATGAATAATATCAATAATGATATATATGAATAAATATAGGATCAAATTAAATCAAATCTGTTTATATAAAAACAAATTTAATTCATACCAAATAAAAAACATCTTAATGTTAATATACTAACTAAATTATTACGAATATTTTTTAAAAAAGTAATTATTTATACTTTATAAAAAATAATTATTCGCATTCCTTATTCTTAATACTCAAAAACGATTTACAATTATCCAAAAACAAATATATTAAATAATATTGATCATAAATAACAAAATATAATTTAATATAAATTATAACATTGTATAATCGTATTCATAATAAAATTAATGAAAATTATTATAAAAAAATCATATTATTTTTATTATTTTTCTCAACTATTTTTATCAATTATTATTCAATATTTTCTAAATAATTTGATCTAAATGATTAAATTCCAAATAAATTTAAAATAATCAAATCTTTTTAATGATAACTTAATAAATATGAAAAATAAAATATTAAAATTGATCAAAACACAAATGATCGATTTTACCTATTATAGTGTATTTTGATAATTACATTGTATGCTTCTTAAATGTTATACATAATTCATTAATTCAATTGTTATGTTTGATATATGTATCGGTCAAACGTATAGATTCTAATTTTCAATGTAAAAGTTTAAACAATAGATTTAATAAGATGTAATGTAAACTAACGATGAAATTTGTTCATAATATCATTGAAATTTTAAAACGTAATCTGTTGGATGTAGTAATTGCATGATTTGGACTCGAATGTTTCACATGATTTTTTTTCCTATTTGTACATGCATAATTTTTTAGCACTATATTCAATTTATTTGCATGGTTTCAATTTATTATCTTCTTCGAAATTTTATTATAAATCATCTAACTGATGTACATATATTAATCTTTATATTATAATTTACTAGGTTATAACCCGTGCATCGCACGGGTAAAATTTTATTTTATTAAGATGCATTTGAAAAATATATGTAAATTCAAAATAAGTTATGATATTATCTTCGTTTATTTATATCGTTTAATTTTTCATAGATCATTTTCTTTATAAAAATTTAATAGATGAAATATTATTTATTTATTTTAAAAAATTTACTTTGATTATGTGGAAGCTTTAGAGAGGAGAATTACGCGGGTAAATTTTTGTTTTGTAACAATACATTTGAAAAATATATATAAATTCAAAATAAGTTATGATATTATATTCGTTTATTTATATATTTTCATTTTTTTATGGATTATTCACTTTGTATAAATTTAATATATGAAAATTTATTTATTTATTTGAATTATAAAAAAAATGAAAGATAATTAAGAAATAGATTGAATCTAAAAGATGAGTTTTTTCCATCTTCTCATGCTGCTACGTCAGCAAAAGGAGGAAAAATCCAAAATGCCCTTCATTTAAACACCTAAAATACTAAAAACCCATGTTCACCGTATCTATCTTCCCATCTTCCTCTTCCCCTCTTCCTGTTACTGCTTAATGGCAATTATAGAATCTCTTCTCTTTAGATTCATTGAAACTCTTCGATGCAGATTCAAATTCGATTATCTCACACGACGAGGGAACCGAGCTAAACGCCTCTCCGTACCTCTCACCTCCAGACCGAACCATCCATTGGTCTCGAGGATCTCACGAGACAAGGGAACTGAGCAAGACGCCTCTTCGGACCTCTCAACATGTAGAACGAACCATCCATTGGCGTCGAGGATCTGACGAGCCACTGGAACCGAGCTAAACGCTTCTTCTGGCTTCTCACCTCCAGCCCGAACCAGCGATTGGCGTCGAGAAATTCCTTGCACACCATGAGAACCCACCGTTCGTGGCAGGAATCGACGTGAACAGGGTGCCATGAAAGGGGATAGTGAGGAGGAAGCGGTCGTGTCTTCGCCTAACAGCACCATCTCTAGCATCATTAGTAGAAAGAGGCTCGAGAGAGAAGGAAACGACCACCCTGTATCCAGCGACGTAGAAGACTGCGGTGAGACTTCAAAGAAGAAGCCAAACGAAGAAGGCGAAGAGTCACACAAAAAGGGTGAAGCCGCGGAAAAATCGGGCGGAGGCGTAAGAACAGGTTACTGAGAATCGAAGAAGGCGAAGAGGCGAAATTGAACATGGCGAAAAATCGTGTCAGATGTAAAGATGCCTATGCATAGCTTACCTACATCGAGGTACATGGCACTCGGATTCTTTGCAGGCTTGAACATTTAGTTGCAGGAAGACGAAGTAGACGCATCGCAAAATCGAGCACCGGTGTGAAAGCAAGCGGTGGTTGGATTCATAGGTGAAGTGACCTAAGTCTATGGTCGCGCCGGTTTCCCCTCCAGCAGCGCACGCATGGCCATGGCTTTCTTCTCCGCAAGCGGGCACATCTTCAAAGAAGAAGCTCCGTCTGTCGACGGATCAGTCCGTCGTCCTCGAGGACATCTTCAAGGAAGAAAACACTCTCAATCCTATAAGTACCATCTGAAAAGGAATCGGTCTTTTATTTGGTTTGTTTCCTATTTCATGCTTGTATGGGAATTTTTCAGAACGGGGATCAAAGATCGAGACCGAGGATACATTCCAGCATTGTAGGGCTCAGTGGTATTTCAGACTCAGGTATATCGATTCTAATGTGCTCGATTTCTTCATCGTTATGAGACCAAACTCTGTTGCGGTTCTTTTTAGATCGTATGTTGTCTAATTCATTAAAAGCATTTCTCATAGTTGGGCAGTTTTTAGAATTCAAGCTCAAGCACCTTCTTGCGAGATTGGCTAACGCGAAGATCTAATGTTGATTACATTCTTCGTTGATTCGAACATCCAGAATCTCAACAGGTCTTTCGTGTTGGATGGATTTAAGGAAATATGTAGCTAACAGTCTTCCTTCTTGTGGTCTTTGCAGCCACATGGTCTTTTCTCCAGTTAAGAGCTCAATGAGAACGACCTCTAAACTGTAGACGTCACTCTTCTCTTCTCTGTGAAGTGGCTTGACTGAAGGTACTCTGGTTCTACATATCCAATTGTTCCTTGAACTATTGTAGGCAAGTGAGTCTGATCTATGGGAACAGATTTCGAAATTCCAAAATCCACACTTTTGCGTAATACTTGGCATCCAGCAAGATGTTTGTAGATTTGATATCTCTGTGATAAATTGGGATATAGGCAGCTGAATGCCGATAGGCTGAAGGACTCGAATTCAAACACAGAAGTTGAAAGACTTGAATTCAAGCCTTTAAGAAAAAATCAAGGAGTTGAAGGTAAACCTAGTGTGTTCATTGCTTGGAAAGGGCTTTAGATGTTCCTTTCATCTCATTTTGGCGTGTAACGGTGTTTGTGTTTCCTTATGCGCATGTATATACTGAAAAGAAGGTGTATGTTTGTAGAATAAGGGTTTTAGGGATTTATCTGGGTTTTATTGTCATTTATGATCTTATAATCTTGTCACTCATATTTCATATGGAATTACTTTGTTTCAATTTGATCGAGTAGTTAGTGTGCTTATTTGAATGGTTGACTTTGGATATGTGTTTAGTATTCTTCTGAAATTACCCTCAATGATGTAAATTTCTTAAGCTGCGAAACTTGAGGAATCTCTTTGCAAACGATTTTCGTTGAAATTTATCATTTTTATGGTTGATTTGGCCAGCTTAAGCTAGCTAGAGTATGTGTTTTAGTGAGGACTTGTTCCATGCCCCCTGTGAATTTGTTGACATGATTTTTTGTTAATGATGACAGATTATGCGGTGAGAGAAAGGCTTTGTTGAGTAGGACAAAGACACCTTTGGAGTATCCTCATCATGTATAACAGTATGGACGGATGTTTCATTTCTTTTCTTTGTAAATCATACTTGTAGATTTTTTTATCCCTAATTTTTCAAGCGTGTTAGTGTAGACAGTCTTTCGATAGGTGATCCTTAACTGATGAAGCTGAAAGTTATGATTCTACTGAAACTGTGTACTAGGTCTTTAATCAAGTCATCAAAGATTCCTTAACCGATGACGGCTCAACTGGAACCCTTCTGCTTGCAAAACTTTCCAACATAAGTTTGATGGTTTTCTCTATGATTTGGATAGGTCAAAGGAACCGTGCTAAAGAGGTATGTGTGCAGTCTCCTCAGAACTGGGTGCTTTATTGGAAAATAGCTTGAAATGGAACATAAGTTTGTAGGTTTTTACAAAAAAAATCTAACGGGGATGTGTGCAGTCTGTTAAGAACTGGGTGAGAAGTAATTGGTTAATCTATATAGAACTTAGAAGAAGGCAATATGTTCGAGGATTGGGGGTTTATTGAGAAAAAATGTTGTTTATCCTTATAACTTGTATTTGGATACCAATATATCACTACCATCTACTAATTTAGGACAGAACCTTCAAGTATACGAAGATTTGGGACGAAACCTTCAAGTAAAGTTGCACTCGCTTAGAAACTTACAGAAGTGTTAAGCTTACATATGTAACAGGCAAGCCTTCCATTTAGATCCCATGTTTAAGTATATGAGAAAACTAAAGACTGATGTTCAAACAAATGCTTGTATTGCTAACTCGAGTCTGTGTAATGCTTTTTTCCTTTCATTGCGTTGTTTTATGAACCTTTTCTTCACCATTTTCCTCTGTGTTTCTAGGATAAAAGAAAATATGTTGTTAAGAAGGTGATAACTGCATAGATTGTTTGAAATGTGTCTCATCTCTCTTTACCAATACAGTTATAGATGACTGCATATATTGGCATGGTTAGCTTATCAACTGACAGTCTTGTATGAAGAAGGAAATGTCAAGTTTTTTGTTTTAGCCATGTTTAAGCAGTGCATCATAGAATCAACTTCCGCAATAATGATGTTTTAGTCTGAAGGAACTATAATGGTAAATCCTAAACCCGAATCTTGTGGAGTTTATGGGGTTTCAGATGATGCAAACTCCAATAGCAAGGACGTTAAGTCTGGCGAGCCATTTGAGAACACTTCAAGGGTGAAGGATGAAAGTTAAGTCGATGACCAGGTGATATATGTCTCTCGTCTTGCAGCAGCTGTTTTCGCACTGCACGAAAGGTCTCTATTTGAAGGAAAATTAAGGGCAATTTGATTTACCCAAAGACCAATAAGATATCAGCGGTGAGATTACAATTTTAAAGGTCTATTATGTTTTTCTATCGTGATTTTTTTGTGTCATTGATTAGAAGTCTGCTGGCATGTCTATGTTAAGTTATTTATTTATATCCCAATTGTTTTCTATGCTTAGAAGTCGGTGGTTTGTTGTTGCATGTCCAATTGTTGTTCTTCTGTGTTGTCGATAAATTTAACCCTTGGAAATATCTTCATTGCAAAACGTCAACCTGAAGATCGTCTGATATGTGGATATGAAACATAACAAACTTGATCGGCTTGTGACGCAAGAATAAAAGGCTCGTATTTTGTATATCTTCTTGTAGAATTAATTTCTACAACACCTAATTTGTTTATTCTTGTTCCGCACCCGTTTATTGGATCGAACCAATCACATCGGAATAACATCACTTTTAAACCGACATAACCTACAAAAAATGGCAAATATAAATCGAAATATTTGAAAATTTAACACATCGGAATAACATCACTTTTAATACCTGGATATTCCAATTGCAAAATGTCTTTCGAAATCCCATAAAAATCCAAACTTCTTTTCGGATGATTAGGCCCGGGAATCAATATTGTTAAGAACAAAAACTCACGCTTCATGCATATATTTGGTGGTAAATTATACGGTGTCATAATAACTGACCACAACGAATAATTTCTCCCAGACATCCCGAATGGATTAAAACCATCAGTGCAAAGGCCTAAATAAACATTTCGACTCTCAGCTGCAAAACCAGGATATACCTTGTTAAAATGTTTCCACGCCTCACCATCTGAGGGATAACACATTTCTCCGTCAGGAGTTGAATGCTCGGCATGCCATCTCATGTCGCTTGCAGTCTTCTCCGATTGATACAATCTTTTTATCCTGTCTGTAATTGGTAAATACCACATACGACGAAATGGAACCGATTTTCCATTTCTTGCAAATAAAATCGATCTTTTCCACAAAATCGACAATTGATCAAGTCCGAAGTTTCTTTCCAGAAAATCATACAATTGTCTTGGCAAACATCAATCTTTTGATACGTCAATAAACCCAATGATCTCTCTCTAATTAACTGAATCAACCCAAGGTAAATTCAGTTTTACAGATGGCAGAGAAAACACAAAGGCGGCGGTAATGTATTTGATATTTATTAAATAAACCCAAGGTAAAGGTGAGAAATTCTTCGGTGATTGTCAGGGTTAAAGCCTACGTGAGCAAGAACGCAACGGAGAAAAGAGAATATGAGCATCCATCCACAACAATGTCCAGTACTTCGTGATGGCTTACAATACATGTTGGTATCTTCATAATTGAGAATTCATTTAATCTGTTTCATATTTCTAGATATTTGGCTGAAAACGCTGACGAAAGTTCCATTTTTATACTCAGAAAATGATCTCTGGAAAAGGGTTACCTAGTTCTGGATTCTAACATATGAAAATAAAGGTCCGGATTCTAATGTATTGCAGATTAGGTTTGAAACACATGGTGGAGCAACACACCGAGCGGTTTTTTAGTGGAATCACTGGCGACCACATCGACGGCCAAAGGTTTCTTGCGTCGATGATGGAAACCCAGCATGTAGAACGACAGAGGGATGTAAAAGAAAACCGATCGTCCCTCTCATGTACTTTTGCGCCATCATTTTCAATATCCAAACAAAAAACCAAATTATCCATCTTCGGTCTTTATTGTGACAGATTTTGGAGCTTAAGCTCAGTCACGATGGTACGGCGGGTTATCGAGCGATATAGAGCAGGGGCGAGCTACTGATGTTAAAAAAACCCAAAGGCGACGGTAATGTATTTGAATTTATTGAATTAATACAAGGTAAATGTGAGAAATTATTCAGTGATTGTCAGGGTTAAAGCGTATGTGAGCAAGAACGCAATGGAGAAAATGGAATATGGGCATCCATCGACAACAATGCCTAGTTCTTCGTTGATGGCTTAGAGTACATGTTGGTATCTTCATAATTGAGAATTCATTTAATCTGTTATTGATTTCTAGCTGGTGATACAAGTATGTAATTGTTACAACAGTTAATCGTGTATATGTTCGAATATGTTACATTTGTACTCCCAACTAGACTGTCATTTCACTTTCATCCAAACCTTCTGGTACATCTCGGGTGATATCCTTTTTCTAGCTTATTTCACTTTCTGATTATAAATTATACCTATATTGAAGCTATATCTAAATGAAACCTCCTATTTCCAGTCACTTTTGGTCGATTAGATCCAGAAGGGAAGTTAATCATGAGCATTCAGAAAGGCTTTAGTTGCTCAATCATCTGATCATGGTTAAACTTCCTCAATTAACTAAATACCTTCTGTTTTTATGTCATGCTTGCCGCACTAACTGATTTGTCCAATGTATTTAAATCCTTGATGTTTGGGCTTTGATGAATCCATTAATTTCAGGGAGAGATTTGCAGGATTTCAGGGAGCGATTTGCGGCATTGCAATTCATTTCAGAGATGGATTTGCAGATTTTTTTGCGCTATACACAGGTTTAACAATGAATAATCGGTATCTCATATCTTTCTTCGATTATTTTGCTTTATATGGTTTGTTGTTTGGGCTTTGATGACTCCCTAAATTTGATAGAGGGATTTGCGGTGTTTGAAGATTTTTTTCCCTATACACATGCTTAACAATTAGTATAAATTCTCTGATAGAATCGAAATTGAAAATGAATTGGTGTTGAAAATTCTCTGCGGATGTTGCAGTGTTGATCCTCAGTCTCGGTTTTGTGGCATATCTATGGAGATGTATCAGCGATTTGATTATGCATCCTCGGGGAGAAACGATCCAATCTAGTGTTACGCTTACAACTTTGTCGGTGATGGAGGAGGAGTTCGTCGTAAACCAGAAGAGGTTGAAGCCTCAGAAAGAGAGGGCCAAGGAAGATAGATCTAAGGTTGCCGATCTCTTTTGGATCATTTGACTCGGAGCTTTCGCCAATTATCTTTTTCTCACATTTGTTGCTTCTATTATATACTGCAGGCTCCAATATCATGAAGAGAGTAGTCTTATCATGTGTTTTCAACCACCCTATGTTAATATAATAGATATTGATAGTTTAAATGTTATTGAATAAGCTTATCTGCCACAAATTTCTCAGTCCAAAGGTTTGCCTCTCAAAGTACAAGACTCTACTGGTAAAGCGTGGATTTTCCAAATCCGCTTGCGGCCTAACAACAATAGCAGAACGTATGTTCTAGAAGGAGTAACTGCATGCATTCAGAACATGCAATTACAGGCTGGTGATACAGGTATGTAATTATTACAACAACTAATCGTGTCTATATTCGGATATGTTGCATTTGTACTCCCAAATAGATTGTCATTTCACTTTCATCCCAACCTTCTGGTACATCTCGGTTGATATCCTTTTTATAGCATATTTCACTTTCTGATTATAAATTATACCTATACTGAAGCTATATCTAAATGAACCCTTATGTTTCCAGCCACATTTAGTCGATTAGATCGAGAAGGGAAGTTAATCATGGGATGCAGACAGGCTTCAATTGCTCAATCATCTGATCAGGTTAAACTTCCTTAATTAACTAATTACATTTTTTTTTGTATGTCATGCTTGCGCACTAATTGATTTGTACAATGTATTTAAATCCTTGATGTTTGGATTTACACTATTCGATGATGGCTTTCCATTTAAGAGCTAGCTTTGAGTGCTACTTCAAGGTGAGTTTCCTTTTCTACACTTCATTAATTCTCGATTGAATGTGAGTATTTTATTGCGAGTTCTTTTATGTGGAACAGAGGCTTTTGCTACCATCTAAACTGCTCGATGATGACTTCACATCTGTGAGCTAGCTTCAGTGCTACTTGAAGACGAGTTTACTCTTCTAAACTCTTATTTCTTGATTGAATTCGAGTATTTACGCTGCAAATTATTTTATGTCCTAGGTTTGGTAGGAAAGCCAACTTGTGAAAGTGGATAAATTTTTCCAGCTCTAGATTATGGCTTCATTCATTTCTTCTTGACATAAAAAAAGTGGGGTCTTGATTGTGCAAGTTATTGGTATGAATTTGTACGTTATATTCCTAAATTCTTTCACATGCTTTCATTATGTTTTATAATTCATGGGTGCTAATTTAGATAGAGTGAACATTTTCTGAAATATGCGGATTGTACATATCTTGGAATCATTTAACATATCTATTGAATACAAATACATGTGTAATCTAATGCCCTACCATATGGCGAACAATTTTTTTGATGCACATGTGTTTTTGTATTTTAAAGCAGTAATTCATGATGTTTGGTTTGTCAAAGGATCAGAGTAATCTTTTACCCTTTTGGAAAATGCGTTTGTTTGCATTATTGGTAAGTTTTACTAATAATTATGCGTTGCAGTGCCGGCAAAAGACTATGGATCTTGCTGCAGAATGCAGTCATGAAGAAGAACAAGTCTTGCCCAATTAAGTACTATCACAAGTGTTTGCTTAATAGGTTTGCTTTTGTATCCCATATTTTTATGTTGATCATGTTGTTGGGAAATAGTCGAAGCTCTAAATACATTTGCTTCCTTCGATGACAACGCTGAAGAGGTGACTGAATTGGCTGAATGGACGTGCCCAAAATGCAGAGGCATTTGCAATTGCAGTCTTTGCATCTAATACTAATCTATAGCACTTTTAGTTGAGCTTAGTATACATATGTTAGGGTGGAACGTTGTTGGTAATTATTATATATTTTTTTCACAGGAAGAAGAGAGGTCATCAACCTACTGGAAAGAAAGTCAAGGGTCCTGAGCATTTCCAATATACGAGACATGCCAAGCCGGTAGGTGCTTTTCTAAAAGTCAGTTGTGTTCAACATCGTCGCAAACTCATTCTTAACTGGATTGTTGCCATTTCCATGTATTTTTTTCGCAGCAAACTCTTGATATTTTGCCTAAGAATTCTGGAAAAGAAAATTCCTTTGAAGGAAAAGGTGATTTGTTGAATGAAGAGCACCATGTTACTACACCAAAAAAATAATCGTGACGGCCTTAAGGAATTGAATAATGGCAACGGTGTTCAAAAAGTTTTTGAGGAGAGTAGCCCTAAAAATTAAGATTTCTGCTGCTATATCTGAGTATGTTCCCGTGATGGATGTTTCTGAGGAAGTATCAGAAGAACTGATAACGGTGAGAAATCTAATGCTTATGTTTTAAATCATGGATTTTTCTGTGTTGTTAAAAATAAATTAATAGGAGAAGATGATGATGTAGAGGTTGCTGAATATACTAACAAACTGAAGAAGTGTGACGTTGAGCAAAAGAATGAGTAATTTCAATTTAAGGCTCTATTGCCTAAAGGCATCAGCTCAATTACTATCTCTGGTGTTGATGTACCTCCCAAAGATGTTGGAAATGTGCTGCAGTTTTTGGAATTGTGTTCAAGTTTTGGAAAGGTATGGTTGTGTCTATGTCACATCTACGAATGATCATTACTATAGAAGCTTTTATGTTCTAGATGTTGCTTATGATAAATAATCAAGTTCGTTGGACCTATGTTTGATGATTACTTGCGTTTGTCGAACAAGGAATGCAATCTTGCCAATTAATGTAAACCTTGCAGGCTTCGATGTCTTACCGTGTTTCGTTAGCCAATCATTCAAACTTTCCTCATGGTTTTTTTGCTAGGTTTTCGATTTGAAAGAAGGACAAGCTGAATGCATTGTGCGTGAATTGTTAAGTGGGCGAGGCAAAAGACGACAACAATATTGTTTTTAATAATGTTTTATAATCATGGATACATAAAAAATCATGCGAAAAATACTATCCAAACCATGTGATCACTTTCTCCGGCAAATTACGTTTTAAAATTTAAAAGCTATTATAAATAAATCGCAATGTTAGTTTTTATTACATCTTATAAATCTGTTTTTAAACTTTTTAAATTGAAAATTAGCCTGCATTTGTATTGGCCAATACATATATCAAATGTTATGACAATATTATTTAAATTATTAAATTATGTATAAAATTTGTAAAAGATACAAAAAATATTTCGTAAAAATAATCATGTTAGATGAATTTGTTATGCATTTTCGTTCAATTGTTGCTCACATGATCGTCAAAGAAACAATCATGATCGTAACAACCATTATTCTTATTACGATCCAACCGTATTAAAAAACTAGATAATATGTATTATTTTATATATTTTTTCAATGTTGTCCGTACTAATTCTTTCTAAATATATCAAACAGTTTTATAAACACTTCGTCCGTCCTGCTCCACACACATCTACACAGATTCATAGCTAAAGCCAATCAAGAAATTAAAACATAGGTTAGTTTTCAAAATTTCCAAATCATGTTCATATCTTAATAATTTTTCTTAAATCATGTTATTAATTAAATTTAATCCTCATTATTTATGTAGGTACAAAAAAAAACATTTATAAAAAATTTACGGCTCAAATCGTGGGATCGCTTTTTCCGACACTTTATATTCTACAATTTTAAAAACATTATAAACAAATTGTACTGTTAGTTTACATTACAACTTATAAATCTATTGTTCAAATTTATATATTGAAAATTTTATTGCGTGTGTTTGTATTGGAGAATTTAGGAAGCATGTATATAATGCTTTAAAGTAGATAATGCACATTTTTTTAGTTCTTTGACTATGCTTTTCTATCACAACTTGGAAATGTTGTATTTTACCATCAATGATAAATTTGTTGGCATAATGTTGGTTTTGTATTATATACGTGTGACTTATATTTTTATGATGGTTTTTAGAAATATCCTTCCACTGTTGTTATTTTGTAATTTATAATGGACAATCTTATCTTCTTTTGCAATTCATTTGATTATGTATTAGGGGATTTAACAGATATTTTTCATATTATAAACCATTTACAAGGAATGCAAGCAAATAGAAAGCAAAGCGTGAAAGTAGTCTCCGGGGAGTCAAGGCGAAGTGAGACATTTACCAGCATTGAAGGAGAACATGGAGAGAGTAATATTTTATTGTTAACAAAAATCATTATAACATTGCAACATCAATTATAGTAGCAACAACATCTTTTCATGTTCCTTCTTTAGTGGTGGCATTAATTTACTTTTTGTTGAACTCATTTCTATTTTACATTTTTTATATTTCTAATATCTAAAAAAATCTATTTTCTAATATAAATATATTTTGAATCAATCATGTAGTTGTATTATCAGATGTATCTATGAAATATCATGACACTTCTTGCATTACTTAAATCTTTATAACGTAAAAGAAAATTAAAATGATCAATTTGCTAATACCTACCTCTAATACAAGCACATAAAAATCTGTTGTTATTAACTAAGTAAGAATTTAATATTTTCCTCCATTAAACTATTATGTTATTCTTCCGCAATAATTTGCTCACCTTGCTTGAACCATTTGAAATACTTAAAATATGTCGTTACAACATCGATATGGGATGAACTTGCTATATATTTTTGTTCAAATATTACTCGAATGATTATAAAAAAAACATTTATGATCGTAATAGACATTATTCCCATGATCGTCAATGGTATTAAAAATAAACAAAAAAAATCACATTAATTAATATTTTTTTGCTCATGTCATTGCGTAATTATCCTTTGTAAATGTATCAATCACATTTTTTAACACTTCAACCATCCTGCTCCACAAACATCTATACCAATCAAAATCAAAAGACAATAAAAAATTTCTAACAAGCCAATTTCAAAAATTCTCAAATTATGTCTATATCTCAATAAATGTTTTTAATCATGTTTTACATTAAATTTAATCCTAAAACACTATGGAGGTACCGATCATATTCATACGATTCCCAAATACAAATTCAGGACGCCTTCATATCGAGCATTGGTTGGATTGGTTAACCACAAAGGACTTTTATTGGGTAAGTAGTTTTTCAATGAATCGATAATATTTTTTTTTGCTACTAAGCTTATATAATTAATTTTTCTTAGTTGTAGATATTGGTAGACTTCTAATTGTTATGCAATGATCGAATTTGCTACTACCTGCCTCTAATCAAAAAATAGAAATTTGATAGTTATTACAAAGTATTTACTATTGTTGCTCCATTAACCAGTTATGTTATTTTTTCGGAAATAATTTGCTCATATTGCTTGATTCACTTCAAATAAAAAATGTCTTTCACAATATCGACATGGGATGGACTTGCTATTCATTTTTTCAAAAAAATTAATTGGATTGTCAAGAAAATAGGCATGATCGTAACATGCGTTATTCCCATAATGATCAACGGTAATAAAAAAAATACAAATTAACACTTATATTAATTAATATTTTTGGTTCATGTCATTGCGTAAGTCCCATGATGATCAACGATATTGTTTTTGTTAATGCTTTGTCTGCAAACATCTACGTCAATCAAAATCTAAATACAATCAAGAAATTCAAACATAAATAAATTTTAAAGATTCCCAAACTATGTTTATACCTTCATAATTATTTTTTAACCATGTTATAAATTTAGTTTAGTCCTAAAAATATTATGCAGGTAAAGATAAGAAAAAGAATAATATGATAAAACTCATGTCCAAATCATACAATCATTTCCTCCGACATATTATTTTTTAAAATTTCAAAGATATTATGAATACATCACAATGTTAGTTTACATTACATTTATCAATATATTGTTTAAACTCTTACATTGAAAATTAGAATTTATGTGCTTGTATTGTCCGATACATATATCAATACCATGACAATGTTTTAATTAATAAATTATGTACAACAATTAAAAAAATACAATTTGATTATCACAAAACCGCGCAATGCGCGGGTATCATCTAGTTGTATAAAAAAATAGACATTAATTAGAGAGGATAAATGATATGATGAACATTAATTTTTTTCATTCCGATTTTTTCAATAATATATCTAATTTTAAATACTTACAATTATAGTTTTTTAAAATTTAAATTTATTAAAATATGTTAAATTTAAATTTTGTTTTTCAAGATAATTAATTTTAAATAATATATATAACAATAACAAATATCTTTTAATAATTATTTTGTCAAATTTTAATATTTTTATTTCAGTATTGTGAGGATAAATTTTTATTTTGTAATGATAGAGTTGAAAAATATATGTAAATTAAAAATAAGTTATGATATTATCTTTGTTTATTTATATATTTTAATTTTTTATTGATCATTTTTTTTGTATAATTTTAATATATTAGAAATTATTTATTGATTTTAATTAGAGATTTAAATGGATAATAATAATTCTCTTACTTTTTTCGAAGTCTTTTTATTTTGAATGTCATTAATTTAATTTTTATATATTTTCTTGATTGATTTTAATACGTTAAATTATTAGTTATATATATATATATATATTAATCATAAATGATATTAGAAACTTCTCTTATTTATTTGCAATGCGTTTCTTGAAACTTTATATTTTCAACTATATTAACCATAAATATATTGGAAATTTATTTTTTTACTTATTTTTCTTATTTTCAAGTCGTTTTTTAAATTGTACTATAATCGAACTCAGCTCATTTTATTATAGTTTTAATTACATGATTTATTTAAAAACAAATATGATAAACATGATCTCTTACTTATTTTCAACATCACTTTATTAAATTTAATGAGAAATTATCTCTTCAATTTTATGGTGATAGAATTTTGAATTTCATATTAATCATCAATGATGTTAAAAAAAAACTCTCTTATTTACTTCTTAATTTCAGAAATTAATAATACATTAATCTCATTCGGTCAATTGGTGGTTAAATTTTATATATAAATATTAAAACTGATATTTTACAATATGTTACTTATTTTTAACTCGCTATTTCAAAATTTTATAAAAATTTATATCTATCAATTTCTATAACATATGAGTTTTAATTATATATATATATATATATATATATGAATAATAAACTACATTAGAGTCTTAATCTTTTACTTATTTGCAATGATGTTCTTCAAAGTTTTATTACAAACTAGATGATATTCGCGCGTTGCGTGGTTTTATTATAATTAAATTGTAATTTTTTTAAATGGTATACATAATTCATTAATTCAAACATTGTCATGACATTAGATATATGTATCGTCCAATACAAACGCAAAAATTATAATTTTCAATGTAAAAGTTTAACCAATAGATTTATAAAATATAATATAAACTAACACTGCGATTTGTTCATAATATCTTTGAAATTTTAAAACGTAATTTTTTCAGAGAAAGTGAATGCATGATTTGGACATGAGTTTTCCGCATGATTGTTTTTCCTATTCGTATGTACACAATTTTTTAGTCCTAAATTTAAATCATAACATGATTAAAATAACTATTAAGGTATTGATATAATGTGGAAATCTTTAAGAATTACTTATGTTAGAATTTCTTCTTTGTCTATAAATTTTTATTGGTGTAGATGTTTGTGGAATAGAACGATCGAAGTGTTAATTACGCAATCACATGAACACAAAAATAATTAATATAAGTGTTAAGTTATTTTTTGTTAAAACCATTATCATAATGGGAATAGTATGTGTTACGATCATGATTGTTTTCTTGACAATCATTTAAGTAATATTTGAACGAAAATACATAGAAGTCCATCCTATATCGATATTTTGACGATATATTTTCTGTATTTGAAATGGTTCAAACAAAGTGAGCAAATTATTGCATAATAAATAACATAATAGGTTAATGGAGCAACAATATTAAAATATTTACCTATTTAGTAACACTCGAATTTCTATTTTTTTATCAGAGGTAGGTAGCTACAAATCTGATTCTTGCTTAGCGATTAGAAGTCCAACAATATTTACAACGTAGAAATATTAATTAGATAAGTTTATTATCAAAGAAATAATATTATTGATTCATTAAAAAACTACTTGCCTTATAAAAGTTCTTTGTGGCCAACCAATCCAACCAATACTCGATATGAACGCGTCCTGAATTTGTAAGTGTCTTGTATTTTAGACTCGACCGTATGATAAATTGGTTTTTAAATCAAGTCATTTCTCCATGTGCATCTTGATTTGCACTATCTCTAGATCGATCTTTATTTTTTTCAAAGGAAATACAGAGGAGTCTTGAACCACTTTTGAGATCATTGATCGTGACCTTTAATATCACAGTCTATAGAACCCATATATATATATATATATATATATATATATTCGAAAAAAGGTTTTTAGCCAACATTATGAAGAGAGTATCGTGAATTATGGTAGTAATTCAAGGATAATCAAGAGCACTTACATGTCATGAATCTTCATTGATGGTGTTTTTTTTAGAGAAATGAGATTTTCAAATATCAACATGGGAGAAAAAATGATACTCTTTTAAAGTAAATGATTTGATTTATTGATCTCTATATTTAAGCATTCTTCTAGTAAGAGGAACAAAGACATGACGCGAATAATCTCCACTCGTGTGCTACTTGTATACAAATTTTTTCCATCCCATTTCGCATCAATTTGGCTTACAAAAGAAAACAAACAAAAGTCTCGATAGCATATATAAAGAAGAATTTTCCAGTATTATAGAGAATGTGCACAACGTACCTTCATTGCAAAAATATGACCAACAACGTAAACCTCGAAGCAAACATCAGTGATGATTTTACAACCTTGATCAATATAGTTTCTGCACTTCAAAGGAAATGCTAAAGAAAAATTCTTCTATAAATCCAAGGGTTTTGACTAATTTTGAGCTTGAAACCATTAAAAAATATTTTACAAACGAAATAGGCAATCTTGAACAAGGTAGCAAATAGAAGCAGATCGGTGTGAATGAAACCATTCGAAGGGGATGCGCAAGCTTTTAAAAATGGAAAAATTTCAAATTTATTAATATTTGATTATTTATTTATTCTAAAATAACAGAACATTAAAATTTAATGTAATTAATTTACCGATTATTTGTAGTGTATTTAAGATTTTTGAAATTTTACATTAATTTACAATCAATATTAGGAAGTTAATGATATAACTAACTACATACTTATATATAATCTTAATATTAATAAATTGGATTTGAATTATTTTCTTCTTATTTTATGTCTCATTACATGTGTTGGTGGTGGTTGTGTCATGATTAAGATATTAATATGATTATAAAAATACAATAAATAAATATTTTACTATGGATAGTACATAAATATATTTGGTAAAGAATAATATTAAATTCATAAATTAAAAAGAATATCCAAATGTCTAACCACAAAGGATATAACAAATTTAATCGAGTGATTGGGGTTTTTTTACCATACGTCTTGAACCATTTACAATAATAAAACTAGGAAAAGACAATATTTTTTTAAGTAGACACAAAGACAATGAGGCAACAATAATTTGCAAATAGAGATAAGAAAATATAATTAAACTATTCACTTTTCCTCAGTAAGAGATGCAATGAAACAACATAGTAAAAGTATCGAACTTGAACAGAATAAACAAATGAATATTGATATGAATCTAGTTAACACAAAAGCATGAAAATACAATATAGATTAATGAAAACTGAAACAATTGTATTGAACAACAAAAAGAAGCTAGATTTCCAATAGATTATAATGAAAGAGGTGAGATCACGATACTATAATAACCAATGAAATGATATATAGATTTAATCGATCTCAATTTGTTTATGCCATTAGTAATCTCTTTTTCTTTGTCCATTAATCTTCATTCTCAATATTTCTAAAAAAATGAATGATGCAGAGATATCATAAGATATGAGGTTTTGTTGAGAAGGAACGCAAAACCAAACGCTAACATGAAGAATTCATTTCCACTACGATTGTAAAGGAAAATCGCTTCATATATATAACAATGAAAGAAATAAAAAATTTAATACATATGAATGGTATTGAAATCGAAAGGCCAAAACTTTCTTCATCAATGTGATAATTAAGCCCTTCTATTTTCCAAGATAAATAGAGGATAACCTCATAGTATTGTAATACGCCGACAACATTGGTCTAAACGAAAAAAAAGTCCGAATGTTATTTTATCTCTACACCAACAATAACATTTCATGGTTCAAAACGAAACTCGAATTGATCAATACACACATAGAATCAACATTTAGGTTCTATGGCCGTTTTCGTTGCAAAATGGTCATCTCTAATAATATCTCATTTACTGCATGTATAATCTGCAGAATTATGCACGACCAAACTATATGAATGACTCAACTCAAACTAATAATATGAACTTAAAAGTGGAGAAATATTTAGCCAACAGATGAGTGAACAATATTTTTTCACATGCATTGTTCCACTCGCTTGTCCCCATGTTTAGTTGTTCATTGTAAGAAAAAAAGCCTAACAAAAATATCAAAATATCAAAAAGTATAATTTGATTGTCTAATTGCAAGTAGAAATTGAGAAAGAAAAAAAAAACATTTGGGCTTTGTTGTTGTATCCAAAACATCCAATGTGGTAGTAAAGTAAAACAAAAAGAATGAACCGAATAGGGAAAC
>CM071876.1:14796000-14821066 GCA_036759665.1 Gynandropsis gynandra | reverse complement strand
AGATCTATAACAACACTTGTCATTTACATCGAATACTGGATCGCTTTCACTAACAGGATCATGACCTTCCACTCCCAATGTATCAACATAGAATATAGCTAGATATCCGTTAACCACATCAAATGGGTGAATTCTATGGAATTTTATCATGGCATTTAAATACTTATAAGCATTTCTCTGGTTCAGATCCTCAAGAATTCTAGTAAGTCTTGCGTCCTTGCATCTTAAGAACTAAGAACAACAAAACCATCTTTTAAAAATGAATGCATGGATCTATGAAATTAAAAATGCCATATATACTCTCCTAGATTTCCAGAGTGATGTAAAAGAACGAATTAACTCAACAATAATGATATGTCAAAGGTTACCTGCAATCAAGGGAATGGATAATTAATATTTACCATAGCCATAACATTTTACTTGGTCCTATAAGATAATCACATGTGTTCAATCTATCGAAAGTAAAGCAATTGATTTATATCACGATTCCTAATTTAGAATAAAGACCGGAACATATAAAAGAAATCTTCTTGATGTACTGGAGCGGTGCCGCAATCCTTTTGTCAATATTTAAAGAAGATTCGGCTAGAAAAATTTGAAAAAGACAGTCACAATTTGAGCCACATTTTCAATCGGAAACAATACCTTTGATTTCATACCATACCGAAAAAGCCCCGTTTTGAGGTTGTGATGTTTGATTTGTCTGCTCGTGATTGGATTCAGGTGCGCACATTGGAGGATTCATCGCTAACATCATCGGTCTTTTAGCGAAGCACATAACTTTAGTGGTTGGATAAAAAAATGACATAAGTATAGCCTTCATGGTGAGCATACCTTTGATATCTGAATGAAAATCCAAATGCGGGAGACCAGAATTAGGAATCACGAAAGAAGAAGAAGCCTAGAAGCAAAAGCAACCAAAGAAGTCAGTGGCATAGCTTCGTTTGTTAATACCAAATTACTCAATCGTCGGAATAATTTCGAAATTATATTGAAATAAGAATCGAATATATATCCCACGCCTTCAAGATGGATAACCACCTAAAGCACAAAACTTTCAAACACAGAATACGAAAAATCTAACAAAAATAGCGGGAATAAAACACAACCCAAATTCAAATTGTCGAAGCAAACGGAAAATAAGAGAAGATCGGCGGACCTAAAGAAACCCTAATTCATCAATCAAATATCAGAAACGCAAACATCGAGAACTTCAATCCTCGACTACTTCACCAACACCGCATTCGGCTTCTTTACAAAGAACGATATCATCAAGCTCAAATTAGATTAAATTTTCTATGAAATAATTGGAAATTAACATCGTAACCGCACACTAACTTACATATACATCCATCTTTCTCTCTGAACAATATCTCTACCTGTGGAAGAAGAGGACAGAAAAAACCATGGAGGCTTGTCGTACCATAATTAATGTATCTTTATGTAATTTATTCTAAATAAAAAGTTATATTATAGTGATAAACCAAAATTTCCAAAGACCAACCTTTTGATTGATGTATACAAAGGGGAGTGAGGATGATACTCACATGATTTCGAGATTTGGGAGTTTGGTAAGTTGTCTTGGTATTTTTCCCGTGAGTCGATTGCCATTTAACCTCCTAAAATCATAAGTAATCTAATGAAAAATGCAGAAAATAAATGATATATATAGAGAGAGAGGTCACATAAACTTGAGGTTGGAGAGTGTTGAGAGAGAAGAAGGGATGAAACCAGAGAGATTGTTGCGGTAAAGATCCAAACTGATTAAGCTCTTTAATCCTCCCAGTTCCTGTGCTATTTGACCCTCCAGTTTGTTCATATACAGTTTCCTGTCATCACACACTCTTTTCACATTTCCCTCTTTATATCTAATCCATACATACATACATACATACATACATACATACATACATACATACATACATACATACATACATACATACATACATACATACATACATACATACATACATATAAAAAGGCTTACGCATACTCAAGCTTCTCCAATCTGCCAAGCTCCGGAACCAAGCGAACCGACAGATTTGTCTTACCAAGATCTATGCATTAATCGTAACATTTATTAGGGTTTATGGAGAAGCAACATATTGATTAGGGTTTATGAAGAAGGAATCACAAGAGACATCGATTGCCATTTAACCTCCTGAAAAATATCTCCGTGAGTAGCGCCCCGGCCACTGGAAAACCAACACCCCGCTGAAATCTGTGTCTTCTCGAGCCGATAGAAACACCTCTGATGCGGTTTGCAGATCTGCAAGACCAAGAAAAAATTTTATGTGTTCACTCCCTATATCGAGGCTAACAACTCCCCGAGTAGCAGTTCCATCGCCTCGCTCGCATATCCTTACTGCCCTCACCAACCCATGCCTGCGCATAGGGGTGTCATTCGGGCCGGCCCGGCCCGAACCCATGTTGGCTCGGTGAAAACGGGATCGGGCCCGGGCCAACCCGAATTTAAACAGACCTAAATTGTTCAGCCTGCGGCCCGACCCGACGGGTTTTGGGCTGCTCACGGATGGGTTTCGAGCCGCCCAATGTTAGGCAGCGAATGCAAGAGACGACGGGAGCCGGCTGACATTAAGGGTTAGGGGAGGGAGGGGAGGAGAGCCGCCGACGGTAACACGTGGGAGAGGAGGGAACCAACGGCCGACTTAAGGGTTAGGGAAGGGAGGGAGATTCAAACGAGAGAAGGGGAGAGAGATTCAAACGAGAGAAGGGGAGGGAGGGAGAGTCGAACGAGAGAAAGGGAGGGGAGGGGAGCCGCCGACGGTAACACGAGGGAGAGGAGGGAATCGACGGTAACACGAAGGAGACAACGGGAAGACGCGGGGAGGGAGGAGGAGGGAGCCGGCGACTGTAAGGGATTCGAACGTGAGATGGGGAGGGGGCAAGAGACGACGGGAGCCGGCTGACATTAAGGGTTAGGGGAGGGAGGGGAGGAGATTCGCCGACGGTAACACATGGAAGAGGAGGGAACCAACGATCGACTGTAAGGGTTAGGGGAGGGAGGGAACCAACGACCGACTGTAAGGGTTAGGAAAGGGAGGGAGAGTCGAACGAGAGAAGGGGAGAGAGGGAGAGTCGAACGAGAGAAAGGGAGGGGAGGGGAGCCGCCGACGGTAACACGAGGGAGAGGAGGGAATCGACGGTAACACGAGGGAGACAATGGGACGCGGGGAGGGAGGAGGAGGGAGCCGGCGACTGTAAAGGACTCGAACGTAAGATGGGGAGGGAGGAGGCAGTTTCGAGCGAAAGAAGGAAGGGAGGCAGTTTTCCTAGGATCCCTGGCTTGGTCAATGGGTCAAGTTGCAAACTTCGTGGAACCCATAGCTTGCTCCTAAGGTCTTGTTGTGATATCATTTAATTTTTCATAAATGTTATAATCTTTTTAAGGATCACGTGATTAAGTACTTAATAAAAGTTTTAAAATAGAATCCCACGTATACTTGGAAGAGGACACACTTCATGATAACATTCAGGACATGATTCTAAAGAAAGTGAAAAAGAACCGTCCTCGTTGTAACAACAAAAAACAAAAATGGATCACAATTTTTGGATATCATAGATCCTCTGTCTGGCACAATATTTGTCGTACTCTACATTTTATCAATCTATTCTACAAGCAATGTTGAAGCCATTGTTGTCTAGGTGTGATCTGATCATATCAAGCATTAAAATTTATACCTAGACTAAACATTTTGCAAGGATACAAATCGTGTAGTAACAAGATCAAATACATGAACTAAATAAGATTAAAACACATAATTTTACAAAAACTACGATCATTATAAATGAAAAATATGAATGTATCTAATATGAACAAGTAAAACAAAGTAAAATTACAAATATATACATTTGATATGGTGTTCTAAACTCAAGAATTTCTTTCACGTATATGAGCTCGCTAAAGGTTTTGGAAAGAAACAAAATATGCATTAAACCATGGAAGCTAAAATAACAATTCTGGTCATTAAGTGTAATAAGTTTGTATACACAAACTCTGGCCTAATGCACAATCGAATGTGTTCTTTTTTTTTTTTATCTCAAATCGTTAGATTGATTTTAGATATGGCAGAAGCGAAAGAAGTATCTATGTTGTACAATGTAAAATCTACAATATTAAATCTAATGATCTAGATTTATTTTCAAATTCAATACTAATCGTGTCTTTAGTTACGATTTTCTATAAATTTTTTAGGTGAAGAATATATATATATATATATATATTATAATACATATAGTAAAAATAACCTAAAATTTTGATAATAAAAGAGACAGATGAAGGAGATTACAAGATAGTTCTCTAGATAGCTCGAAATAATGGATTGGAGAAAATGAGGGAAATGTGTCATTTTCGCAAAAATTTGTGGAAGATGATGAGAGTTAGAGAGAGAATGTGTCGTTATTCGAAAAAAGATTGGTGGAAGATTATGAGAGTTAGAGAGATGGTGTGTCGTTATTTGAAAAAAGGAAACGGCTGCAATTTGAAAAGACATGTTCCTGACATCGAATCGCCGTCAGATGGAATTCGAAAAGACATGATCACAGAGTTATGTTTCTTCAAATTTCGGTGAAAAGTTCACGGGAATTTTGGTGAAAATAATACATTTACAGAGTCGCATGGGTCGCTTGGTCGCACTGGTCGCATAGATTCACATGGGATTTTTGGTCGCACTGATCGCATGGGTCGATTGGTCACATGTATGGATCAATATATGTGATCCAACAAATTTATGGATTTGTAAAAATAAAAGGACAAAAACCAATGAAAACAATGCATTTACAGCGTCAAACTTATTAATTCCAACTGAGGGTCGCATGGGTCGCTTGGTCACATATATTGATCAATAGATGCAAACTCGTGAATTTATGGACTTATAACGATTAAATGATAAAAACCAATCAAAATAAGACATTTACAATTTCAATCACCGATTAAAATGGATTATGACCCTGGTATCCCAAGTTGTGTAGAACGAATACATGTGTTTCAAAAGTTATAGTAGGGTTTTAAGAACCTGTCGGATAAGTTTGAGAAATTTTAAAAAACTAAAAATAACATTTTGTTCATATGTCGATATTATTGCTATTATTGTCTACATTGATTCTAAATTAGACATATACAACTCAAACATATTGATAATGGCATTTCAAAAAACAAACGCATGAGTCGCATATATGGATCAATAGATGCGAACTCGATGAATTTATGGATTTATAATGATAAATGGACAATAACCAATCTAAACAATACATTTACAACGTTAAACTAATTAATGCCAATTGAGAGTCACATAGGTTGCTTGGTCGCATATATTGATCAATCGATGCTAACTCGATGAATTTATAGATTAATAAGGATAAAAGGACAAAAAACCCAATCAAAACAATACATTTACAACGTCAAACTAATTAATGCCAACTGAAGGTCTCATAGATCGCATGGGGCGCTGGGTCACATATATGGATCAATAGATGCGAACTCGATGAATTTATGGATTTATAATGATAAAAGGACAATAACCAATCTAAACAATACACTTACAACGTCAAACTAATTAATGCCAAATTGAGGATCGCATGGGTCGCATAGGTCGCTTGGTCGCATATATTGATCAGTCGATGCTAACTCGACGAATTTATGGATTTATAAGGATAAGACGACAAAAACCCAATCAAAACAATACATTTACAACGTAAACTAATTGATCCCAACTGAGGGTCACATGGAACGAATGCCTGTATTTAAAAAGTGATAGGTATCTCCTACCATGTACTTCGTCTTCCAATCTTCTATTTTTTTTTCTTGTTTGGTGTTGCTATCGAGAGTTATCTCCTGCCATCTACTTTATCTTCGAGTCACATTTCAAGGGTAACCTAACACCATCACCTAGGTCACCACCGCACCTCGTCGCTGACTGCATAGAGACCGAGTCCGCCGATTACCAAGACCTTGAGTAACACATAGACAACACGATGCCATGCATCCACTATGTCACCTTCGTCACGAAGGTCACAACGGTAACAAAGGTAATAAAGATTTTTCAGAACTTGGTGTTAGATACGCACACTAAGAAAAGAGACGTAGACGTTAACTTTAGAAATGGATTGGAAGAGTCACATGGGTCGGAAGACATGAGTCTGACAGCGAAACGGCAAGTTACAATAGTCCCATGGATCACATGAGTCACGTGGGTCGCATGAGTGACACCTGTCGCATTAGTCGCAGGAGTTTTATACGTGGTCGCATGGGTCGCTTAGGTCACATGAGTCACATGCGTCGCATGAGTCGCATAACAGTCATATGTGGTCTCATTGGACCGGATGCGTTCTTTTTTAAACTTGATTATAATTTAATCGAATTGAGGGTCGAAGATTTTATGGATTTCACGTAATTACGAACAATAGATGCAAAATATGACATTTTCAACTTTTAAATATTGATTACATAAGGTCACAAAGGTTATAAAAAAGTTGAAAAAAAAATCAAGAAAAAAATGGAAAGAAAAAGGTTACATAAAGTCACAAAGGTTACAAAAAAAGGAAAGAAAAAGAAGAATGAAAAAGTTAAAAAATTTGAAAAACAAAGGAAAGAAAAAGGTTACATAAGGTCTCAAAGGTCACAATAATAAAGAGAGTCGTGTGTGACTCAATGCATCTCGTAGTTCATCTCCAACCATGACCTTAAGTACCACGGGTACAGAACAATGTCTGAGTCTGCCGATTACCAAGACCTTATATTATGCAGATACAAAAAATGTCCTCCATCCACATTGTAATGACTTGTGTGTATCTACATAGAGACTGAGTCCGACGATTACCAAGACCTTGAAAAATACATAGACAGCACGATGCCCTGCTCTGCATCCACCATGTCACCTTCATCACAAAGGTCACAAAGGTGACAAAGATAACAAATATTTTTCAGAGAATTTAGGGTTAGAGACTTAGACGAAAAGAGAAGAGAGATAAGATTCTGCTGATTCAATATCATCTCGGATGTGATGGTGAGACTTACAGAATTTGATGAACCTTTTAATATAGGGGTAACAGTGATCAATGGAAAGAGAGTGTCGAAAAGACAGAAGACTGTGTCGTAAGGGTCTTGAGTGTGGCATACGTAAAAGAATCATAGTTGGCATTGGAAAAGCCAGGAGTCTGACATCGAAATGACTAGTCGCAAGGAAAGGTCACAGGGGGCACATGGATCCCATGGGTCGCAAGGTTCGCTAGGGTCGCATGGGTCACAAAGGTCGCAAGGGTTGCTATGCTCGCAAGGGTCGCAATGTCCGTAACGGTCGCATGGGTGGAATTATAATGAAGAATTTATTGAATTATAATGATGAAAGTCACAAAGATTTTGTCAAATAATACACATAATAACATATTACAAACTAATGATATAAATAATATAATATTACAAACTAATAATATAAATCATATAATATTACACACTAACAAACTTTTTTTTTGAAGTTGGCGTTGTCTCGGTTGTCACGTTCCAAACACTGTCAGTGATGCTGAAATTTGAACCCGTTTGTCTCGACAAATATGGGGTTTCTCTTGATGAAGATAGGGTATTTCTCCGAGCCTCACAGGGTCCAGGATAATGATGCTCTTTGGGCCTCCCACTTTGCCTTTTCTCAGCCAGCATAGGAAGTAGAACCGTAACTTAAGAATATTGAGGAGGAATGTTCCAATCACTGCAATCAGGAACCAGATACACGGTTTCTTGGTAATCCAAACGCCATGTCTCCCAAAGGTAGTACGTTGAACATAGATCTGGTATCTTGTGACCTTTACCAACCTTATGTGCAGCCGCAATTGCGTGACTGCATGGATACTTATCGACATCGAACATTTTGCAGTCGCACGTTCTTTTTTTAACACTGGCTACAAATCTTCTACCCATCTCATTTCTCACCTCATACTCATCACTAAGCTTGTTCAATTCAATAAACTCATACCTGGATGTCTGTTCAAACCATTCATATAACGTCTTTTCAATATAAGGTGTTAATTTTTTAGAATCATCATCGGTAGCTGCTTCCAACCTATAACTATTGAACCATTCCACAATCTTTCCCAAAAAATATCTAAAACCCGTAGGATCGAAAACTTTTTTTACTTCTTCAACGTTGAATTTATTGACTCGGCCCCATTAGTGGTTAATAAGTTATATCTTTCGCCCTTAAATTTGCATCTTTCCCACTTAACAAGATCAAGTTCCTCTTTCTCAAAATACTTTGCAACATTAGGATACATGCGCAAAGTTCAAAAAGGTCAAAATGGCCACAAAAGTCACAACAATCACAAGGGTGGCAGAGGTACAAGGGTCGCAAGGGTACAAGGGTCGCAGAGGTAAGGGGGTCAGAAAGGAGTACAAGGGTAACAAGGGTAAGGGGGTCACAAAGGGGTACAAGGGTCGCAGAGGTAAAAGGCCGCAGAGGGATAAAAGGGTCGCAGGGATACAATGGTCGTAGGGGTACAAGGGTCGTAGGGGTAATGGGTCATAAAAGGGGTACAAGGGTCGCAGACGTACAAGGGTCGCAAAGGGGTCAAAGGGTCACAGATGTACAAAAGTCACAAAAGTGATATTTGTACATGGCTTTCAAATCATTTAATAGCACTTCAATTCGTTTACTGTGTATGTTGCTGCACATTTGAAGAACATTTCTGTCGTGGTATTACCCTTTGAAGTCTTTCTACCATGCCCTTTATTTACATAGCTCTTTATATTTTGCGATATATAACACACACAAAAACCATGATCAGCATGTTTATACACTTGTTTGACTGATTTGATCAAGATTTTATGGTGGTCACACATCACAACGACATCATGTCGATCCGGTATCACCTCTTTCAACCTTGACATAAACCACATGCATGATTCGTCCTTCTCTCTATCGACTATTTCCCATGCAATAGGATATTGGTGATGTTCACCATCTTATGCGGTCGCCACAATCAATGCTCCCTTGTACACTCCTGTCAGAAATGTTGCATCCACACCATCACTTTACGCATGTATTTCCATCCTCTTATAGCCGCTCCCACAACCATAAAAATTTGAAGCTTTTCCCATCACTGTCGAGCTGAAGATTTGCGACAGATCCGCGATTTCTTCCTGTAAACATGTGCAACCACCCTGGAAGCCTCCTATAATGTTCAAAGTCATCACCATGAATCTCCTCTTAAGCACTGCATTTCCTCTTAATACCATAAATTATGACACATTGGCACGTACTTTGCTTTTACACGAGTCATCAATTATTTTGCTGGAGGTGCTTCATATCCCGGCATATTCTATTCAAATAATCCTTAACCAATTGTGTTGCACTCTTTGTAGCTTCTGTCGATTTATATATAGGTCAATAGTTATGAATGAGATAGTATGTTCTAACACTAAACCGTTTGGAATTCGGGATTGCTGCCACACGTAATTTCCATTTACAACCACTTCTGGTAAAGTTGCATCGTACTTACCACAACTTCAAATCAGATCTCAATGTTCTACATCTAAAATAAGCTTCAATTGAACCCTTCCTTACAAATGTTTAGACATCATTCTTGCTATCAAACACTTGCCCAATTTTAAGATGTAATCCATCTTCGAACTCGAAAATATTATTTTCACTGACTGTCTTCTCGTGAACTACAATTTCCAAGTTGTTCCCACCATCACCATCCTTATGCTCTGTTGGCACATCAGAATCAATTTTATTACTGCCACAAACAACTTCATCAACTACCACATTCATGGCACACCCACCATCTTCTCTTAACCCGCTGGTATGTTCACTATCAGAATTGTTCGAATCCAAAATATTTATTATTTCCATCGGATTACCCTCAATTCTACTTTTGGTATTTAGACCTAAAATAACACAGTCATCATAATCTACAACACTTCCATCCTCACCTTCTCTAGCAATGCTTCCAAAAGCAGAAATTAAATGTTCAACTAATGAGAGGTTTAACTTCCCTCTCAATTTCGATTTCACACTTCACACTTGCCAATTCTATCTCCACTTACAACATTTGTCGAATTCCTCTTATGTAATCAAACATATAACAAATAAGATGTTTGTCATTCATTATATATGTCGGCTTCCTATTTTCACAAATATTGGGCAAATACTTAACTTCAACTTCGTTGTATTTTTCCAACCATAATCTCTGCGCATAACTCATCAATAAGTTGCTGGTATGTCAGACTAACCGGAGGACAATAGAAAAATACTCTCTTGTTTTCCTGAACTCTACCAACCCATTCAGATTCTCTATTTAGGTTTTTTTCCCATTTACCATCATACAAAAAATAAATCAGTGTGATTTTCTCATCCACGGAATCCATTACACCTGTAATAAAAACATAAAAAGAAGGTAAATTTTGTGCGACTCGATGAGACTCTGTGATCCAGTGCGACCGTGCGACTGGATGAGACTCTGTGACCCAGTGCGACCGTGTGACCCTTTGACACCTCTGCAACCCTTGTACCCCTTCAACCCTTTGACTCCTTTACGACCCTTGTACCTCTGCGACCCTTGTACCTGTGCGACCCTTTGACCCCTTTGCGACCCTTGTACCTCTACGACCCTTGTACCCCTTTGCGACCCTTGTACCTCTACAACCCTTGTACCCCTGCGACCCTTTGACCCCTTTGCGACCCTTGTACCTTTGCGACCCTTGTACCCCTGCGACCTTTTGACCCCTTTGCGACCCTTGTACCCCTCTGTGACCCTTGTACCTCTACGACCCTTGTACCCCTACGACCCTTTGACCCCTTTGCGACTTTTGTACCCCTGCGAACCTTTGACCCATTTGCGACCCTTGTACCTCTGTGACCCTTGTAACCCTTTGCGACCCTTGTTCCTTTACGACTCTTTGACCGATTTGTGATCCTTGTACCTCTGCGACCCTTATACCCTGCGACCCTTGTACCTCTGTGACCCTTGTACCCTTGTGACCCTTGGACCCCTGCGACCCTTGTACCTTTGCGACCATTTGACCCCTTTGTGACCCTTGTTCCTCTGCGACCCTTGTTCCCTTTGCGACCCTTGTACCCTGCGACGCTTTGACCCCTTTGCTACCCTTGTACCTCTGTGACATTTATACACCTGCCACACTTGGACTCCTGCGACCCTTCGACCTTTGTGACCCTTTTACCTTTGATCCCTTTGACCCCTCAATGAGACCCTGTGACCTAGTGCAACCGTGCGACTCGAAGAGACTATCACTCATTGCGATCATTTGACATTTCAATAAATATGACTCGTTTAGGTTACATCAATATAAGAATCATTTTGAAAAAAGGAGAATCGAATCTATACATATTACTCACTATTCACTCGAATTATCTAATTCACAAAAGAAACACGAAAAAATACAAGAGAATGAAAAACTCACTACATATACCTTTTTTTTCTGTGGAACGCGCTTAATTGCAAGCTTCTTTGTTGACAACAAACGATTTCAATGTATTTGCAACGAATCTAATGTCGATTTCAAGCTACCTGTGACAATTTTGATGCTGATTTCAAGCTACTCGCGCTGAATCTGATGTGGTATGGGAGAACAGTAATTTTCACGCCACAATAGAGAAAGAAATCGAGATGCTCTGTAAGAGAGATAAATTTTGTCTACTAATTAAAGGACAAGGATAATATGGGGTTATCAATATTTTAAGGGTAGATTTGCAGTTGAAAGTTTTGTAGAAAAGGGTAAGCTTGAAATCAAAATAGTATTTGCAGAGTATTTTTGAACATATGAGACATCACTAAATAATTCTAATTAATTTTTTTATATATTAGAGTTAAAATGTGTGTTAACGGACTACACGTATTAACCGATTAAACCCGTAAATTAGACGAGTTAAGTCCACTTAAAATTGTTACTGATTAAAGAAATATAAAACTAATCTCTGTTTATACCGGGTTGGCTTGAGAACCCTTTTGACCCAATCGAAGTAAGTCTTCTTCTTTTCGTCTATTTGTTGCGGCATAATCTCGGATTCTAAAATTAAGTATTTTAAATCTCCAAATGCTAATAATTTATTTGTAGTGTCAATTTTGGGTTTATTAAATACGATATCATTTAATTTATTCAATAATTGAACATTCTATTCAATTTTTACTTCAATTCATTACCATTTTTTTATCCCACCCACCTTGCATAAGTCGTGTATATCATATATTAATTATTAAAGTAATATTAAGTTTATAGATTTAAAGCAATAATAATAGTACATAAATTTTAAAAGGCAAAATATCAGATATATTTTCATAGGGCTAAACCGCTTCAAAAATACCATTTCCTAAAATAATTATTAAATCGGAAAAAAACCGAAGAAAAGACAAATTTGCCTTTAATTTTCAAACGTGAAAAAACCCACGTTCTGTTGTTTTTCGACGTGAAACACCGTCAAACCGTGTCAAAAGTAAGAAAGCCGAACAGTTTTTCGACGTGAAACTTGTTTCAAAGTTTAGATCAAGAAAGAATAAGTGATTTCGAGCTTGAGAGAGATCGATTTGAAGTTGGAAAGAAGGAAAATGGCTAGATTCAGCAGCAGCAGTGAAGAATAAAGCACGAGTCAATCTTCAATGACGTCAATAAGTGTAAATAGATCGATTTTTAGGATTTTGCAAGCTATCGAGTCACAAAATGATTTATTGATTTGAAATGGGTGTGAATGTTAGTGAGTCGGTTGAGTCACAAGGGTCTCAAGAGTTGCATGACAATCTTCGACTCAGTGAGTCGGTTGTCTCAGTGACTGGGTTGGATCGCAATGGTTGTTTGAGCGTCGTAGATAGTCCAAGGGTCGTTTGAGTCGCAGGGGTCGTTTGCGTCGCTTGGGTCGTTTATGTCATTGAGTCGCAAGGATCATTTGAGTCGCAAGGGTCGTTTGAGTCGCATGGGTTGCTTGATATTATGCCCCGTGGGTCGCTTGATATTATGCCATGTGGGTTGCTTGAGTCAAATGGGTCAATTGAGTTGCATGGGTCGCTTGAGTCTGAGTGGTCGGTTGAGTGTCGCACAGTGTCTGATGGTCGTTTGAGTCGCATGGGTCGCACGGGTTGGTTGAATCACATGGGTCGCTTAAGTCGATAGAAGTATAATGTATTCTTAATTGGTCAATTTGCAGGTGGCGCCAAAGGCGAAGTTTGTGTATGAATTCAAGCACATGGACAGAATGCCAAAGATCACCACCAAGTGTTATCCTCACGAGACAATAACGATGATGAGATGAATCTTAGACGAATACGAGTTGCATTACTTCGAGAATGAGTCACAATTTAGGCATTTATTCCATTTCCAATGTGACTCCACATTGATGAAGGAGTTGTGGTTCATCTTAAATGGCATTCCCATCCGGTACTCTATAGTGGAGCACACACTAATTTCCGGATTGAAACGCGGACCGTATCCCAAAGGATGAGAGTCCAAAAGGGGTGACACATTAAGGCTGAAGAATTTCGGCCTTGAAAAGGTGACCCCCGCACAAGTTAGTGAAAAGCTTATGAAGGCGAAGAATTCCGACGACCGGAAGAGGTTGGTAACTTTGATGTTGTTGAAGAGGTTGGCAACTTTGATGTTGTTGGCGCAAGTTATGGCTCACAAGCCTTTAGCAGAAAACTCTACTAGCCATGATCTCATTGACATGGTTGATGACTTGGAATTTTGTGACGACTTTCCATGGGAGCGTTACACATTCGAGAAGATTGTTAATACTTACCGCAAGCACGTTAGTGGGGAATCACCGAAATCAAAGTTATATATTTTTCGAATAACTTGAATGTTTTTGTACTATTTACACTCTTATCATTTTGTTTTAATGTTTCAGTTACTTCAATTCGAAATCATCCTTAGTTTGGGCGGAAAGGGATGGTATGTTGAGGTTGTGGATGCGCATCCATCATGCCCAAGAATGTGCAAGAAGATGGTTAAATCCAGTTTTAACCCAAAGTATATATATGTGATAAGGCAGATCGGAGATTCTAAGGTAACAATTACACAAGGGTCACAAGGGAAACAAGGGTCACAGAGGGTAATAATGGTTATTTGTGTTTTTCAGGATATTCTAAGTATTCTTCGTGCTGAACACGAAGAGGAAGCTTTACTTTCTAATCTGGAGGATTACGAGGGATGTGACGATCCCGATGTTCAGATATGAATGGAACATCTTCGTAGAAATCCGAAAAGTATTTGTTGGGAGGATATCCGTATGCAAGAACTGCTGACATGAAAAGCAGCTCTTGGTGATCAAAGAAAGGAGAGCGTGAGTGAAAAAATAATAGAGGTCCAAGATGACGAAGATGAAGGATGGGTAGGTGTTGTTGATGATGTAGTCCCTCTGACACTAGAGCAAAAATTAATAGAGGAAATAAGGAAGTCGTAGAAAAGAATCATCAATGTCGTAAGAGACCTTCTAAGGGATCTCAGGATTTATTTTCCTAATCCAAAATCAAAGGCTACCGAGAAAGTTGTGAGCACCGAAAACCAATCTTTCGGCACTGTTAGTGATTATGATTTTGAATTCCTTCCACGTCCAAATCCAGTGTCAAGAAAAGAGCTAAGCGAAGAGCCGGTTGAATCTAGAGATGACTTAGAAGAGGATTTGGCAAACTTTGCTCTTGATGAAGTTCCACCAAGTAAGTAATATTTAGTGAAAAAAAGTCATTTGAGAGTCAATTTCCATCGAGACTCGGCATGGGTCGCAAGATTCGAATCGGTCGCAGGGACATATAAGTCGTAGGGTCGCATAAGTTGCAGGGTCGCTAGAGTTGCATGGGTCACATGGGTCGCATGTGTTACATAATCAATGTAACGAACGATGAGTCTAATGAATGAAGTAATTTTGTGCAGATGCTCCAGTGGGTCCTGTCGAAGAGGTCCACACAAAAGATACTTCAGTGGGTCCTGTCGGTGACGTCGCCGACGAGGTACCTGCCAAGGATACTCCAGCAGTGGGTCCTGTCCAAGAGGTCGCCGCTATTGTCAAAGTACCACCAAGTAAGGACGGTCATTTGAGTCACAGAGGTTGCATTTGTCGCATGGGTTGCATAGGTCACAAAAGGTCGTATTAGTCATATAGGTCGCATGGTCGCATAGGTCGCATTGGTTGCCATAAGTTTAATGAAGTAAATTTTATGCAGGTGTTGGACCTTTATCGAAGGAGTCTACGCCATATGTTAAACCTTCGCTGACGAAAAGAGAAGAACAGTGCGAGAGAGAGAGGGCGAGGGAAAGATGTTGATGGAGAATCCGCAAAACATGTAGTTCAAGACCCCGTAAAGAAGGTGGTTCAAGAACCTGAAGGGAAGGGAGTTTGTGTGGAAGCCCAAGGGATTAGTAAAGGGCGAGATAACCCGATTTCCTTCGTTTGTTAACGCTGCCGGTGAAAAAATGACTAATCTATATGTGTTCCTGAATACACCTCGACATGAACGGTGGTGGAAATCTAAGCTAGAATTCCCCGGGGGCCAAAGTTTTAGGAGACTATATTAATTCCCATTGTATGGCTTGAAGATGATGTAAGTTTTTTTAAACCCTTAGTCTCACAGAGTTTTGTGTCATATGTATTCATGTGTGTTAATTTTTTTCTTTGCAGCAATTGGATGAGGCGTTGATTGTGCTGTCTTTTCACTCGGCAAGAATTATTACATTTGTCTTGTTGCTTTCATGCATACGCTCTCGCTGTGGATGTACGAGGATATGGAAACTTTGCCGAAAATTCTTAGTGATTTTTTGAATGCCAAGTATCCATTCAGAAGCACGAAGACACCAATGAGTGATTTCAAAGGTTTTGTCTCGGTTCTAAAAATTCCATCAAAGAAAATTCGATGGGTAGGATGTCATTGGGTAGCCATCAAAGCGGATTTCAAAACCCGATGCATCACGGTATACGACTGCTAGAGCAGCATGAAGAAAACGTATATCGATCCAGTGATTGAGAAGGTAAGAAACGTTGTCCCCAAGATGCTCATTCTCGAAAGGTTTCCTTCTTTGGCTTCTGAAGAAGATGAATTGAAGTATGAGTATTATGAAGGTTTGTCACAGAACAAAAGCGGGAATGACTGTGGTGTTTTCGCCTACAAATTCATAGAAGCCTCGTTAATGAGAAAGAGGGATATTTTTTACTTAATTTGCGATGAAAATGTTACTTCTATGCGTGAGAAGATGGCGGTTGATATATTTAGTAATGAAAAACGTATCCATCCACCCCGAGACTAACTTGATATTTTGGTACATTGTTTTTTTTAGAATGGAAGATGTAGATATTTGGTACATTGTTATTTTTTAAATATTTGGTACATTGTCGCAGGGGTCAAAGGGTCACAGAGGTACAAGGGTCGCATGGTCGCACTGGGTCACAGAGCCTCATGCGACCCTTGCGACCCATTTGGACATTGCGGCCCTTCCGACCATTGCGACCCTTGCGACCCATTTGTCCATTTCGACCCTTTCGACTAGGTTTTCCAATGTCAGACTACTGGCTTTTCTAGTGCTAGCTATGCTTTTTATTTTACCAATGTCACATTCAAGACCATTGCGACACGTCTTTATTACCCCTATATTAAAAGGTTCATCAAATTTTCTAAGTTTCACCATAACACCTATTTGAGATGAGAATGTATCGGTAGAATCTCATCTCTCTCCTCTCTTCGTCTAAGTCTCTAACCCTAAATTCTCTGAAAAATCTTTGTCACCTTTGTGACCGTTTTGACCTTCGTCACGAAGATCACATTGTGGACGCATGGCATCGTGCTATCTATTTTTACTCAAGGTCTTGGTAATCGTCAGACTCGGTCTCTATGTAGATACACACAAGTACTTACAACGTGGATGGAGTTTGTATTGTATCTGCACTACATAAGGTCTTGGTAATCGGCAGACTCGGACATCAAGCTGTATCCGTGTTACCTAAGGTCACAGTTGGAGGTCAACATGGAGAAGTCATTAAGTCACACACGACTCTCTTTACGGGGGAGGGCTCCGATGTGTCTCTAATGTCGGAAATGTGACCTTTGTAACCTTTGAGACCTTATGTAACATTTTTTTCCTTTTTCTTCTACTTTTTTCTTTCCTTTTTATTCTTGAACTTTTTTTCTTTCCTTTTATTTCTTGAACTTTTTTCTTTCCTTTTTTTTTAACTGTTGTGACCTTTGAGACCTTATGTAACTTTTTTGTAACTTTTATGACCTTTGTAACCTTTGTGACCTTATGTAATCAATATTTAAACGTTGAAAATGTCTTATTTTGCATCTATTGTTCGTAAGGTTATGACCCATCCGAGTCATGCAACCCAATATGACCCGTTATGCGACCCTCAATCGGATTAAATTAGAATCAAGTTTAAACGGGAATCCATCCGACGCATGCGACCACATATGACCCATGTACGAGTCATGCGACCTATACGACTCATGTGACTTGTTGTCTTCCGACCCATGTGACCCTTCCCATGGTTATATTTAACAAAACATGGGAAGGGTCACATGGGTCGGAAGACAAGAGTCTAAAAGCAAAACGACAAGTCACATGAGTCGTATAGGTGGTATGAGTCGTACATGGTCATATGTGGTCGCATGAGGTCGCATGTGTCGGATGGGTTCCCGTTTAAACTTGATTCTAATTTAATCTGATTGAGGGTCGCATAGCGGATCATATTGGGTCGCATTAGTCGGATAGGTCATAACCTTACGAACAATAGATGCAAAATAAGACATTTTCAACGTTTAAATATTGATTACATAAGGTCACAAAGATTACAAAGGTCACAAAAGTTACAAAAAAAGTTACATAACGTTACATAAGGTCTCAAAGGTGACAACGGTTAAAAAAAGCAAGAAAAAAGTTCAAGAAAAAAAGGCAAGAAAAAAGTTGAAGAATAAAAAGGAAAGAAAAAAGTAGAAGAAAAAGGAAAAAAGGTTACATAAGGTCTCAAAGGTCAAATTTGTCGACTTTAGAGACACATCGGAGCCCTCCTCCGTAAAGAGAGTCGTGTGTGACTCAACGCCTTCTCCAAGTTGATCTCCAACCGTGACCTTAGGTAACGCGGATAAGCTTGATGTCTGAGTCTGCCAATTACCAAGACCTTATGTAGTGCAGATACATCACAAAGTCCTCCATCCACGTTGTAAGTACTTGTGTGTATCTTAGACAACACGATGCCATGCGTCCACCATGTGACCTTCGTGACGAATGTCAAAACGGTCACAAAGGTAACAAGGATTTTTCAGAGAATTTAGGGTTAGAGACTTAGACGAAGAGGGGAGAGAGATGGGATTCTCCCGATTCATTCTCATCTTAAATGGGTGTTATGGTGAGACTTAGAAAATTTGATGAACCTTTTGATATATGGGTAATAGAAACGTGTTGCAATGGTCTTGAATGTGGCATTGGTAAAATAAAAAGCATAGCTAGCACCTAGAAAATCCAGTAGTCTGACATTGCAAAGACTAGTCGAAAGGGTCGAAATGGACAAATGGGTCACAAGGGTCGCAATGGTTGCTATGGCCGGAAGGGTCGCAATGTCCACATGGGTCGCAAGGGTCGCATGAGGCTCTGTGACCCTTGGACCCGTGCGACCCTTATACCTCTGTGACCCTTGTACCTCTACGACCCTTGTACCTCTGCGACCCTTTGACCCCTGCGAAAATGTACCAAATATTTAAAAATAACAATGTACCAAATGTTTACATCTTCCATTCCAAAAAAACAATGTACTAAATATCAAGTTAGTCTCTGGGTGAATATATACATTCTCCATTACTAAATATATCAGCCGCCATCTTCTCACGCATGGAAGTAACATTGTCGTCGCAAATTAAGTGAAACAATTCCTCCTTCTTATTAATGAGGCTTCTACGAATTTGTAGAAGAAAACACCACAGTCATTCCCGCTTTGGTTCTGTGACAGACCTTCATAATACTCATACTTCCATTCATCTTCTTCAGAAGCCAAAGAAGGAAACCCTCCGAGAATGAGCATCTTGGGGACACCTTTTCTTATCTTCTCAATCACCGGATCGATATGCGTTTTCTTAAGCCTCATCTGGCAGTCGTATACCGTGATGCATCGGATTTTGAAATCCGCTTTGATGGGTACCCAGTGATATCCTACCCATCGACTTTTGTTCGATGGAATGTTTAGAACCGAGGTAAAACCTTTGTAATCACTAATTGGTGTCTTCGTACTTCTGAATTGATACTTGGCATTCAAAAATTACTAAGAATTTCCGGTAAAGTTTCCATACCCTCGTACATCCACAGCGAGAACGTCTGCATGAAAGCAACATGACAAACGTAATAATTCTGATTCGCGCTAGGATTCAATGCCAAGCGAGAAGACATCACCATCAACGCCTCATCCAATTGCTGCAAAAAAAATTAACAAACATGAATACATATGACACAAAACTCTATGAGACTAAGGGTTTAAAAAAACTTACATCATCTTCAAGCGATACGTTGGCCTTTCATATAGTCTCCCAAAACTTTGACCCCTGGGGAATATCTAGCTTAGATTTCCACCACCGTTCATGTCGAGGTGTCTTCAGGAACAAATATAGATTAGTCAACTTTTCATCGCTAGCGTCAAGGAAGGAAGGAAATCGGGTTATCAAGCCCTTTACTAATTCCTTAGGATTCCACACAAACTCCTCTTCCCCTTTAGGTTCTTGAACCGTCTTTTTTTCGGGTTCTTGGACTCCACCAACATCTTTCCCTCGCCCTCTCCCTTGCACTGTTCTTGCTCTTTTCGCCGACGGAGGTTCAATATATGGCGCAGACTCCTTCGATAAAGGTCCAACACCTGCATAAAATTTACTTCATTAAACATATGGCGACCTATACGACCCATGTGACCAATGCGACCTATGCGACCATGCGAACTATGCGACCTATGCGAGCCATGCGGCCCATGCGACCAATGCGACCTCTATGACTCAAATGACCGTACTTACTTGGTGGTACTTCGACAATCGAGCCATGCGGCCCATGCGACCAATGCGACCTCTATGACTCAAATGACCGTACTTACTTGGTGGTACTTCGACAATAGCGGTGACCTCTTGGACAGGACCCACTGCTGGAGTATCCTTGGTAGGAACCTCGTTGGCGACGTCATCGACAGAACCCACTAAAGTATCTTTAGTGTGCACCTCTTCGACAGGATCCACTGGAGCATCTTCATAAAATTACTTCATTCATTAGACTCATCATTCATTACATTGATTATGTAACATATGCGACCCATGCAACCCATTCGACTTTAGCGACCCAGTGACCCATGGGACATATGAAACCCATGAGACCCATGCGACTCTAGCGACCTTGCGACTTATGCGACCCTACGACTTATATTTCCCTGGGACCGATCCGACTCTTGCGACCCATGCCGACTCTTGATGAAAATTGACACTCAAATGACCTTTTCACTGAATATTACTTACTTGGTGCAACTCCATCAGGAGCAATGTTTACCAAATCCTCTTCTGAGCCATCTCCAGAGTCAACCGGCTCTTCGCTTGGCTCTTTTCTTGACACTGGATTTGGACATCGAAGGAATTCAAAAACATAATCACTAACAGTGTCGGAAGATTGGTTTTCGATGATCGTAACTTTCTCGGCAGCCTTTGATTTTGGATTAGGCATATATATCCCGGCATCCCTTAGAAGGTCTCTAACGGCGTTGATGATTCTTTTTCTCCGACTTCCTTATTTCCCCTATTAATTTATACTCCAGTGTTAGAGGGACTGCAACATCAACATTGGCATCATCTTGGACCTCTATTATGTTTTCACTCACACTGTCCTTCCTCTTAGTCCCCTTTTCTTTCCCCTTTTTTTGATCACCAAGAGCTGCTTTTCGTGTCACCAGTTCTTGCTTACGGATATCCTCCCAACAAATACCCTTCGGATTTCTACGAAGATGTTCCATCCATATCTGAACATCGGGATCGTCACATCCCTCGTAATCCTAGTTTCTGAGCTTAATTCAAGCTCAAGATGTCCTACCTTGATAGTTCCAGGTGGTTTAGAGGGTTCAAGACACGCTAGATACTCTGGAGGGTTCAAGAAACTCTAGATAGTCTAGAGGCTTCAAGAAACTCTGGATGATCTGGAGGGTTATGTGTGAACACGAATTTGATGTTTCCTTTTTAGTTTAGACTTCTATTTCGACTTGGGGATGTTCAAAACGCTGTGTTTTGGTTTCCTTAGGGTTTCTTTGGCTTATTTACGTTCAGAACTATTGTTTTGGAGGAGACAACACAGTTTATGCATTGAGAGTTCTCATTTTCATGTTCTTGAGTACTAATTTTCAATTCTCCGAATTTGAGGCTTAGTGTTGTTGCTCAGACTTATCAATCAATCTTCCATCGTGATTGTGGCGTCTATCCTCGCTCTAGAAGTTCTTTTGTCAGGTTTAAACTCGGGTTTGAAGTGTCTTCATCACGAGACAAGCTTCAAGTTCGATTTAGAGGTTGCAGAGGGGTTTTTAGACTCAAAACCACCATCTATCTTATTCTAAACTTAAGAAACTTGATCCAAGGCTCATATCATTTGGTATCGGAGCCCCGTTTCTTATTTTTAGGGTTTATCTATCCTCTTTTCCATTGGTTTCGTGCTTAATAAGTTTTAGGGTTTATTTCTGCATCGTTGCTTGTTCCTTACGTCTTTTGGGTCTGTCTGCATACAGTTTGATTTCATTTGGGTTAGTTCGTGTTCTAGGTTATTGATTCCTTATTCCTTTGTAATTTTCGTGTGTTTGAGGAAGGATCAGCAGAAAAATTAAAAAAAAGAAAAACGTAAAAAAAATAAGGAAAGAGGAGTTGATCCAATTTGTTTCGTGCATTCTTGTTATTAGGAGTTGAAATTGCTTTGATTCCTAGTTTGGAGACGTATTTTATGCATTGTGTGAACTGGTCAGACCCTACAAGCATCGTTGTGCCTTAAGACGTATTAATCTGGGTTTTACGCAACAATTACTTTGATCTCTCTTGTGTCTCGATTTGTTTGGGTAATTTTGCTATTGTCTTGAGTTCTGTGAATTTTATCTTAGTGCAAATTAGACTTGATAAGGAGAAAACAGTGAGGTTGAGTGAAAATTCGTGTGAAACACTTTTCTTGAGCGTTGTGAGGTTCTAACGACTTCTTATTCCTTGTCTTCTCTGTTTATCTTAACGTTTGTTGATTTTGCAGAGAAGATAAATATGGCAGGAGCACAGAATCAAAAAGACGATGAGTATGCTCTCGACGAACGAGAAGAGGGTTCGGATTTCTATCAACAAAGAGCGTTGGCGAAAACTATATGTCAGACCTTGAGACAAGAATTCAATCGCCAGTTTGAGGATTTGCGGAATCAGTTTGACACCTTTGGGACTCGACTCACTCGTATATAGGCTGGTAATCAAGTGGCGCAACAAAATCAGCCTCGACCACAAATTTTGCTACCGAGGCGTAATGTTAATGTGAACGGCCTCAAGGAGAACAAAGGGGAGCTAGAAACGATCTAGAGTTTCCCTGGGGAAATCAGAGGAGGGGTAGAGATGAATTTCAGCCTCAAAATGCACGAAGGAGGGCTGTAAATCAAGATGAAGTTGATCTCGAGGCTAAGATGGCAGAAAACTTCGACGAAGATGAATTTGTGGCTCCAAGGAGAGCAATGCGTGGTAGACAAGCAAGAGAACGAGTAGATGATGACTTGAGTAACATCAAATTAGAGATCCCAACATTTAATGGGCAAGGAGACGTTGAAGCCTATCTAGAATGGGAGAAGAGAACAGAGATGGTGTTTGAGTGCCATCAATACTCGGAGCGTAAGAAGGTTCAACTAGCTGTGGCTAAATTCAATAGATACGCACTTGTTTGGTGGGATCAGCTTGTCACTGCAAAAATCAAGATGTCTGAACCACATATAGCATCTTGGGATGAGTTGAAAAGATCATTGAGGAGACGATTTGTGCCAAGGCACTATGAAAGGGACGTTTGTGAGCCTCTACGGTTGTTGGTGCAAGGGAACCGAAATGTAGAAGAGTACTACAAAGAGCTTGAAACACTCAAAATAAGAGCGGAAGTAGAAGAGAGTGTCACAAAGGCTAATGATAGGTTCTTGGGAGGTTTAAACAGAGAATTACGCTCCCTAGTGCGTACTCATCACTACGAGACTGTGGAGGACTTGTTGCATCTTGCTTCCATGTTTGAACAACAGCTGAAGGAGACATCCAAGATGTCTCAAAGATATGGGGCCTCATCATCTGGCTCACGTATAGATTGGAGCAGAAAGGAGAAGACATTTGTTGCCCCAAAATCTGATTCTAAAGCTGAGAGTTCTAAATCCAGATCACAAGGTACTAATGATTCCACTCAAACTCGTAATCGAGATATCAAGTGTTTTCGATGTTTGGGCAGGGGTCATTATGCAAAATATTGTGGAAACAAGTGCAATATGGTGATGAATTCTTTTGGAGATTGTGAGACTGCATCCGACAAAGAAGAAGAAGATGAACACATTGTAGATGATAACTCGGATGATGAGTACGAGGAGCAAGAGCCTATGAGACGTGAGCTCATGGTGACTAGGAGAGCCTTGAATTTACAGGCCAAAGAAGAAGCTATAGTGCAACGAGAGAATATATTCTATACGCGTGGAATGATCAAGGATAAGTTGTGGAGTGTGATCATTGATAGCGGTAGTTGCACTAATGCTGCTAGCACGACCATGGTAGAGAAGTTGGGGCTGATCACGAAGAAGCATCCGAAGCCTTATAAACTTCAGTGGTTTGATAGCAGTGGGGAAGCTCGAGTACATAAGCAGGTGAAGGTACCATTTTGCATAGGCAAATATGAAGATGAAGTATTATGCGATGTGGTACCGATGGAGGCTGGACACTTTTTGTTGGGGAGGCCATGGCAGTTCAATTTGCGGGTGACACATGATGGCTACAGCAACAAGTACTCTTTTGAACATAAAGGGAAGCGGATACGTCTTGCACCTCTCACTCCAAAAGAGGTGTATGAAGACCAACTACGGATGACCAAGAGCGAGAAACAAATCAAAATGAGTGACCATGAGGTAGATCACTTAAAAATTGGTGAGGTCTCGAGAGAAGCCCAGAAAAAGGCCTGTGAAAGCAAACCCGTGAGGCAAAATACACTTCTTTCTATGAGAGTAAGAGAGTTCAAGAAAGCTCTGCTTTCGAACCGGCCGATGATTGTACTCATGTACAAAGAGGTCTTGTTTTCTAACGAGCTAACCCCTTCTTTGCCTAGTGTTGTGTCTGAGTTGTTGCAGGCTTTTGAAGACGTATTTCCTGAGGAGATTCCATACGGTTTGCCACCATTAAGGGGGATAGAGCACCAAATTGATCTTGTCCCGGGTGCTAGCATCCCTAACAAACCCGCCTATCGTACTAACCCGAAAGAGACGAAAGAGCTGCAGAGCTCATTGAGAAGGGTTATGTACGAGAAAGCATGTCACCGTGTGTTGTACCGGTGATATTGGTGCCTAAGAAGGATGGTACGTGGCGCATGTGTGTTGATTGTCGAGCAATCAACAATATTACGGGAAAGTATCGCCATCCTATTTCTAGGTTAGATGATATGTTAGATGAGTTACATGGTTCTACCATCTTTTCAAAGATAGATCTTAAGAGTGGCTATCATCAGATACGAATAAGAGAAGGTGATGAATGGAAGACAGCTTTTAAAACGAAACTAGGACTGTATGAGTGGCTAGTTATGCCATTTGATTTGCCAAATGCCCCTAGTACGTTTATGAGACTTATGAATCATGTTCTTAGGAAATTCATTGGGCGTTTTGTTGTTGGTTACTTTGATGATATCTTAGTTTACAGCAAGTGTCTAGAAGAACATATTCATCACCTTAGGGATGTTTTGGACGTGTTAAGGGCTGAGAAGTTGTTTGCGAATCTTAAGAAATTTGTTTTCTGCACTAACAAGCTTGTTTTCTTAGGATTTGTGGTAAGTGAGCAGGGAATACACGTCGATGAGGAGAAGATAGAAGCCATTCGTAATTGG
>CM071876.1:14756769-14780251 GCA_036759665.1 Gynandropsis gynandra | reverse complement strand
GGACAAGGGTCGCAGGGGTCCAAGGGTCGCAGAGGAACAAGGGTCGCAAAGGGACAAGGGTCGCAGGGGTCCAAGGATCACAGAGGGATAATGGTCGAAGAGGGACAAGAGTCGCAGGGGTCCAAGGGTCGCAGAGGGACAAGGGTCGCAGGGTCAAATTGGATCGCTGGGTCGAACTGGGTCGTAAGGTCGCAGGGGTATTTTGGGAATATCAACATTTATACGGGTACTTTTGAAATTAAAAGTTTTTTCTTTTTCGAGAAGGGTATTTTTGAAATATTTTAGCCCTATAAGAATATTTTTGAAATTACCCAGGATCATGGAAAAAGATTAAATCAATATTTTCAAGGGGAAAATAAATAGGCTGTTTTTACGATTAAATTTGGACAATATATAACTTGTGTGGTTTTTGCATAAATATTACTAAATAAAACTAGCAATATTTTTTCAATTATATTGTGGGCACTAGGCTTACGGGGAACAACGAACTTCACAGTAACCAGAGTGACACAAAAAGACACGTCACTTCCTTTTGCCACTCACGAGACGCTCCTCTTATATTACACAAACACATGCTTTCTCTCTTTCCTCTCTGCAACATCTCTTCCGTCTTCTTCGATGGCCGCAACGGTCATTTTCTTCCTCCTCTTGACCACTGTTCTCCCTGTCGACTCCGGTATCCCACGTCTCAGCTCCCCCTCTAGTGAGGCCCAAGCACTAATATCCTTCAAACTCGGCCTCCGCGATTGGCGCGGCGTCCTCTGCTTCTCCGGCAGAGTGCGCGAGCTCCGTCTTCCGCGCCTTCGCCTCCGCGGCCGACTCAGCCCGCGACTCGCCGAGTTGACTCAGCTCCGCAAACTCAGCCTCCACTCCAACGACTTTGACGGCGCTGTTCCGTCTTCTCTCTCTAGCTGCGCCTTCCTCCGCGCCATCTATCTCCACTACAACAACCTCACCGGCGAACTTCCGCCGGACATTCTTAGTCTTAGGAATCTTCAGGTGATCAACTTTGCTCACAACTCTCTCTCCGGGAATATCTCTGGCGTCACAATTTCCAAGAGCCTCCGTTACCTTGACTTGTCATCGAATGCATTCACCGGTGAGATTCCGGCGAACTTCTCGGGAAGCCCTTCATTCCAGCTCATCAACCTCTCATTCAACCAGTTTTCCGGAGAGATTCCGGCGACGTTTGGTCAACTACAAGAGCTGGAGTACCTTTGGTTGGATTCGAACCAGTTGTACGGTACTATACCATCAGCTCTATCCAACTGCTCGTCGCTTGTTCACTTCAGCGCTGCCGACAATTCCCTTGCCGGTCTGATTCCGTCAACTCTCGGCATCATTCCGGGGCTTCAGATTGTTTCCTTGTCGGAAAACGAACTCACCGGCACAGTTCCGACGGGTCTTCTCTGCGGTCACAACTCATCCGTAAGAATAATCCAATTAGGAGTTAATAAATTCACGCGCATGGCAACGCCGCCAAACGCAGGGTGCGTGAACCCTAATTTGGAGGTATTGGACCTTCACGAGAACAGCATTAATGGTGACTTTCCCGTTTGGTTGACCCATTTGACTTCGCTTGTGGTCCTTGATCTCTCTGGAAACATTTTCTCCGGAGAATTGCCTCTGGAGATAGGTAACCTCGCCGCTATCGAGGAGCTACGAGCGGCGAACAATTCTCTCTCGGGAGAAATGCCGACAAGCATTGTGAAATGCCAATCTTTGCGGGTCGTTGATCTCGAAAGAAATGGATTCTCGGGTCGGGTTCCGGGCTTTCTGGGTCAGATACAAAGATTGAAGACGATATCTCTCGGAAGAAACGCGTTCTCGGGTGAGATACCGTCGGAATTTCTCAGCTTGTACGGACTCGAGACCTTGAATCTCAGAGAAAATGACCTCACTGGAGCTCTACCACCTGGGATAACCCGGTTAGAAAATCTCACAGTCCTTAATCTCAGCTTCAACAGATTCTCCGGTGGGATTCCGGGGAATGTAGGTGACATGAGGAGCTTGACGGTTCTGAACCTGAGTGCATGTGGGTTAACGGGTCGGGTGCCGGAGAGCCTCGGCAAGTTGATGAGGCTCCGGGTCCTGGACCTCAGCAGACAGAGAATCTCCGGACAGTTACCCGTCGAGCTCTTTGGTTTGCCGGATCTTCAGGTGGTTTCTCTCGGTGACAACATGTTTGACGGTGTTGTCCCTGAAGGTTTCAGCAGTTTGGTTAGTCTTCAATTCTTGAATCTCAGTTCTAATTCATTTTCGGGGAAGATTCCATCGAACTATGGATTCCTCAGGTCATTGCAAGTTTTGTCGTTGTCTCATAATCGGATCTTGGGTTCGATCCCTCCAGAGATCGGGAATTGCTCCAGTCTTGAGGTTCTTGAGCTAGGTTCGAACGACTTAACAGGTCACATTCCAGTTTACATGTCCGAACTATCTCGTCTGAAGAAGCTTGATTTAAGTCACAACAATATTACAGGAGGCATTCCAGAAGAGATCTCGAGAGACTCATCTCTCGAATCTCTTAAGCTAAATTCAAATTCTCTATCGGGTCAGATACCTGAGTCCATATCCAGATTGGAGAATTTGATGGTCTTGGACCTTTCATCGAACAGATTAAATTCCACAATTCCAGTGAGTCTCTCTCGGCTTGGTTTGCTGCAGTACTTGAACTTGTCCAGAAACAACCTTAAGGGTGAGATTCCACAAGCTCTAAGTGCACATTTCAGTGATCCAGGCGTATTTGCTGATAACCGGGAACTCTGTGGGAGACCACTCATGATAGAATGCGAAAATGTGAGGAGGAGAAGAAGGAAAAGACTGATTTTGCTGATTACATTAGCGGCAGGTGGAGCATTGCTACTAGCATTATGTTGTTGTGGTTATGTATACAGTCTATGGCGATGGCGGAACAAAATAAGGACAGGTTTGACCGGGGAGAAGAAGCGCAGTCCATCTCGCACATCCCGAACCAGTTCTGGTGGGACGAGAGGAGATGACGACAACAATGGACCAAAACTAGTCATGTTCAACAACAAGATCACATTGGCCGAAACTTTGGAAGCAACCAGACAATTTGATGAGGAAAATGTCTTGAGTAGGGGAAGATACGGGTTGGTTTTCAAGGCAACATTTAAGGACGGTATGGTTCTGTCTGTACGCAGACTCACAGACGGCTCGACAATTAGTGACACAATGTTCCGTAGGGAAGCTGAGGCCCTAGGCAAAGTGAAGCACAAGAATATAACAGTCCTGAGAGGATACTACTGTGGAACGCTCAATCTGAGACTGCTGATCTACGATTACATGCCGAATGGAAATCTCTCAACCCTTTTGCAGGAAGCCTCTCACCAAGACGGGCACGTTTTGAATTGGCCTATGCGTCATCTCATCGCCCTTGGGATCGCCCGTGGACTCTCCTTCCTACATTCTTTATCAATCGTCCATGGAGATGTCAAGCCTCACAACGTCCTCTTCGATGCAGACTTTGAAGCACATTTGTCGGAATTCGGATTAGACAAACTGATGGTCTTGACGCCAGCCGAAGAACCCTCGACGTCTTCAACTCCGGTCGGGTCATTAGGCTACATTGCCCCAGAAGCGGCTCTAACAGGACAAACGAGTAAAGAGAGCGATGTATACAGCTTTGGGATCGTGTTGCTAGAGATCTTAACCGGGAAAAAACCGGTTATGTTCACGGAAGATGAAGATATTGTGAAATGGGTGAAGAGACAGTTGCAGAAAGGGCAAATCACGGAGTTGCTAGATCCGGGACTCTTGGAGCTTGATCCTGCGAGCTCGGAGTGGGAAGAGTTCTTGCTGGGGATCAAAGTAGGGTTATTGTGTACGGCTGGTGACGTGGCAGATCGGCCGTCGATGTCTGATGTTGTCTTCATGCTCGAAGGTTGCCGTGTTGGACCGGCGATTTCTTTGTCCGCCGCTGATTCTCCTGCGGCTTAAGCTTCTTCAAATTTCTTTTTTGGCCATTTTTATCTTCGTTTTTTGGATAAATATGTTTTTATTCCAATGTTGTGATTATGATCATTTGATTAACGGAAGGCATGAAAAAGTGAGGCTGATTTTTTTTTCTTTTAGAACAAGCATTAATTATTAATTTAACATACAAAAGAAAGTTTACCATCGGTTGTCTAGAATTTATTGGATAATCTTTAAAATAACAATTAGTCAAAATTTTACACTAGGGTTTCCCATACCATACATGCAAACGTTACAAAGAAAACCAAACAAAGCTAGTTAGCATAGATAGGAGTCTATGTCCAGTAAGCACCGGAGTAGATCCCCACTAAAACTAAACACAGAATACAAACACACTACTTTGCGTCTACAGACACTTATTTAAACTTTCTAAAAGAGGACTCTTCTAGTCTCCTTGTCCCGCGGATGCTGGAGGCCGCGCATTGACAATATGAAATTGTTGCTTTCGGAGGAGGGCCTCCCTTTGTTCTTCTAAAGAATGAATGGTATCCCCGATATCTTGTATCTTTTTTTCCACGATCTGCGGATCGGCAGCAGGCACGCGCTCCAAGTTATTTTAATTGAACTCTAAAAGTTAATTAATGTCTTGATCTTATTGTAAGAAAATGCAAGTTATAACGTTGACATTTAACTGAGATGTGACGGTGCCGTTTGAGCAGCGCGTGCCTGGAGAGAAGGTAGTGTTGTGGCGTCCACCATTATTTGTTTCCCGCCAAATTCTGATGTGGAATGGGGATTTGGCACGTGTCGGAAACTGGAGGAAGGTGAAACTAGCCGTTAATGAGTGTTTGTTTTTATGCGTGTACGTACGGGGAAAGGCGCAGGTCAGCCGTCAGAGAGAGTTACCACGTCGGATAAACATGGGACCCAATCTGACATTACTTTTTATTTATTTATGATTAATGCTTTGACTGGCTGAGCACGTGGGTCACCTGATTCTAGTGCAGTGGATGTCACACTATTAAACATAAATATTTATTGATTGTGATATATTTGTAAAATAAAATAGACATAGTATAAAACTAGGATTGGACAAAATATTCGAAGTATTCGTATCCGATTCGTATTCGAACCAAAAATTCAAATATCTGTTGATACAAATATAAATACAAATATTAGAAATCAGATATACGACAAATATAAATACAAATAGTAGACTCTATTATCCGAACTATTCGTATCCGTAAGTATTAAATAGAAAATTTAGTTAATGTATAGATACATATATAACAAAATTGATTTAATGATCAAATTGGAAATAAAAAGTAATCTTATTTAAACATTTATTATATAAATATATATAGCCAAATATGTAATATATTTATGATGAGAGGACTATAAAATATCAAATAATTTAAAACTAATATTATTGAATATTTAATTTATATTCAAGATTGGTTCTAATCCAAATGGGTTGGATAATGTTATAGAGACATTACAATATATGAAAAAAATATTGAACTCACTAAATATATAACTTTTTGCGAATTTTATTTTAGTGTGTAATCTAACAATTTGTATAATTGTTTTAGGTGAATTGACGATGTTCGTAGAATCATCCATGAAACTAAATTAAATGACTGGTGTGGAGATGAATGTGAAGATTTGGTGTTTTGCTTTATTTATATTATGTATATTTGTACCTTTGTGCGATTTGAAATTTTCATTTTAGATTATATTTGATGATTATTAATTTTTTTTATTAAAATATTTATATATATATATTTTATACGTTAGAAAAATTTAGGTTCAGATACGAATATCCGTATATCCGACGGATATCCGTATATTCGACAAATATCCGTATTTACAAATATCCGAATTTACAAATACAAATACAAATATTAAATTTGGATATTCGCTGAATACAAATACAAATACAAATAGTTTGATATTCGCAAATATCCGTTATTTGCCCAGCCATACATAAAACGGCTTTAACTTCAAAAAAATACCTTTGAAATGGTTGCAATCTTATTTTTCTCTAAAAAAATTATCTTAAAAAATATTTTTATAACATTGATATTTCCAAATTATTTATGTGATTCAAACGATCAATCCAGTGCGATCCAAACAATCCAATGTGATCTAAATGATTCAGTGCGATCCAAACGACCCATGAATCACTCGAAATCATTGAAAATCATCGAAAATCGTTAGAAATCGCTCGAAAATGATTGAAAATCGCTTGAAATCGCTAAAAAGAGATGAAAATCCATCGAAAATGGCTGAAAATCGCTGGAAATTGCTCGAAATCGCTAGAAATTGCTCGAAAATGGATGGAGATCGCTTGAAATCGCTCGAAATCACTCGAAAATGACTGAAAATCGTTGAAAATCGCTGAAAATTTCTCTCAACTTCGAAATCATCTCTCGCTCTGTCCTCTTAATTTTGAAACATGCTTTGTTTCACTAACAAAAATGTAAAACCGTACGTGTTTTCACTAACAAAATATAAAGGCACATATGTATTTTTCTATCATTTTTTCATTAAGTTTACGAGGATATGCGTGAAATCCTAAAACTCTACGAGAGTATACTTGATATTCTCCCATATAAAATGCAAACATTAAAATGAAAGACATAGACAAGAAAAAAGTTAATTTATTTATAAAATTATTTTATTTTATAAAGAATGATAATAAATTATATTTGAGTTATTAGAAATAATAATGCAAATCAATGAAGTAAACGAGATGTTCAAAATACTTTAATAATAATTTAAAGATGGAATAAAGGTAAGTGTGGACAATTTAATTTGGTTTTGAAATCCGAATCAAATAAAATAAATTTTGTTTTGTTCGGTTAAATGAAATATAATCGATTTATATATATATATATATATATATATGCAAATCAATTTGTTACGATTGGTAATATGGTTAACCAAATGATTATTTTAATTTATTTATTACAAAAAAAATAACATTTATCGTGTTTTGTTTTACCTGTAATTCTTAGTCTTTCTAATTCTTATTCAGCACAACAATATAATTGAGGTGTTGTACAATAAATTTAAGGAGTAACATGACAACTTACTATGTGTTTTAGTTCATTATCTTTGTTGTTTTAAATCATATTATTTCATTAGTTTATTATGTTTTTTTATTTTAATTCGTTCTTTACAAAAATTCGTTTCATGAGATGGTTTTATTATGTTGTTTTTTCAAGAGCATTTAATAGTTTTAATATTAAAGATTATGTTATAATGTGAAGGAAATTTCATGATGGTTGACAAAGCCATCTAAGCCAAGGGAGTCATGATACAATGTTAAGGGTTTGAACTGAAAAGTCTAGACTCTTACCTCGGTCAACATATGGAAAATATTCAAGAGTGTTGTTGTCTTAGCAAGTTATGCTTGATGAGTTGTGTGGAATCATTCGCAGAAGTTGCAAAGATCATTCAGAATTGATGCAAATGTGTGTATTAGACAAGATTGTTATAGTGAAACTCAATGAGAAGTTGACAACAAAGAGGTTGTGTGGATAAAAAGGAATATGTGGTAATTGGGATATTGATATATGAGAAAAGATCGAGAAAAAGTTGGAAGGTGATCTAGAAGATCAAAATAAGGATCTCAATATAGATTTGAGAGATGATATAATGGAAGATCAGATTGAGCAGTCGAATTTAGGAAACACAGTATGTCAGAATGGTTCACTTATTGTGGAAAGAAATATCTAACACAACAATAGTAGACAAGCTTATGATTGGAGACACAACAAAATTGTGGACAAAAAATAAACATAAAAAATTGTACCCAATTAGATAGTTACCTCTTTAGATTCAAAATATTTAGAAGCTCACTATATTAACAGAGGTTTTTAAGAGCTCTTGCATGAGGAAAAGGCTCAAAGATCAAGAAATATCTCTCGCTTGAACATGAGATCTTAGTTAAAGTCATTTGGTTAAGCAAAAACCGAATGGGTTTAATCGAGAGATCATGTGAGGTTATGTGAATTGTTGGTGGAGGCACGTCATATGGATCAAATAAAAGTTTAGAGATGATTCCACTTGCATTGTCAGTACCACTTTCATGCTATAAGAGGTTAGGGAGTGTGATATAATTTCATTGGATATTTGATATCATGTTGAAATGAGACTCTCGGTATTTTTGGGAGCAGTTTATCCCTAATGAAGGTTGAGGTTTTCTAAGAACTACATTTCTATGGATGTCTAGGGGAGTACAATGCAGACATCATAATCCATTGCCTAAAAAGATTTGCAGACTTCTAATGACAATAATTAATATACATGAGCCTCATCAATCCTTTATATGGATCGAGTTTTAGCATCAAATCAAGTTGAAATACGTGTAGCAGAAGGCACAAGAGAAAGTGGTGATTCCTTTTTTTATTGGAAACAAATATATGGTAATGTGGAACAATATGATGAGACGTTTGGAACTTCGAAGGTTTAGGAGTACATTAACGTCTAAATGTATGAAGATTACTAAATTTCTTTAAGCTTGCAAGTAAGCATTGGATGTATTAAGGTGATAAAATATGAGTCATTTTTTGTGTTATTCTCTAAAACCCAATGGATTTAGAAGGTTTTTTTGGAGGAGGGTACCTTGAGGCGTGTTCTCGTTAAAGATAGAGAAAGCATGTTTCTTGTCCACTATAGAAATTTGGGATGAGAAAGTTCACATTCGATCAATTAGTATAACAAAAAAGATGATATCCATGTTACTAGTTTGGATGCATGCATGAAGGGCTTCAAATTTAATCAACTGACATGTGAGAAATCTTGCAACCCAACAAGATCTAAAGCAAGAAGTTATAGAGCATGTAAATTTCAGAGTATAACTAGGATCGTTCATTATAGATTTCATATTGGGCTTCCAAGGAACCAAAGTGAAAGTGGCACCATATAGATGATCGTGGATCATTTAACAAAGTCGACTCACTTTCTTATAATTAAGAATACAAATGATGTGGAAAGGATAGTCGAGATCTACATTGTGGACATCTGATTATATGGTATCATAACAAGTATCGTGTCATAGAAATGGTTGATTTATGTCATGACCCTAGTAGGCACTCAAGAAGAAGTAATGAACTAAACTTCACATGAGCATGGTCTAACGTCGGTAGACGGATGGACACTGAGAACAAACTATAAAAACATTTGAGGATTTGTTATGGCCATGGCACTAGAATGGGTGAGCAGTTGAGAAAATCATTTACCGTAGGTGGAGTTTGCGTATAACAACAATTATCATGGGAGCATCACAATGCTACCATATGAAGCTTTGTATGATCGATGCAACACACAGCCATGTGTTGGATTGATGTGGGGGAAAAGAACTACTTTTAGGACAAAGATCACCTTATCCATGCTTGACGAGCTTTACATGGATGTCAGTATCGAAAAATCATTGATTAATTTTTTAAAGTATTTACAAAATTTTAATGATAATATTGTTCTTTTATATTTGAGGATCATTCGCCCGAACTGATGAGTGTATATTCAGTTAGACTTATTAATGTCCTAGACCATTGGGACTTCAGGTGACTGAATATCCTTGGATACCCACAAGATGAGTGGATGATCTCATGACATTGGTTGAGACACAACAGGCCCATCTTTCCCACAACAGGTGAATATATTGAATCTTGAATAAGTTGTAGAGCTCATGTGTCAAACGATGTTGTATCCCAACCCTTTCACACCCACACCTGCTCTCGGATCGTCGTCTTCTCCATCTCTGCAAATTGATATTGTGAGATTAGAATATTTTAAACAAAAGTTAAGATTAAATATTTTTAAAAAAATTTATAAATAGATTTTTATATACTAATTTTTCAACAATTGAAAGGGCCAACACAAACTGCGTTGCAATTCCATTGCAATTTCCCATACAATTAGTGTTCAACTCACATAAAAAATATTTATGCAAATCAATGCCTTAACGATGTAACCACATTTAACGCAATATGGTGTTGAAATGAAATTAAAATTAGTAATGCAAACCGTTATTAAAATGACCTTGAAATTATTAATACAAATACTCGTTAACTCCTTCAAAAATTTTGATAATGCTTTTGCAACCCCATGTTTGTTGACATTTTATAATGCCCTTGCATTGAACTTCCATTAGAGTTGCTAACACGGATTTACATTGCAATAGTATTACCCAATCTAACGCCAGATCACTTGCCTTTTACCAACGGTGTTGTAGCCAACACAAATTATGTATTACATTAGGGTTGGAAATAAAGGAGTCTGAATCAGGTTTCAATTTCGTTTCTCGGTTTTCGATTTAGTCTGAGTTCCTCGCGTTTTTGAAAACTTAACCCGATTTGGGTCCAGATGTTTTTTATTTTTGGTTCTTGAAATTAAGGTTCATGTTCTAGTTGTTTGGATTGTGGTGCATGTGAACAAAAATAAATCAAATTAAATTTAGTAATTTGGTTAATTTGGATTGTTCGATTATTTGGGGTAATTCAATTGTTTGGGTTTTAGGTTATTCAGATTTTTCGAACATTATAGATAATTCGAGTTGTTTGGGTTTAGGGTTCATTAGGTTTCAATGTAAAAAAATAAAAATCTCAAACATAACATACAAAAAACAACAAAAATAATAGTAAGTAACTAACTTCATAATAATATCTTCAAACCTAAACCCGAATGATTCGAATACTAAGGAACCAAAATAACCCAAATTGTATTTGGGTAATTTGGATAGTGGAGTTATTCTATTTTTTCAGATAATTCATGTTATTCGGGTCCTTCGCATCACAAGAAAAAATGAATTTCAGACGGCCAAATCCATCTAGAATTCGTCCGAAAACACAATTTCATACGGTCCGCGTTCGTTTGGAAAAGAGCGTTGTAAATTGAATGGATAATTTGAGTTTTTTAGGTTTTTTTATTTTTTAGATTTTTCGGATTGTGTGGGTTTTTTCAAATCTGATCCGAATGAGTTTATAACTTTGGACCCGTATGTGTTATTTGGGTAACCAAAATTGGAAGAAAGGCCCTAACCAGATAGCTTATTTAAAAAACCGATGCAAACATTTGTTTGAATAAACAGTTTCATATGAATTATATGGTATATACTATAATGTATAAAAACAAAATTATTATATAGATTATGATTGGGTATTAAAAAGGGGATTAATAGAAGTCAAAGCAATGTTGGTCTCAAAGAAAAAAGGTTCGAATTTTTTGTTATGTCTACACCAACAATAACATAACTGTTTTTGTCCAATATAGTATATGCCTTTGTCATGAACTCAAACATGTATTTAGATGTTGTTGTTGACACCATCACTAAAGAGTTCAAGGACATCTAAATCCAGACAAACAAACCCAGAAACCAAAAGCTCTTTCTCTCATCATGCCTTTCAAGTCCTAAACCCCGAAACTAATGAACAACACTGATGCTACTGCCTTTTAGTCCTGATCATAAACAAAGTATAAACATCTGCCCGACCTTCACTTGAATAAGACTCGAAAAAGTGAGATAAGGTTGTAGTAGTATTCATGCTCCCGCCTTTCATCCCTTGAATAACCTGCAAAGCAAGGACCTAGATAACCTTATCACTTCCATGGATGATCACTGACTCATAAACCCCAAAGTATAAAAGAAACAGACATTTTAAATATTTACCCATTGTCCTTCAGATTACACAGACACCCCTCATGCAATTGATGTATTGGTAAAGCTTTCAACCAGAAGATGTTTTAGTGCCACCCTTATTGTCAAGTTCTTCTAAGTCAGTCTACAGTTTTGAATCCTCATAGTTTGCTATGAGAAAGGCGGGTTTTCCTAGAGCAAGAGCTCGGCTAGATTACCTGTAGTTAGAGCAATCACGAGCAATCCTGCTGCAACTCCAGCTTTTATCCAAAATACCGAGTCCTGGTCAGAGGAAGACATAAGTGAAGCTGGAACAACGACTGGAATTATAGGGGATCATGTAAATAGTGTGGCCGCTTAAAAACTGGAATTGTTAATCCAACAAACCTCGAAAATCAAAGTGTGCTCCTTTGACACGTAAAATAATTCAAGGGCTTTCAAGTAGGGCTCCGGTGTGGTTTAGGATGTTCACATTCAGAACCAAGAATGACTGCTTCGAAAAAATCCTTCAAACCCAGTTTTGAGATCATGAGCTATGCATTTTCTTTTGGAGCATTGGTAACAATAGCTCATTTCAACCCACGATCTTCGATCCGTTCGACCAGTTTATGAAGTCCGTCAATTGGTTTTAACTTTTTTGCAAAAATTCTATTCAATCAAAAGAAAGGGTATAAGTTACTACAACACTAAACCTAAAAAGATTGTAAATCCTAGAAGAGGTAGGACTTTACTTGCAGAAATAGGTTTTCTTTTCTTCACAGAATTTCAAGCCCCTAGAAATATCATTGGGGAATAAAACCGCATCAATTTCAGAATTGTATTTTCCAGCAATGTTTTCGATAAAGAAATTTTCATCAATTGGAACACTATTGTTAAAACCAATCTGACAAAGGTCCATCACAACAATATTAATACAAGTAATAAGCCATGTTCCAACACTTAATTCATTATTTGAATCTTTGAGTCAATAAAAAGACCAAGAAAAAGAAACCTCTTGAAGCAATTCCTTAAAGGCAATGAGTTGGATGGGATATGTATCACATAGTGTTCCATCGACCTCGAAGAGAACGGTTCTAAAGGGGCAAGATTCAAAAGGGAAGTTTTTCTGCCATTCTCGAACAAAACAGAAACATCTGTTGACTCAATACCGTTCCACTCTACAATGCACTATGGATAGGAATCAAACATATTGTGAGAGATAAAAAATGTGAGAGACCAATTGTGAGAGACACCTTAGAAGCCAAAGGAAACAAAATTGTAGAACACACCTTCGTCGAATATGTCCTGAATTCCCTCGACAAAGAGAAATCGTCATCAAACTCAATAGTTGTTAAATAATGGCTCATTTAGTTCCAAGAAACTCTGTGAGCTTGAGACGTTTCTTCCTCTCTCCTCATGTCTCCCATGGTCTTTCTCTTTAACCTCTAATTCTTTGTATTTTCCATATAATACCGTCTCTCTCTTTGACCTCCAATTCTTTACATCTACTACATAGACACATTCTTTGTGGATGAAAAGGTAAAACCTTTCAGGTGTTTTGTGTCGATTAGATGGAACCAATAACACCTGGAGCATCGAGTGTTAGCGAAAAAAGGGCCGAATGGCTTGGAATGGAGATTGAATCCAGTAAAATTGATGAAATTCTTAGACTTCCAAAGAAAAACTCAAGCAAAGACACCAAAGAGAAGAAACATATAAAAATAGATACCCATATTCATGAACAAAGAAACCAATTGTGAGAAACACCATAGAAGCCAACAAACTCCAAATTTAGAACATACCTTCGTTGAATGTGCCCTGAATGATCTCGAACTTTATAAGACAATCAATTTTCTGAATTATGATTAAGCGTCATCGAACTGAGTAGCTGCTAACGAATGGCATTTCCGCTCCGAAAAACTTCATTAGTTTGAAACGTTGCTACCTCTTTCGTCACTTCTTCCAATCGTCACCCTTCAACCTACAATTCTTTGCATCTACTATAAAATACAATTGAGGGGTGTCCAAACTATTAGAAGCTCAGCCTTCATACCAAGTATACAAATAGATAAAAAAATATTTGATCACCTTCTAAATCAAACACTTCCAAATTATTTTTCTAGTCTGCCAAATCCTAAACACAAAGAGTAATGATACCTAGCCAGTTAAGCCTCAAAACTCTAGTAGAGAGAAGCAAATAGGTTTATCTGAGTTATTTTCCCAAACATATAAAAGAAAAAAAACGAATTTATAAACATGTCTTCAGTGAAGTGGATGATTGACTAAGGAATGATTTGATATTATCCTTATAACAAATCAAAGGCAAACCAAACAAAGGACTACGCATACCAACAAAACCCAGACCAATTGTGAGAGACATCATAAAAGCCAAATGAATCAAAATTGTAGAATATACCTTCGTTGAATGTGCCCTGAATTACCTCCACAAAAAGAAATCATCATCGAACTCAGATGTTACTAATCAATGGCTCATTAAGTTCCAAAAAAATACATGAGTTTGGACGTTGCAATTGATTTGCGGATGAAAGGGTAAAACCCTTGTGGTGTTTTGCATCGAGTGGATGGAATCAATAACACCAAACATCACAAATGAGAAAAAAATGCAGCAACACACAAAACATCACAAATGCAGCAAAAGTGCTCGAGGCACACGAGCGACGATGGATATTGAGGCATGGGGGAGAATGCACCTATCGCTCTCTGCTCACTAATTCTGCGGACCTCGCTTAGTTTTGAGTCGCCTCCAAAACCTTGAACTTGATTCTGAGGGAGATTAGCGGTGTGTCGATCGACACAGAGGAGTGGTTGCCTAGGGTTTGTGGAGAGCTGAAGATTTTGGATTTTGGATTTCTAGATCTATGGTTCCTTAAGCTTTCGTATCTTTTTCAGAATCGAACTTCGACAATCCTTCCATTCAACAGGTTAGGGATGTCAACTGGTTTGTCGCCCGACCTCATCCTTTGCGATACAAACTTTCCAATGCATGGTCTCCCTTCGCATGCAGATCCTCATCATCGCTGCCCTCACAATCGTTCGACGCCCAACCTCATCCCTTGCGGTAGCATCGCCGCCCCTCACTAACAGATCCTCATCGCCCTCGTGATTGGTTCGCCGCTCGACCTCATCCTTTGCGGTAGCATCGCCGCTCCTCGCTCGCAAGTCCTCATCATTTCCGCTCTGGCAACCGGTTCGGCGCCTGATCTCATCCTTTGCGGTAGAAGCTTTCCAATGCATCGCCTCCCCGTGCTCATAGATCCTCGCTGCCCTTGCCATGAATTCGTCGGTAAAATAACCTAATACCGTGAAACGTTCCAACGCATGACTCGCTCGCTTCACTGTAAGAATTCATCTATTTACTGGACTAGGAAAGAAAATGGTTGATGAAGATGAAAAGGCGATTGAGGAATATGAAAATGTGATACATTGGATTGGATTTGGATTCAAAAGTTACAGGATCTAAGACGCTAAATGAAGAATGTGGGGAGAGGAAAAGTTGCAGGATCTGAGGGGCTAAATTAAGAATGCGAGAAGAAGAGGAAAAGTTACAGGATCAAAAGAAAATGAAACAACGATTAACAAAGATTTTCAATTTAAATTTTTGTTGTTGATTCATTGTATCAAAGAGTCGTAGAGGGGTAAGAAGAAATGCACGAATTTAAATTGTTGTTGATTCATGGTATTAAAGAAAAAGACAAACATTTTTTTTCTTATTTATTTTTTTCATATGACGTGACAACACCAAAAAAAAAGAAAACGTCATTTTTATATATATGATTATGTTTCATTCAATACCCTTTTTGTTAATTTATCTTTTAAAATTCTCGTTTTATGTTGTGAAATCTTAAATGACCATTTATTTTAACTCAATTTTGTCACAATTTTTACCTCATTTACTATATTTTTTTTATTATATAATATATCTAATGTAAACAAGAAATAAATTTATCGACGGTGTAATAGGTGTAGTAGGTAGTCACAAAATTTTAGTAAATAAAACTATACTTTTATATTTTGCTCAAAACAAATAATGCTATTATATTTCTACTTATGTGATACCACAATTTTTTTACTAAAATTGAAATTTAAATTATTAGTGGACTAATCGTCCATTTATTAACTCTAGATTATAATCTGACTATATTTATAGTTTAAAACGATCCAAACGTGTCCGGGAAATTAGTGAACTTTTATTTTACGTTCTTGAAACATTTTTAATTAGGGCTGGGCAAATAACGAATATTTGCGAATATCAGATTATTTGTATTCGGCGAATATCTAAATTTAATATTTGTATTTGTAAATTCAGATATTTATAAATACGAATATTTATCGAATACATGGATATCTATTGGATATACGGATATTCCTATCTGAACCTAAATTTTTGAACGTATAATATATATATAAAAATATTTTAATAAAAAACAATAATCATCAAATATAATCTAAAACTAAAATTTCAAATCGCACAAAGATGCAAATGTACATAATATAAATAAAACAAAACATCAAATCTTCATATTCATCTCCACACCAGTCATTTAAATTTAGTTTCGTGGATGATTCTACGAACATCGCAACTTCACCTAAAACAATGAAACAAATTGTTAGATTACACACTAAAATAAAATTCGCAAAAAATTTATATAATTAGTGAGTTCTGTACTTTTTCATATATTGTAATGTCTCTATGACATTATCCAACTCATTTGAATTAGAACCAATCTTGAATATAAATTAAATCTTCGACAATATTAGTTACTTTAAAGTATTTGATATTTTAGTCCTCTAATCATAAACATATTACATACTTGTCTATATATGTTTATATAAAAGTTTTAAACAAGATTAATAATATTTTTATTTCAAATTTGATCATTAAAATAAATTTTGTATTAACTAAATTTTCTATTTAATATTTACAGATACAAATAGGTCAGATAATTGACTCTACTATTTGTATTTGTATTTGTGGAATATCTAATTTCTAATATTTGTATTTGTATTTGTGTCCGCGGATATTTGAATTTTCGGTTCGTATACGAATCGAATACGATCGGATACGAATACTTCGAATATTTTGCACAATCCTATTTTTAATGTATATATATATATATTATTTTAAAAATTCGAAATTATAAAATTTTATAATAAAAAAATACGTTTTGAATATTTTCAATATTTTTTCTATAAAAAACGATGATGAATTAAAAAAATTGTACCTTAGCGCGTGACAGAGTTTAATAAAGGACTCATTGCATGAACCGAGTCATGGCAAAGAACACACCAAACACTTCCCATGAGGAACCCCTCCCTTCCTCCCTTATCTCTTAACCACAATTATTTTCTTTTGTAAAACGGTAATTCTTCAAGTTACTCTTACTAAATTTAATAATAAACCAAATTAAGTTGAAAGTGGTACAATCCGATTTGTCTACCAAAAAAATAAAATAAAATAAAAAATAGCACTAAAATGGAAATTATACAGTTGTATTCTTTTTTTCTCATTTTTATGTAGTGCATTCAATTATATGTTTTCTCTCATTTATATATAATATATCCAATCATGTCTTTATCTCATATATATATATATATAATTATTTTTTATACGGTAATTTTTATATTTCCTGAATTTATTTTTAAACCAAATGAATTTGAAATTGATCTATTTATATATATTGACTATTCACACAATGAATTTGATCTATGGCGGTTTCAAAAATTCGAAAAATATATTATTTTTTTATTATTTGAATGCGAATCGAAAGCGAAATAATGATATCACGCAGTTAATGTGTTATCCGAAATTCAAGGTGAGTATGATATATCTCATCGAAAATTTTTACCCAACAATTCTGTAATAATTTGACACAAGTACACGACGTTTTTAATCGCCGAAAAAAAAATCCTTTTCTGAGTGATGAATACATAAAGAAACAATGAAGATGATGAAATAATGTACAAACCGGAACAATTACCTTTTTATATCTCCGATTCAATAACCCAAACCAAGATAAACCAAGAATTAGATAAATGACTAATTTATCTTTGATTACTTATAGATTCCCTCGGGACCATAGCGATCTTGTCTCATATTATAGCAATGAACATGATCTAGTTTAGCACATCACAATACTTGAAAACTCTGCATTTGAGCCATAACCCAAACTGAGAAACCTTTCAATCTTCACATTGGCTCGAAATTCAAAAAAATTATATGAACATACCCGCATAAATACAAGCTCAATTTCAAATATTTTTTAACCTTCGGTAAGTTCAAGGCATCACTAAATTTACCTGTTGGATTTGTATCTGTTATCATGCCTACAAAATTCTAAATTGTAGAAATTTTCCAGAATTTCACATTTACCTTCTGAAAAATTACTTATCTAATGAAATGATATCAAACATCAATATTCTTAATCCTTTCGTGGTATATATTGTTCTTGAATAAACATAAGGTACACATAATCTTGTAGATCATGCACAATTCTCAACCCTTTAGTATGCTCGATTTCTTCTTTGTATACTCGATCTTCCTTTGAACCCGATGTTGTTGATGTTCTTGATTCATAACTCCGCCTAGACCTGGACACAAACTACATTGATTCTAGACATATGAAATTCCTTTGATATCTACTGATACACTTCTAGATTCCATTGATGTTTTATCTTCTTTTCTTTCCTTCTCAATGTCTTTGAGTACCTTTTTGTCATTGGACATAACATCATTGTTAATTACATTTTTTTTCTATTTTAACCAACCCGATTTTGTATCTATTTGTACCAACATGATACCCGAGAATAATGTCTTTCTTAGCTCTATTTAGGTTTCCTTGATCAATATACATATATGCAAGACATCCAAAATTTTTCTGAAGACTTATAGTTAGGGTTATTACTTGTCCATTACTTCGCAGAAGTTTCAAACTCTATTGCAGGTGATGGAAAATGTTTTACAAGAAATACTGATGTTGTTGTGGCTTCTACCTAAAATGATGATTTACCATTGATTTTACCAGAAAACACCTCACTCTTTTCATTATTATGCGATTCATTCTTTTGACCATTCCATTTTGTTATTGAGTGTGTATGCATGTTTTATCTTGAGTAATTTTGCATTCCTTGCATTAACTATTAAACTTTATGTTACATAACTCAATATCATTGTATGTCTTTAGGTACTTGAATTTCTTTCCTTTTCTAATTCTCTACTTCATCCTTCCACTATTTGAATTTTGAATGTTTAGTGTATAAGAATTTCTCCCAAACTTCCGTGAGAAGTCATCACCTAGTGAAAGAAAATATTGGAACTTAGATTTTGATGGAGTTACATTTGATGAACCCCAAAGATCAACATAGACATATCCCAATACATTTTTTTGTATGTTTTGTTGGTTTGAAACTCTGCCTTTTGCACGTTTCCTACTACACACGTCTCACAAAATTCAAATGCACTAAATCCATGAAAGAATCTCCATCCCTTTTCTGCTCATATGGCCAGCCTCTTATGCCACATTTCTACTTCCTTTTTTCCTCTTCATTTGTTGAACCTATCATAGTGGAACCACATAACACATATAAAACTTTTTCTAACATTCCTTTCATGATCACCATAGATCCTTTGCTAATATTTATGCATCCTCCCTCCGATCTATTAAATATGAATTTTCATCCAAGGAACCCAATGAAATAAGGTCCTCTTCAATCCAAGAATGTATCTTACTTGGACTAGAGTTCGTACGAGACCACTGTGAAGCCTCAATTGGATCTTTCCAATTCCTTTGATTTCTTAAGTCCGAGTATTTCCCACCATGGGTTTTCTGCCAACACATTCCTTTAAATTTTCAAACCATTCAATTCTTAGTGGCATATGAAATATACATCCAGAATCTAATATCTGTTGATTATTTGGATTCTGGAATGAGATTATGAGAACTTCAGATTCAATAAATTTTCCTATTATGTTGGTTGATTCTCCTTTTTCTTGTCCATCTCGTTCTAGTTTGAATTTTCTTGATTACAGTCTCGTTTGAAATGGTATTCTTGTCGTAATATAAGCAACCTAAAATCATTTTCCCTCAAATTTTAATAGATCTTCCATTCTTCTTACTTGTCATTCCATCCCTCTTCTATGTTTTTTCTCCAACAAACAATCCCTTTGAATTTTGGTTTGTTTCTCTTGCATCATATTCTAGTTTCTTTGAGTATGCAACACTTGTAACCCAATCTAATATTATCGTCTCCCTCCTAATATACTTCAAAGTATCGTTCAATTGTTAATATTGATCTGGAAGATATTTCAACGAAATCAAGACTTGGTCTCCTTTGAGACTTCCAATTTGACATTTGCTAGATCAATTATCAGTTTCTTGAACACAACCATGTTATCTTCTATTGATTTTGCAGCATCCATACGAAACCCCATCAAACATTTCTTGAAGTACATTTTATTAAACAATAACTTATATCATAACTCATCCTCGAGTGCTTTCCATATATCAAGTGTTTTTGTTAATGTCGCATCATCATCATTATTGAGTCTGACAAGCATAGAAATAATAGATTATGAACTCTCCAACTTTTTTCATATCTTGTTTCTTGACTTAGAGACTTATCAACCTTGAATACACTAGATTTTTCCTATGTCTCTTCCTTCAATCCTTTGTCAGTTTCTGCTTCTAATTCTTGAAGTCCATAATCTTCTCATAATACATCGTAGGCCCATAAAATCTCCAAACTAGTGAAAATCTTATCTTTTCATAGTGAGAAGTCTTCTTTACCATCATACTTCACCACCTCATGTTTGCAGCCCATTGTCGTGTTGATGATTTCTTCAAGAGAGTCTAGGCCTTGTTTCTTGAAAATAACTTCATATCCTCTTTCCTTGATCCTCATCCTTGTAAATAGGCTTTGGTACATCTTGTTGTGTGTTGCATAATAAATTTGAAAGTTTACAGAGAAGACACACAACGATTTTCCGTTATGTTCTCGCAACATCACGCTCAAACACTACTTTATTCACACTTCAAATAGTCCCCAGGTAACTTGATTTTTCTGTGAGTATACCTAGATTACACGACTCAAACACTCCCCTGAGTACAACACCCGTCATGAAACTCAAATACAAGTAAAACGTCACATAAACACTTGTATGAACCTCCTAGAACTATTCTCGCAATAATCCTAGATTTTCGAATGAATTTCACTCGAATCACCACTCATAAGCCTCCAAACTTTTATGGTTTAAGGGTTATGTTACAAACACTCCTCTCGAATGCTCTCAAACGAACACAAAAACACTTTGATCTCTCATCTCTCTTCTTTTTGAATTTCGATGCACCATATGATTGAGAGGGTGAGTTGGGCGTGCATCCACTTCCTCCTTTAAATACTAAGCCCATTTCCAAATTTCTCCTTGATTTGCTTTCCATAGAATTGTTAAGTTGCTTGATATTCTCCTTTTAGAATATTTCCAAATGTCCTGTGAATGTTGCCAAATCTAAAAATATCTAACACAATTGGAAATATCAATAGTAATGGAAAATATGTATAACAATACTGAATCTCAATAAAAATAGAAACTATGCATGATCACACAATAAGTGAAATCTTCATAAAATGGAAATCTTCATGCATTAACAATCTCCCTTTTTTATTTTCTGCTCATGAAAACTTAGAAAATGTTAGATATTTGCATCCAAACAATTTAACCAAAAAGATATCAAGAATATATTCAACCGTAAAGGATTCTTGATGTGCGAAATATCAAGCAATAAAAATGCCTAATATCCACTTACCGCAAGAGTACGGATCGGTGTAATAAAAGAGTACGGATTCTTGATGTGCGAAATATCAAGCAATAAAAATATCAAGCAAGAGTATGGATTCTTGAGATCCGATTCTTGATTCGCAAGAGTACAGATCGGTGTAATAAACAATTTAACCAAAAAGATATCAAGAATATATTCAAACCGTAAAGGATTCTTGATGTGCGAAATATCAAGCAATAAAAATGCCTAATATCCACTTACCGCAAGAGTACGGATCGGTGTAATAAAAGGGTCGAACTCTGGGGACTAATGCAACCTAAGCTAAGAATACGACTAAACTAAGACGGGTTGAATTGATGATGGTGTGATATGAATTTCTAAAACACTAAATTAAATCGTGACAGCAATGGGGAGATATAGAAGGCTTGATAATTAAGAACACTATGGGTTTTGGGTTATCGGGATTTGCAAGGATATAACAACCAAAGAATCATAGACTTATCGAACTATCTTGATAACGGAGAATTCATGCTCGTAAATAAGAAATGGTTCTTCCGAATCCTAAACCTCCTAACCACAACAACGTGCAATCCTACCTTCCAGCAGTGATTAACTCATGATTACAGTACGTTAAGCGCACAATCCTAATTCCTAAGTCGATTAACCGACCGGTCAGATTCTCATTAATCAAGCTTAATCTACACTCAACTGTTTCGGACTCATGATCTAACCCTCCATCTAAACACAATTTCCTAGATTACTGAGCGGTCAGCACAAGTATAAGACATTTACGATGTTGATTGTAAAACCGAATTTCAAGAAAGTTTCGATAAGTCTAAGCATTACGCATAGTTTCAGACATCCATTACAAATCCGATATTCCCTAACCCATACCTGGAAATCTACTCACTTATAGAATCTACTGTAAAACAAGAGAAATAAACCCTAGACATGATAAGGGATAAGAAATACGATTCCTCGATCTTCCCTATCTTGATACAGAAGTCCGGATTATTGTTTCTCTTCTTCTCTAGCTTCTCCTAAGTTTTCCTTGTGTTTTTCAATCTCTTCTCAGCCCATAGCCACCGTCTGATTGCCTTCAAAACAGGTTGTTGCTGAAAAGGGGGCCCGAGCGGGCTATATGCTCAACCCGCGCGGGTTGGTCGTGGTCACTCTGCTAGAACGGGCTACTCGCCTCCCCAGGTCGTGCAATATCCGCTAGAATAGTCAGCCCGTGCGGGTACGATATCCGCCCCTGATGCGTATCAGAGTTAAATATAACCTAATCTACCCGCAAGTGCACGACACGTGTGTAGTATTTTAGGTGTCGATCCCACAGAGACTACGCAACACTACCTAAACCCGAACTACGAATCAAACTTGCTAACGAAAGAAGGTGAATAAGGAATGAAATACTGAAAGTAACTAAACTACTTAGGTTCTAACGATGAGATAAACGTCCTAGGAAACCGGTTTCACCACAAGACTACCGAAACACACGATCAACCTATCTATCATGCAATCCCAATTAAAGCTATCTAAGGCGGACGATCCTAACATGATACCTACCCTCTCTCAAGGCATAGACACGTGATCTAGACAAGCTGCCCCCTACTTTCGTGGCTGACAACATGAACTAAACCCATAAACTCTGTGATTCGCCCGTTCACCCTCAACCGTTGCTACCCTACTTTCGTGGCCTAACCTCGGTTGTTCTAAACCTGACCTTCCAAGACTAGAATTCTCCTTTCGGTCCTTCTCCTAATCCCTAACACATGCATCTACGTGATCAGCGCAAACACAAGTAAATTTAAGCACTCAGATAGAGAATAGATAAACTAAAACGGGAAGATGCATTCAAAATAGATCAAAAGCGGTCTCGGGATAGCCAAGGGCTAATCCCTTCTCCTAGAACAAACAAACTACTCGCTCATGCGTCTGTAAAGAAACATAAACATAGTAGAAAGTCTAAGGAACATAAAAACCAAACAAAACCGAAGTGGTGCTGCTTGATCTCCAATGCTCCTCACTTATCTCTTCGCAAGAATCTGCGCTGTCTTCGCTGAATTGTTCTCCTATGTATGCTTGCTTCTAATGATGTCTTTTTGCCTCCTTTTAAGCCCCCTAA
>CM071876.1:14741145-14751703 GCA_036759665.1 Gynandropsis gynandra | reverse complement strand
GGTAGTGAGTGTACCCGCTCGGGTGCGGCTAGGGGAACCCGCGTGTCCTGTGGTGCTGGAATGGTGCCCGATCGGGCATGGCATGTGTGCCCGCTCGGGCACAAGGCAGAATGGTCCTAAATGCTTGCCCGAGTCGTGCTAAATTGTCCACACAATTGGCCGTAGGTTTTGCCCGATCGTGCAAGGGTTGTGCCCGACCGGGTAAGGCTTTTCCATGCTCAATCTCGTCCCGTTTGTCCCGTGATGATCCCCCAAGTTGCTCCTTAGCTCCGTGCATGTTCCTTTAGCTCCAAAATAGTCCAAATACGCGTAAAAACCTGTAAGAACATGAAAAGCACGAAAGCAAGTAAAACGGATACGGAATCATACGTAAAACATCACATATGTATCAAAAACGTCTCATAAATCGTGCAAGAAATACGTATGAAAACGAGATGATCAGCCCCACACGGGGTCGTCGTGTTTGTCCAAACCCGACCAGGCTTTTTTCTCACCCGAGTCGTGCGATATTTTCAGGAGCTGCAACCCGCGTGGGGGCCTCTACAAGCCCGAGCGGGCTGGGTTAATTTCGTGCCTTTGCTCCTTTTTTCTATATGCTCGGGTCTTCCATTTGGTTCCGTGGTTTGAATTTGCTCCGAGTGGTTTGTAGCTTCTAGTATGTGCGGTTGAATCCAGGAATTGACACTTTAAAGCTCGGTTAGGCCTCGCCGCCTTAAAACCTGAAAATCAACAAAAAGGGAGTATATAAAGAACGTTCGTGTCGGATTCTTAACTCGTGCTATACAAACTATGCGAAAGTGATATAAATACCTAACCTAAAACTAACACACACTACGTGTTATCAATTCTCCCCCTCAACTGTACCCGGATTACCATTGGCGGTATCTTCTCCCCATGTTTGTGTGAGTAGAAGACCAAAAATATAATAGACCATTTGGTTCATGGTCGCTTCCATTGAGGTACTTATTCATGTAGCACATCTTAACTTATTCAAACACGGACGTTAGACGTTCTTAAAGATCATGCATAAATATGGAGGAATAAACATGTGATCATGAGTAGTTTTATTTCATCATTTCTGTACCTCTAACTAATACCAAAATCAATCATATTCCTTTAGATCTTTCGTCATTTAAAAACAACAATTTCATGAATTATGAGCCACTAAACAAAATTGTCATTTTCTTTTGAAAAACAAATCCCTTGCTCAGCAAAGATCAATATTTCATATGAGGTATTTAAATTTATACATACTTTAGTTAAATCATCAGTCAAAGTATATTTCAGAAATACGCAGATGCACGTGAAGCAATTGTTTTTATGTAACTTTTTTTTCAGCACTTTAGTCATCATTTTTTATTTTGTGAACAAGCACTCTGGGTTTCTAGTCAAATTTGATGGATTTCCCACCACTTAGACTTAGGTTACCATTTTGGTATACTCTTATAATTTCAATCATAGCGGAGTATTAGGTTTATTTTTTTACCTTATGCATTTAGGATGTTGAAGTTTTATATTCGTCCCACCAATGAGACCCGAGCCAATGTATTCACTCATATCAACTATTATGCATTCATAATTTCTATGCACTATTTCTATTGATAGCGGAGTGTAGGATTGTTTTTCACCATCTACACACTTTTAAAAGAAGTTATATAACAAATACGAGTTTCAAGGAATATTTTCAGAAACCTGAGATGTAATGTTGTATTTTCACTCGTATACTTCAGTTTTCAGATTTTCACGTGTAAATATACATAAATTTTTATACCTCATAATCCCATTAATCACTATTCATTTTAGAGTTCATAAATCCTGAGGGATTTACGCTAATACACAAAATGATTCAAATCCAAAGGTTTTGTAAAAATATCAGCCAATTATCATTTAATGGGCAAATATTTGATCTCTAATTGTTTTTTCTCAACTTGTTCTCTAAGGAAATGATGGCGGATTTCAATATATTTAATCTTAGAATGTTGTATCGAATACTTAAAGATATTTATGGCACTTATATTATCACAATGAGCAATGAAGGTTCCAAAGTCTGTACGATAGGCCGACAACATTTTATTCATCCAAATGAGTTGCGAACAACATCTTCCTAACGCAATGTACTCCGCTTCAGTTGTGGAAAGTGAAGAAAAGTTTTGTTCTTACTGTGCCAAGAGATCAGGTTATTTCCTAAGAAGAAACATCCTCCTGAAATACTCTTACGATCATCTGCGTTGCCTTCCCAATCTGCTTCATAATAGTCAACTAATTCTCAATTAGTGTCTTTTGTGTATCACACACCAAAATTTATAGTCCCCTTAACATATTTAATTATTCATTTCATGATTTGTAAGTGAGAACTTTTCTCTTTAGATTGGTATCGTGCACAAATTCCAAACTAACTGCAAGATCATATCTACTTGCAGTCAGATAAAGAAGACTTTCAATCATACTCATTTTTTTATCCACATCTCTCCATCTGAATCGTTTGTTAGTTTTGTTGTGGTAGACATCAAAGTATGAGATGATTTGCAAGTGCCCATCTCAAATCTTTTAGAAAGATCCACGAAATAATTTTAATTCACCGAACATATTCATCTCAAATTCACTTGTCATTGATTTGACAAACCAATCTACTTTCTTTTGAGACGTCGATCCAAAAATAATATCATCAACGTAGATTTGAATCACAAGAAGATTGTCATCAAATTTATGAATAAATAAAGTTCGATCTACTCCCTCTATTGTGTATCCGTTGTGGATGAGGAATGTTGCTAGCCTTTCATACCATGGATGTGGAGCTTTATTTAGTCCATAAAGAGCCTTTTTAAGCCGATACACATAATTAGGATGTCTAGGATGTTCAAATCCATGAGGTTGTTCTACATACACTTCTTCTTGGATGATTCCATTGAGAAATGCACTATTGAAATCCATTTGATACAATCTAAAAGCAAGAACACATGCAATCCCAATTAGAAACCAAAGAGACTCTAATCTAGCAACGGGTGCAAAGGTTTCATCAAATTAAATCCCTTCTATTTTTTGTGTATCCTTGTGCTACAAGACATGCTTTATTTCGGGTTATTTGACCATCTTCATTGGTTGTTGTTCTTGAATATCCATTTGGTCTCAGTTACATTAGTGTTGGTAGGTTAAGGAACAAGATATCATACATCATTACGCACAAATTGTTCCAATTCTTCATGGATAGTCATTACCCATAATTCATCATCAAGAGCTTCATTCACATTTTTAGGTTCAAATTGAGATATAAAACAAACAAATCTCACAAAGTCATTGTAGTTTATGCATGACTTGTTTCATGTTTTTCTTTCATCATGAATATTTCCAATAACATCGGCACTGCAATGATTTTTGTGTACTCGAACAGTGTCACCTTCCTCTTCTGTGTCACATTCATCAATCGTGTGTTCTGGTGAAGATTTTGTTTTTGATTTTTCAACGCGCTCGTTAGGTACACCTTGTAGTTTAGAGGCTGTTTTCGTTGGCAATTCTGCATCTATAAAAGTATCAGGAAAAACTTTAGGTGCAGTGTTATCTTCATTAAATACAACATTAACCGATTCAATGACCCTCTTGGTATTATAGACTCTATAAGCTGTAGAATTTGTACCATATCCAAAAAAATACCTTAATCGCTTTTAGCATCAACTTTACCAAGGTAGTAACAGTTATTTAGGATGTAGCATGTACACCAAATACGTGAAAATAAACAACAGTTGGTGTCTTACCTTTCCATATTTCTTAGAGGTTTTGGAAGTATCATTTCTAACTAGACCCTGTTGATGATGTAATACGCAGTATTGATTGCTTCTGCCTAAAATCGAGGTGCAACTTCTTTACCATGTAGCATTGCCTGAGCCGTTTCCTGCAACGTTCTATTTTTTCTTTCCACAACACCGTTTTGTTGTGGGTTTTAGAAGTAATGTGTTTCAAGTTAAACAAATTAACCTAAACTACTCGTAAGTGCACGACACGTGTGTAGTACTTAGGTGTCGATCCCACAGGGACTATGCAATACAAACTAAACTCTAACAAAGAATTAAAATTGCTACGAACGAATATTGGTTTTAAGATCAAATAACTAAAAGCAATAAACTAACAAGTTCTTGACAATGAAACATATGTTCTAGGATACGGTTTCATCATAAGGCTTTCGAAACCAACAATCAATCAATCTAATCATGCATTCCCAATCAACATATCTAAGGTAGACTATCCTAATATGATTTCTACCCTCTCTCAAGGCATAGAAACGTGATCTAGTCAAGTTATCCCATACTTTCGTGGCTGATACCTTAAACGAGACCCAAACGTTCTGTGATTCATCCGATTAATCCTCAACCATTACTACTCTACTTTCGTGACCTAGTCTCGGTTGTTCTAATCCTGATTATCTGGTATTAGAATTCTCCTTTCAGTCCTTCTCTTAAGTCCCTAAAACATGCATCTACTCTGTCTTCGTAAATACATAACAATCAAACATAGATCGGCTAATTGTTCTCGGATAGCACCAGCTCCTGTGTATTGTTGAAACTTGCTTGAACATGACTATAGGGAATTGCATTCATAAATCAATCAAAAGAGGTTCCGGGATTTTCATGGGCTAATCCCTTCTCCTAGAATAAAACTACTACTCAGACATGAGTTCGAAACAAAACATCATAAATGAAATAGATAATGTAAAGAGTATAGAAATCAAACAAAACGTAGTCCCGATTCGATCTTCCAGTCTCCTTGAATGTCTCTTGCCAAGATTGCTCTCTAAGCAATGAACAAACTCCAGTAGTCTGCTTTGAACGTCTGTAACCAAAAAGTGGGAACTACCTCCATGCAAAAATCCACTCAAATCATGGAAAGAAAAGAAAAAACCACTCAGCCATAACACCTAACTACTTGACCGGGCATATGATAACAAGATGTTGAAAAGTTCAAGAGAAATCACTAAGGTAGAGAATAAAAAAACTCGACCAAATGAAACAAAACACAAAATTTTCCAGATTTCGCTCGAGATGAGCACCTGATAACTCATCCGGTCAACCATAACATGTCAACATTCAACCTAAAAAATCCATAAAATATGAAAAAAAATAGTTATCACTCAGTCCAAGTTGGGTCCAACTTGGCCAAGCGACTTTCTGAAATCAGCAAACAATTCAAAATTTGAATTATTTGAGAGTGGTTAAAGAAAGTCTATAAAATGGGTTGACTTCTGGATTTAAAGATCATCCAAGGATGAGTTCGTAAGAGACTTTGGAGAGTGAGAAAATGTGAGATAATTTTAAGGCCTACTTCGTAGATTCAAGCTAACGGTGGAGATGAATTAAAAACAAGGTTATGTTGATTACTGCTCAAGACATCGACTAAGTCATTCTAATCTCTACCTTTAGTTTATGTCTTTGTTATAGCTTGTCTCCAATTTCTAGATCCAAAGTAGTATCCATGTTTTAGGCTAGAGTGTTGGGTATATGGATTCATCATATTGAACATTAGATCTTAAGTACTTTATCTTCTTTCGATTTAATGCATGATTTTATTCCTTTGATTTTTCAATGAGCGTTTCATTTAAATATTACATGGATAAATTCTTATATGATATTGAATGAATCTAGATCATGTGTACTAAACTAACTTGAATAATCATATCGAAAGATATATTAAAGTGTTTGGGAATTGTTATATAATTTGTTATTGCATTCAAACGTTTAAATCATTTAATAGATATATTTATGATTGAATTTTTAAATAGATATCTAGACTTCGAGAGAAGTTAAGTTGATAGAAGATATTAGATAGAGATCTCACCTCAACGGCACATCAAGATTTCATCAAGAACATTACTTAGTTATCATCAAAGATGGTGATCTGAAATCTATTATGACCTAAAACTAATATCACAAATTCATCCATGTTTTCTTCCTTGTAACTATAAAATCTTTGTTTTAGTTATAATCTACTTGGCAAAATTTTGATAAGAACATTCTCTGTAAGGCTCTAAACCATACCCTTCAAACTTCGACTCCAACAATACATGAATTCCTAATAAACTCCACCAATAGAGAAAACTGAAATTATAAGGTTATACTAACTTTAAAATATCACAAATCATAATTTTACAAAATTAATTTTTTTAAAGAATCTAAGATATGAAATTGCTCAAGGAAAACCCTCAACGCTTCTTTGCAATTAGGAGTTTCATATGCTTTCTATTATGAAAATTGAGTTACAATGAGTAAATGTTATGAAAATTGTCTATATCTATTTAATTTAACTAAAAGAAAATTGAATGAGGTTTATCTCCCCCTAAACTATCGATATTAATTTGATTTCTCACGAATTATTGATCTTTTGCATTCCCCTTCTCCAGGAACGCCAAAATTTCATTTTCTCCTTGAATTTAAAAATGCAACCGATTTTTTTCTTCAAACTAATGAACCCTTTAAATTTCTAGAAAACAAAGGTTAATATTTTTCGATAAAAAAGCAAAACATGTCTAGTATCGATATTATTTCTCTGTTAATCTGAATATACCATTATTGGCGTTTATTCTTACAGAAAATTATAGTTTTGAATTTATGAAATGATGAGTATGAGATTAGAAATTAAAAATGAGTTAAATTAAATCAACTCTAAAATGATAATTTTGTTCTTAAAGTGAATGGAATTGTGCCCAACTAAATCAATTAAACTACACACACAGCCACCTAATTAATACTACGAATTTGAACTTCCATTTAGCAAAAATCTTATGAATTGAAGTTATTTTAAATATGATTCAAATTAATTATAATTTATTAAATTCATAATTATATTTTTTTGGAAAATTTGTTTAATAAAATTAATGCATAAATTGAGAGTCAACATGCACCGTATTCATGCATGGAATGTTTCCCGTCAACGGCACTTTTTCAATAATTAGATTTGGTGATTTGGAAACATATCCACAAACTCACACGTAAAAAATGCACATCTACATACTGATGAGGTCATTGACCTAACTAACGAATTACACGGAGGAAGGATCAACGAACAGGAGAAAAACGTCAGACCAACAAAGAGTTTAAAACATCGATCTTACGCTAGCCACCAATCATTCGAGTGAAGATGATGAGTTTATATATGAAAATCAACGAGTTCATGCAAGAACTCGTAAAGGACGAAAATATGACCACACACAAATCTAACGAGACTATATCAAAGGAGACCAAGATTGAATCGAAATTGAAGACTATCTATACAATTAGCCAAAAATCGAACTTTCCTTGTGCGAACTCACCTCGACATTAATCCTTCAGGTGTTAGCATGAGAAAATCCAACAGAACCAACAAAACTCACAAGTTTCCTTATCAGCAAGATGAGATTTTAGATACCCCTCTTGTAGCCCAAGAATCAAGCTTTCATTTTTCATTCCAACGGATACAAACTTTTATTTTCTTTCCTTCTTTTTTTATCTAGCCATTTTGGCAATAATTCTCATCATTAAACATTGATTTTCTTGCCTTAGAATAAACCTAACAACCACCTAAATTTGGAGCATTGTATTTCTTTCAGCGTCTTTTGATGAATTAAAAACTTTCTTTTCAAGTTCATTCCTCTCAGGCCTTTCCAATCTGTTTGGGAAACTCTAAGGGAGGTTTTGGAAACTTTTTAAAGGTCTCCCATACCTTTAGTGGTGTTCTATGATCCACCAAATCATCCCAACACCAAACAGAGCAAACCGAGCTTTTTTCGATTCTTTCAGTGTTTCACACGTTCTAAGAAAGTATTGACCTCTAAAGATGCTTCAATTTTACACATTTAAACCTTTCTTTTATATCCCTATCGAAACTCGAAAGAACAAGAACTTGCATAAATAAAAATATACATATATAGATATATAATATATAGATTTAGATATATATATATATATTTTGTATGGGTTACAATTTAGATATACAATGTTATTAATATACAAATAATTTAAACATTTCGTTTGGATAGTTATTTAAGATCAAAATAAAAACTTGTGTTATATTGTGATATACATATCTGTTAGGATATAAATCATTAACTCATATATATAAGGTCTAACTCAAAACTTTTGATTTAGTTTTAAATTAAATTAGGCTCATACTCCTTTGACATGGTATCATAGTGTGGTTTGTTTTTGTTTGAAAATTTTAATGTTGAATTCATGTTTGATGTGCACACTCTAGGATCAAAAGTTTGGACGAGATGTTATGTTGTGTTGTCTTCAGAACTGACCATTTTGAGTTTTTTATTCAGTTTCGGTTCAGATGTAACGAGTAAGGGTTATTCGAGTTTAAATAAAAAATAACAGAACAAAATATTATCCGAATTTTCGGTTAAGATTTAAGGGGTAAAGGTTATCCGAGTTTTTGGTTCAGATTTAACGGGTAAAGGTTATCTGATCGCTATATGCCCTTGTACGAGCCTTGGAAACATGTCAACATTATATATTGACAAAAGAGTTCTTCATCTACAACGACCAAGAGACTCTCAAACATTTCAAGTAATAGTTCAGTCTAAAAAGAAGATATTCCAAGTGAATTGAATTCATCAAGTCCTTTTTGTACATCATCAACTACAAGAATGGAAACGAAAACGGGGTGATCAATGCATTATCACGGAGACACGCTCTCATCACTACCATGGAGGCTAGGAATTTGGGATTCGAGCACCTTAAGGCATTGTATGTGATAACACGTAATTCGTTATAGTTTTTATATCATTCTTGGGTCTAGTTTAGAGTAGATTATTTATATTTCATTCATCTATTGAGTATATTCGAAGACTTTATCCACATTTCGTGTTTTGTGTAGGAAACGAAGACTTGAAGAGAAACACGAGTGATTATGCAATCTAACCCCGAAAACGAAGTTGTGTAACAAGGTTCGACTTATGCAATGCCACGGATGGAAGCGAGCACTCAAACACCGAGCGGAAGGAGCGGAAACTACACTTCAAGACATGCCCGCTCGGGTGGATAGAGAGTGCCCGCTCGGGCTAATTAATGCCAAGCAACCCCGTAAGTCTACACGACTCGGGTGCTCAAGGGACATGCTCGGGCATAGGTGCCCGCTCGGGTGGCTTTACAATGCCCGCTCGGGCCAATTCATCCAAGAAATCACCGTGCGTTTTACCCGTTCGGGCTGAGAGTCTACACGATCGGGCATGGGTGCCCGTTCGGGCTTGAAAGAGGCAACACGGTCGGGCAGAGTGGTTGCACGAGCGGGTGCATGATGTGCCCGCTCGGGTCAAGCATTCCAACAAACTTTCCTAAGATCTAGATCGGCCAAATTAAAAGAAGAATGAGATCTAAAAAGGGAGAAAGGAACCAGAACACATCAGAGGAGAAGGAGAGACACTAGGGCAAGAGGAAGAAGGAAGAAAAGACGGATCTACGGATCGGGAGCGAGGAGAATCTACCGAAGACATCGGTCTATGAATAGGGAGTTATCTCTTTCATCATCTATGTCGAAACTAGACTTCTCTTGTGTTTCCTTTTCTGCATATATGTCTGAGTAGATTCCTTTGCCATGGGTTAGAGAGGTTTGATATGATGTAACGAAGTCGTATGCTTAATGAATGGTGATACTTAATGCTTTCATTACCTGTACGCCACTTGAATGAATGAATTTGGTATCTATCATGTTTTCAGATTTCATGGTTGTTTTTAATGCTTTCTCTACCTGTACGCCACTTGATTGAATGATCTTACAATCCTAATAAACCAACGCCAGGGCATTAGGGTTCGGAACTTAGCCATGATTTAGGGTTTAATCGGTTTAGAATCTACGCCAGGTCAATCGGTTAAATCTAGGGATTAGGATAGCGGTCATAATGCGTCTATGCATGTAAGATACGCAATGGATACATTGGTATATGCATGCTAGATAGTGGACAAGTCTACGCCAGTCAGTTCCTATAGGAGAGCTTGAATTCCCTGAATTCATGATAGTACCTAGACCAATTAACCTTTTAGAACTTCGTTACTTCATTAGGAAAACTCCCGATACCCATGGTTCTCAGCCATAAAGTTTTATCTCTTCGATCTAATTTAGTTCAGCTCAACCACGATTCCAATTTTAATCTTCTCACACGTCTATTCAATTAGTTTAATAGCGCATTAGTCGCATTAACTCCTTGTGTTCGACCCTAGTTACTACACGATCCGTATTCTTGCGGAAGCGTTAGTCTAGGTTTTATCACTCGATATAACGCATATCAAGTTTTTGGCGCCGTTGCCGGGGAATTGATTACGGCGCGGAAGATCGCGCAAGAACGCGATGGAAAAGAGGCAGCCCGCTCGGGATGAGGTGATTCCCGCTCGGGCTGAGGCCCCGGGCGTGGTATTTCTTGCCCGATTCGTGCACAATTCGCTGGAAAAAATCGCCGTAACAAATGCCTGCTTGGGCTAGGGAATTACCCGCGCGGGTAGTGGCTATTCCTTGCCGATTCTCGTCCCGTTTGTCCCGTGATAATCCTCGATGTTTGTACTTTGTCTTGGCACGTCCTTTAGCTCCAAAATGACTGAAA
>CM071876.1:14712463-14730681 GCA_036759665.1 Gynandropsis gynandra | reverse complement strand
TCGGGCTTGAAAGAGGCAACACGGTCGGGCAGAGTGGTTGCACGATCGGGTGCATGATGTGCCCGCTCGGGTCCTTCCTTCCCAACAACTTTTCCTAAGATCTAGAACGGGCAAATTAAAGGGAAATCAGATCTGAAAAGTGCAGATTCGAACCAGAATACATCAGAGGAGAGTGAGGGACATTAGGGCAAGAGGAAGGAGGAAGAAAAGACGGATCTACGGATCGGGAGCGAGGAGAATCTACCGAAGACATCGGTTTATGAATAGGGAGTTATCTCTTTCCATATCTATGTTGAATCTAGACTTCTCTTGTGTTTCCTTTTCTGTATCTATGTCTGAGTAGATCCTTTGCCATGGGTTAGAGTGGTTTGCCATGTTGTAACGAAGTCTATGCTTAATGAATGGTGGTACTTAATGCTTTCATTACCTGTACGCCACTTGAATGAATGAATTGGTATTTTATCATGTTTTCAGATTTCATGGTTGTTTTTAATGCTTTCTTTACTTGTACGCCACTTGATTGAATGATCTTAGAAGCCTAATAAACCAACGCTAGGGCATTAGGTTTCGGAACTTAGCCATGACTTAGGGTTAGCCGGTTTAGAATCTACGCCAGGTCAATCGGTTTAACCTAGGGATTAGGATAGCGGCCATAATGCGTCTATGCATGTAAGATACGCAATGGATACATTGGTATATGCATGCTAGATAGTGGACAAGTCTACGCCAGTCAGTTCCTATAGGAGAGCTTGAATTCCCTAAATCCATGATAGTACCTAGACCAATTATCCTTTTGAAACTTCGTTACTACATTAGGCAAATTCTCGACACCCATGGTGCTTAGCCATAAAGTCTATTCTCTTCGATTTAGTTTAGTTCAGCTCAATCACAATCCCAATTTTAGTCATCTCACACGTCTAATTCAATTAGTTTAATAGCTACGAAGTCGCATCAATTCCTTGTGTTCGACCCTAGTACTACACGATCCGTATTCTTGCGGAAGCATTAGTCTAGGTTTTATCACTCGATATAACGCATATCAGTATGAACAAGACCCGAAGCTTGGTGAGGTGTTCTAAATGTGTTAGGAAAGAGCTAGTAGACCTTTCTACATACATAACAGCTACCTCTTCCGTGATAGATGACTTTACATTCCATGTAACTCAATGAGGGAGCTGGTTCTTCAAAAAGTATATGGAGGGGCTCTCATGGGAGACTTTGGCTCTGAGAAGAACGACTTTGTGCAGAATGCATCATGTGTCACCAAGCCAAGTCTTGTGTCCACCCCAAGTTTATATCTTTGTGTACCCATTTCTATTCACTCATAGGTTGACTTGTCAATGGACTTTATTATCTGACTTTCAAATATTTGAAATAAAGACTAACTCTTCGATGTGATTGATAGGTTTTTAAAGATGATACTTCATACCTTATTCTAAGAAAAACAATGCAACAAATATTGCATAGCTTTTCTTTAAGTAGATTTTACATATCCATTGCCTACCCAAAACGATCATATCGGACCATGGCACAAAATTCCTAAGTCATTTTTTTTTTGCAAACATGATACGTGAATTTTCAAGTAAATAAATGTGTAATATTCACTTAATGCAAGAATACGGATCGGTAAAATACCAGGGTCAAGCTCTAGAGACTAATGCAACCTACTAAGACGAATGAAAGTGATGATGATATGGGGTAAAATCTGAGAATTCTAAATGAATTAGGAAAGCAATAAGGATACACGAAAGACTTGCTTGTTAAAAATACTATGGGCTTCGGGTTACCGGAATTTCAAGGATGTAGCCAATAAAATATCATAAAACAATCAAATTATCTTGATAACGGGAAATTCATGCTCATAAGTAGAGAATGATTCTCTCGACACCTAAACCCCCTAACACAATAACATGCAATCTTACCTCCCAACAGTGATTAATACGTAATTACTGTAGCATTAAGTATGCAATCCTAATTCTTGGTCGATTAACCGACCAGTCATATTCTCATCAATCGAACTCAATCAACAATCAATGGTTCCGGATTCATAATCAAACCTCCCAGTTAAACATAAAATCCTAAATTAGTGAGCGGACAACACAAGTATAGAACATTCATTGTATTGATTATAGAACCGAAATCAAGAAAACTTTGAAAGATCTAAGCATTAACACATAACCACAAACATCCCTTACAAAACCGGTGTCTCTAACCCATAGCTACAGACCTACTCACTCATAGATTGTGATACAAAACACGAGAAAACAATACTAGACATGAAAAATAGTAAGAAATACGATGCTTCAGACTTCCCTATCTCGTCCCGGTGTTCTGATGTTGTCTCATTCGTTCTCCACCTTCTTCTGAGCTTCCTCTATGTGTTTTCCCTCTAGGGTTATGTGTCGCTCCTCTATTAATTGGTGCATTATTTTTCAGCCTTTTTCTTTGTTTGAACCCTTCTCGGGTTTCTGTTACGACACCTGACCCGTGCGGGCTAAATGGAGGACTTGGGCTCTTCATCTTCGAGGCAACCCGAGTAGGTTTGATGACTCACCAAGGCAGGCAGAGTCCTCTAAAGGCATAGTTAGCACGGGCTAAAGTGACATCACACGCAGGTTCATGGCTTTGCTTGCAGTACGATTGGGGTAAGAGGCACCTCGAGTTGGGCTCAATCTTTTGAGGGGTACAACCCGAGTAGGGCCTTCTACAAACACGAGCGGGCTGGATTAAATCGTTTTTTTTTCTTCTTTCACTCGATGCTCGGGTATTCCATGCGGTTCTTTGGCCTAAATCTGCTCTAAGTGGGTTGTAGCTTCAAGTAACACAGTTGGCTCCAGAAATCAACACCATTAAATTCGATTAGGCCTTGTCGTCTTAAAACCTAAAAAGCAACTATAATATTGGATAAAGGACTAATTCGTGTTGGTTTGTAACTCGTGCTATGTAAATTATATAGAGATGATCTAAATGTGTAGCCTAAAACTAACCTACACTACGTGTTATCAAAACACTTTGGTGTAATCTAGGGATTAAGTTCATGTTATCCACCACATATCATCCGTAGACTGATGGTCAAATAGAGGTGGTCAATTGTATGCTAATAACATTGCTACGATCTTTCATTGGGTGGTACCCCAAGAAGTGGCTAGATTACTTGACGCATGTCGAGTTCCCATATAACTGAACAGAACACTCTCAATCTAAGCATTCACAATTAGAGATTTGGGTTCAATCAAATCACCGACTTGGATGGTGAGAAGAAAGTTGAGTTGATCAAGAGGATGCACGAAAATGTTTGAGAGAACATAAGGCGAAGAACTGGACAATGTGTTAAATAAGTTAACAAAGGACAAACTAATATGGTGTTCAAAGAATAAGATTGGATGTGGTTACACCTAAGACAAGAAAGGTTCCCGAAAGAAGAAGCTCAAAACTAGCATCAATATGAGCCCACTCTATAGACTGGATCACTAACAATGTCTATCATCATGAACTTTTATGTGAGTTTAATGTGTCTATCACCTTTAACATCGTTAAACTATCCTTTTTATGTGGGTAATGACATTCGAGGGTTGAACATTCACAAATGGGAGGGAATGATGAGAACATCGGCAATGATTTCATACCAAATGAGGGTCTTCCAGATGAAGAGCTAAACCAAGGAACGTAAAGAACATAATTTTTCCAAGGCCATGAGCCTCACACGCAAACGAGCAAGAAACTTACAGAATAAGGCATCAAAGATAGTGAAGAAAACATGGGAGACATTGAAACATAAGTAAGATTTGGGCCTAACTCAAGGGAAACTGACATGGTTTTCTACATTCAACCAGGACTCGGCCAACACGCCTAAACAGAGAGGCTTGGTGACACGGGAAGGAATGGCGGAAGATAAACAATTCGATCAAGGAAATCGATATCCCTCTGAATCTTAACATTCCTTTTACGAAGTCTCCAACAGCTAGTAAATATTCCTAACAACTAGTAAATCAATCTCAATCTTTATTTTAACATTTGTCTTATGTATAATATGGAGCATCTCCTAGATCAAGGATTTCATCTATTTATACTCTTAGACTTGAATTTAAAAAAAAAATATTTTTTTGTTGATCGTTCATCGAGAGCTTTGTGTCTTCAACTTATTCCGAAAAAATTTGAAGTCCTTTCCTAGTGTATCAAGAGATTTTCACGCCTCTTGTGGTGATATTCATCTCACAATTTCTATCTTCTTCATTTTTTGGAGGTCTTTTGGCTCGATGATTATATCATCCACCATCATCAAGATCTTTTTGATGTCTTGAAATCGTCTTTAGTCCGGTCAAGAGTTTATCTATGACTCGAAAAATTCTACTCAAAAAATTAAATAATACATACATCGCGTTCGCGTTCTGAATTTCTAATTTCTTAGATTGTGTATCATCAAACTCATTAATATGTACTTTTAGTAAATTTTGGAAACTATACAAACAATTATAAACGTATTTATATATCTTAAAATCTCTATAATTTTATTAGAAATGAGTTGACATTACTTTTTACGTGTATAAAAACCGGATGAAACATTTTTATATATTTATTGCATAGAAGTTTGTATGTATTTGTATATGAAAGACAAATATTATTGGCTTGTATGATTTTATATTTATTTAAATAAAAAATGAAAACCCTAAGGGTCAACACCAATTGAGTTCATGTATGGATTTTTTTATGTTAGTGGCGGCTCAATCATTTTATTTGGTGATATTATTCATGATCGTACATACATATATTATATATACGTATACATTAAACACCATATTAATTAAATTTTATATTGTTATGTTAACATGCATTATGAACTGTCAAATCACAGAAATATTTGTACTTTAATTCATAGTTTTCTTCCGGCTAACTTCAAAAACATTCTCGTAAGACTAAAAGACTTTAAAAATATCCTTCCGAAAAAAAAAATTCGCTTCAAAAATACCTTTATAAATATTAAAATTCCCAAAATATCTCTTGCGAAACTTCTACCCAATTTGACCCAGTTTGACCCTGCGACCTAGTGATCCAGTGCGACCCTGTGACCCTGCGACCCAGTGATTCAGTCCGACTCTGCGACCCAGCGACACTGTCCGACCCTGCGACCCAGTTCGACCCAGTCCGACCCAGTCTGACCCTGCGACCCTGTCCGACCCTGCGACCCAATCCAACCCTGCGATCCAGAGACCCTGTCCGGCCCTGCGACCCACTCCGATCCAGTTCGACCCTGTGACCTTGTTCGACCCTGTGACCCAGTACGACCGCCGGAAACTGCCAGAAATCGCCGGAAACTACCAGAAAATCGTCGGAAACTGCCAGAAATCGTCGGAAATTGCCAGAAATCGCCGGAAAATGCCAGAAATCGAAGGAAAACGGTCGAAATCGCTGAAAGTGACCTACAAATCGCCGGAAATCGCCAAAAATCACCGGATAATCGCTAAAAACGCTGGAAATTGGTGGAAATCACTGAAAATGGCTGAAACATTGCTAGAAATCGCTCGAAAATTGCTGCAAACCGCTCAAAATAGAAGGAAATCACTCGAGAATGGAAAGAAATCACTCAAAAATTGAAGAAAATCGTTCGAAAATAGAAGGGAAACACTCGAAAATGAAAAGAAATAGCACTCTACTTTGTTTCTCTCCTCTCTATTTTTGTTTTCCCTCCTCTCATATTTGCCTTTCCCTTCTTTGTATGTGTTTTTCATTAATGGCACATATGTCTTTTCTCCAATTTTTTTTTCATCAGATTTAGGAGGGTAGTTTTGAAGTTTTTTAGCCCTAAGAGGGCATTTCTGATATTCTCTCGTCTTCTTCTTATGTTTGTGGTCCATCTTAAAATATAATGTTCTAAAAATCGATCTCAATAACCGTTTATTTGTCTTCTAAATTTTAACGATAATCAATCGCTCAAAAACCGATTAATCAATTTCATTAATGCGTCGGTGTTTGGATGGTCGATTTTCATAAAATTGATTGTTTAAATGGTTTTTAAAATAAATATTTAAAATGACGTCGTTTTGATCGAATCTAAAACAATATTATTTTTATTATTTTTTTAATATAATTTTTTTTTTTTTTGAAAAGGGGTAAAACTATATATATATATATATACTCACATAAGGAATTTTTGTCATTTGGAAAAAAAATGTCAAACAGCTCATAACAAAGATATGAAAAATCTTTGTTGTTGCACATTTGTTGCATCTTCCAATCATTACTCGTTTATATATACATATATATATATGACCTAGTAATATATTTAATTATAATATATTACTTTCTAATCCAGAGTTACAATACATTTATATTTATGTAGAAGAGATAATAAAAGAATAAAAGACTATGTTGTGATTTTCCTTTCGAATAATTTGCAGCAAGCAAATATTTTTTAATTCTAGATGTAAACTACTACCTAAAATCATATTTTCTTCTCGAAATTCACAGTTTATAGTTTATAATTTGATATGCAAATAAAATTAAATTTTTTGACGAAGGAAAATATTACCGTTTAGCATCGTAAGTCAATAGGATTATTCGTTTGTAAACATCATAGTATATTATTTATTTTATCTTTTATAAAAATATAAAATTTATAATTATAATAAAAATTATAATAAGATAATGAGACAATATAAATAAAACTCTTTTTAACTAACGAAAATAAACATGTCATGAAAAAGTAGACTGAAATACGAGTACATAGGAGGACAGAGATCCTCATATTGGATGGCTAAAAGTTTTAGCATAGTAGATGATATTTGAAAACGCATGTTCCTTTCCGTCCATATATCTAGAAAAGGTCTTGCAGTAGCCACCTTAGGATGAGAGGCATTCTCTATGAAGGAAGCATAAGTTCGAAAAACAAGTCTTTCAATTTCAACTGAAACAGTCCTGTAATCAAATTAATCATGTCTTTTAATTTCGACTGAAATAGTAATTTTCAAACTATATTATCAGTTCAATTCTAAAATTTTACAATATGTGGTGCATCATGACCTCGACTTATACCTTCTCGTATTTAATGTGTAACACCCCCATTACGGAACAACCTCGGGATTAGTAGTGTCTACCATCACTTTCAACATGTATCTATATGTGTCGTCGCTCAAACACATTTATAAAACAAAATTTAAATGTTTTTATTTGAAATAAAAATGGTTCAAACCATATAGCAAAATAAAATACAGAAAATCATTGGCATGATAAATAAAAGATAAATATGAAATGCAAAATAAAGCTTATCGAGACCTCTTACACACCTGTCATATTAGTCCAATGAGAGCTCCGATGTTGCTTCTTACCCTCATTTCTCTTTTTCATCAGCATAACTTGTCCATTCACGATAGCCCACAAACAGGATGAGTACGAAAAAATGAACTCGGTGAGACCAATATATGTATATACTCTGTGCCAAGTATTCTCTCACTTTTAACTAAATAACACAAAATAATGGTCTATCATCATACAGATAAGTCTACCCAATCCGGCTAAATATCCTAAGTCTATGACTAGTACCACATTAGATCATAATTCACCGAGTCCAAAAGACTCTAGCTCAGGCATATGCTCGCAAAGTCTAAGGAACCTTAACCAATAGAAGATTTCGAAAGGTCACAATATACCCTAGCCATCAGTACAATATAGCGCACCATCACTCAAAAGGTTATTGATAACATGTAATCCGTCATAGTATTTTCATCATTCCTAGGTTTAGTTTTGATTACGTTTCTTGGACTTTACCGACTTATTGAGTATATACGAGGACTTCTTCTATGATTTCGTGTTTTGTGTAGGAAACGAAGACATGTGAAGCAAACACGAGTCATTACGGCAAACCTACCCAAAATCGTGACCAAGTGATAAGAGGCAATATGTGCACGGCCACGGAACCAAACGGAACACCCGAGCATCGAGCGAATGGAGAGAAAACATCAAGTAAGCTCAGCCCGCTCGGGCTTGGAAGAGGCCCCCATGCGGGCTGACTTCCCAACAACTTTTGCACGACTCGGGGAGCTAACGAGCACGCATGGACCAGGTTTGGAACATGACCCCGTGCGGGGTGCATACCTTGCCCGCGCGGGCTGCCATTCCAGCAAGAAGAGCACGAGTCGGGGAGGCATGTAACCCGCTCGGGCTGGTCGAGATGCATTCAGCCCGCGCGGGGTGAGCCTTAGCCCGCGCGGATCCCCTTTCCAGCAACAACTTCTTTTAGGATTTCAAACGTGAATTAGAAAGAGGGGGAGCCATCTAGGGCAAGGAGGACGATGCACATGATAGGAGAGGAACTGAAAAACACAAGGAGAAACTCAGGAGAAGCTGGAGAAGAAGAGAAACAACAATCTGAACATCGGTAACAAGATAGGGAAGATCGACGAATCGTATTTCTTACTCTTTATCATATCTAGGGTTTATTTCTCTTGTTTTACAGTAGAATCCATGAGTGACTAAGCCTCTAGCTATGGGTTAAGATTGCCGGATTTGTAATGGATGCTTGTAATTATGCGTTAATGCTTCTTGTGCCTTTGTGGATTGTTTCCAATATTTCCCTTGCATCTTTAGCATATTCATATTTCTAAATCTGTTTGAACGCATCCATATCGATAGACCCAATAATAACAGAAAGTTTCTTGGCATTAAACGTTGAGGGTCGATTCTCAGCATGTGTTCAATCTTCAGCAGGTTTCTCAATAACCTTCTCGTTTTTATCTATTATCCTCAATGGACTCCAACCTTATATTATCCTTCAAATTGTGGTCTATATTTGCACCTTCCAGCATTCATAATTGGATGAATTCAGTATTAAAGGTTTTCCCAAAGGATTTACGTCATATGAATCCTTACTTGCTCTCTTGAATCTGGTACGAATGAAGTTTTTTGTTAAAGACAAGTTTCCTGACTAGCTTTAATACCACTTGTAAAAGCAAGTATGTGAAAAATACAGTAAGAGTCGAGACACAATAATTTATCAAAAAATGTACTTTATTCACTAAGTAACAAATATAGTGATACCTTCACTCTGTTTGAGTTGCAATTGGTCCACAATTATTACTCTCCCTAACTCGGATATCGTTCTCGTATATAAATTTTCTCGGAGTTATAATAGACTCCTCAAAACCCTAAAACACTAACTTGTGTTTTCCAAACGTTCTTCTCTCTAACTTTACTCAAATTCAAGGAAATAGACACTCGACTAGTCTTTCGTATTCTAGCTTTCTTTCTCTCTTTTTTTCTCCAAGTGCTCACCTTTCTCAGTATGTTCTGCCGGCTCCTTTTACAGTCTTCAATTTTGACAGAATCCATTTACATTCAAGAAAATAAAAAGTCAACAAAAATGCTAGTCAAACTCTATAAAAATCTAACAATAACTCCTAATATATAGCTAGTTTGACTACGACTAAATCAACATTTATTACTATGAATAAGTGTAGTCATAGGAGGTGAAGATGTGAGAAGTAGACTCTTTAAATGAGTTTCTTAGGGACCAACATTATATCTTTCTTAATATGTCTATAATTACATATTGAGATAAAATTTGCCTGTAAATTATGAATTCCTTAAAATATATGTGAATCTATTGACGGATCTTGAGTCTTGTCGCCTTATCGACGCATATAATGAATATTGGTGTTCCTTTAAATCCGAATTGCATAAATAGTAGCTTGCTTATGTGAGTACGAGGAGACTCCAGGAAATGCAAAACTGATTAGATTATGCTACGAAGAATTCTTCAACATATGATCCGCTTTAGATGAACCCCAAAACCACTCGGTGTAGCGACGGTTTAAAGTCGGTCAAAGAATAAAAAATTTCTTATTTATGTTGCAATAACTATTCATGATAAATTCCAAATATCCCATATAATTCTACATAATCTCCCCTAGAACTTTACAATCTTATCTTATTATTCTTAGTAAATTATATTTATCTTATTCAAAGTGTTGTGGTCTATAAATAGACAAAACTATTTGATTAAAAAAAATATAATTTTGTGAGTTTATGTTTCACAGAGTGATTCATGAGCTTTGAGCTCATGATTCTCTTTGGAACCAACGAACTTATCGGATGGAGTGATTCCATTTGTTATGTTCATTCAGACTTATCAAGCGTTAGTTCATAAACATTTGTGGTGTCATTCAGTGAATTAAGGTTTGTAATCCGAGTTATTTGAGGGGTTAGGATCTATCATCTTCAGTGTCGATTGTGTGTGTCTAGTTTATCATTTTTGGTTAATTAGGAGTCTTGGTTTATTTCCATCATCTATTTAGAGTTTTACGTTTCAGGATCATATCATTTGGTATCAGAGTTAGAATTCTCTAATTATGATTATCCTTTGTGTGTTTTATTATATATTTGTGTCGTTTTTTTTAATGCTTCGAGATTTATTTCATCATTTTAGAGATTTTTATTTCGTTCGTTCTATTTGAGTAACATTGGGATCACAAAAACATGTTTTCGGCTTCGAGGATAACACTTTTTCAAGAGAGGGAGAATGATGCAATTACTAGGAGACACCGAGAAATTAAAGAAAAATCATATTATGTTACAAATAATTTTTTAAGATATGATCTGCTCGGGTCGAACACCAAAACTACTCGGTCGAGTAATGGTTTAAAGTCAATCAAAGAATTAAGATTTCTTATTTATGTTACATTTATTAGTCATGAAAAATCCTAAAAATCCTATTGAATTCTACATAATCTACCTAGAACTTTACAAGTTATTTTATCTTATTGGTTTTAGTTAAATCTATTTATGTTAGTCAAAATTTTGCAGTCTATAAATAAACAAAATTATCTAAGAAAAAAATAGAGTTTTGTAATTTTGAGTTTCACCTAGAGTGATTCGTGAACTTTTACCTCATGGTTCTTTTTGGAACCAACGAACTTATCGGATGGAGTAATTTCTTTTATGATGTTCATTCTGACTTATCAAGCGTTAGTCCATAAATATTTGTGGTATCATTCAACGAATCAAGGTTTTTAGTCTAAGTTATTCGAGGAACTAGGATCGGTCATCTTCACCGTTGATTTTGTGGGTCTAGTTTGTCGTTTCTGGTTGATTAGGAGTCTTGATTTTTGTCCACCACCTATTTAGAATTTTACATTTCGGATCATATCATTTGGTATCAGAGTTGGAATTCGTTAAATTAGGATTATCCATTGTGTCATTTTTATATTTGTGTTGGTTTTTCTTTTTGTTGCTTCCACATTTATTTCATCATTTTAGCAAGTCTTGTTTCGTTCATTTTATTTGAGTCACATTGGTATCACTAACACGTATTTTTAGCTTTGAGGTTAACGTTTTTTGAAGAGAGGAAGAATGATATGAGTACGAGGAGACACCAGAAAATGTAAGAATGACCGCTCGGATCAAATACCAAAACCACTCGGTCGAGCAACGGTTTAAAGTGAGTGAAAAATGAAGATTTCTTATTTATGTTGCATTTATTATTCATGGAAAATCCTAAAATTCCTATAGAATTCTATGTAATCTAACCTATAACTTTACAATCTTATTTTATCTTAATGTTTTTAGTTAATCTATTTACGTTAATCAAACTCTTGTAGCCAATAAATAGGCAAAACTATCTCATAAAAAAAGAGTTTTGTGAGTCTGAGTTTCACCTAGAGTAATTCGTGAACTTTTAGGTCATAGTTGGAACCAACGAGTTTATCGGGTGGAGTGATTTCGTTCGTGATGTTCGTTCTTACTTATTAAGCGTTAATCTGTTAACGTTTGTAGTGTCATTCAGCGAATCGATATTGTTAATCCGAGTTATTTGAGGGGCTAGACCGATCATTTTTATCGTTAATTGTGTGAGTTTAGTTTGTCATTTTTTGTTGAATAGAAGGCTTGATTTATTTCTACCGTCTATTTACAGTTTTACATTTTAGAATCATATCACTTGCTAAATCAAAAACACCAATTCTGATCGCCCTACCGACGCAAATGAAGTTCAAATGAACTGATCAAACGATTGAACCATTGGACGGTAACTTGCAAACAATCACCAAACTCTAACCAAAAACTCCTTTGAGAAGGAACATCCATATAAAAAATTGTTAATATTCTCAACGAGACCCATGGAGACTAGAGAACAACGAGAGGGTCAATAGAAGGATACCAGGAACAATCAACAGTTATAAAAACTAATTAATTAAGATAAGTTTGTGTACCAATGATAGAAAAAGAATTCTTCAACAACTATTAAATATCATTTTATATAATTCATTTAGGTACATGCACCCCGTTGACTAATTAATAAGAGACAAAATAACTCCGAAATACAATAATTAATATCATATGATATCGTTAACAACGATACTAAGATGATGATGATCATCATCATAATGATATTATTATGATAACGTCTCTATAAGTAGAGGCTCCTCTAACGTATCAAAACCACACAAATCTCACAAACAACGTGGGACATAAAGCACCAACATGGCACGACTTGCACTCCTTCCATGGTGTCTCCCTCTTCTCTTCATCTCCTACGTCCTTCAACTCCTCTTATTTTGCCAAACCTCAGCCGCAGCTGGAGGAGGACGGTGGCAGCTTCTCCAACGCAGCGTTGGGATATCGGCGATGCACATGCAGCTCCTCCGCAATGACCGAGTCGTTATGTTCGACCGTACGGACTTTGGTCCCTCCAACATATCCTTGCCCGGTGGGAAATGCCGCAACAACCCAAACGACCGCGTTTCGAAGGTTGACTGCACCGCTCACTCCGTGGAGTACGATGTGGTCAGAAATAGGGTCCGTCCACTGACCGTACATTCGAACACTTGGTGTTCTTCTGGCTCCATCACACCCGACGGGACGTTGGTTCAGACCGGAGGAGATAGAGACGGAGAGCGACGAGCCAGGATGTTCTCTCCTTGTAATACTAACCAATGTGATTGGAGAGAGATCGAGAACGCATTGGCCGTACGGAGATGGTACGCATCCAATCATATTTTGCCAGATGGCAGACAGATCATCATCGGCGGTACCCGACAGTTCAACTTCGAGTTTTACCCTAAAACCAAAGATTTTAATGTCTATAACTTGCCGTTCTTGGCTCAGACCAATGATCGTGGAAGTGAGAACAATCTTTACCCTTATGTTTTCCTTAACGTTGATGGGAACTTGTTCGTTTTTGCCAATAACCGAGCAATCCTGCTCGATTATGCTAAGAACACGGTGATAAGGACTTACCCTACGATTCCAGGCGGTGACCCTAGGTCCTACCCGAGCACTGGCTCCGCTGTTCTCCTACCGTTGAAAAATCTTGAAGCTTCCAATGTTGAGGCCGAGGTTCTTGTGTGTGGAGGTGCACCGAGAGGATCGTACGAACTAGCCTGGCGAAGGAACACCTTTGTGAAGGCGCTCAACACATGTGCAAGGATTAAAATAACCGATCCGAACCCACAATGGCTGATGGAAACGATGCCTCAAGCTAGAGTCATGGGAGACATGACCCTTCTCCCCAACGGACACGTCCTTCTCATCAATGGTGGTTCTTCGGGAACTGCCGCATGGGAGCTTGGCCGCGACCCGGTGTTTGGTCCGGATCTTTATCGTCCTAATAACCCAGTTGGATCAAGATTTGAGACCCAGAAACCTAACACCATCCCAAGAATGTATCACTCCACTGCCGTTCTCCTCCGGGACGGGAGAGTTCTTGTCGGAGGAAGTAATCCACATGCTTTCTACAACTTCACCGGCGTACTTTTCCCGACAGAGCTAAGCTTAGAAGCTTTTTCACCGTCGTATCTAGACCAAACATTTTCGAGTCTTCGACCAAAGATAATAGTTCCCAAGTCACAGACTAAGATCAAGCACAACACGAAGCTAAAGCTGAGCTTCACTGTGTCTGGTCAGGTCAAGAGCCCGGTGAAGGTAACCATGGTCTTCCCATCATTCACGACGCATTCGTTCTCGATGAACCAGAGGCTTCTGATTTTGGATAACGTCAAATTTAGTAGAAAAGGGAAAACGACAACATATGAAGTGGAAGTGAAAACACCGAGATCGTCCAATCTTGCACCACGTGGTTATTACATGATGTTCGTCGTGAATCAAGATGTTCCAAGCCAAGGTATCTGGGTGCAACTTCAATAATACCCATTCAATTGTATCTCTTGTTATTTTCTTTTCTTTTCTTATAAAATTTCAGTGATTAATCGATGAAATTGTTGCGAAAAATGTTATGGTAAACTTGTATGTAATGATGATAATCTCATCCATATTGATTCTGTGAGTACAAATTTGTATTTTTGGAACTGTTGTATGTAATGATGATAATCTCATCCATATTGATATGATACAATAAAATATTTCATTCACAATCAACTCTAATCTTAGAACGTATATACAGTGATCAGATATCTAGCATTGAAATATTTTAAAGTAAAACAAATCATCTTTATAATATCACATCAAATTAGAATTTAAATCTAACTCAATCCAAAAATTACTTAAAATTTAGAATTATCCAATAATATATAAAATAACATATTTGTTAATAACCGGATTAAATAGCATAATACAAATTTACATTATTAATTTAAAATTTTCTTTCGAACAAATGATCCTCCATGTTAATACTCAATTCTCTATGGATCAAATAGGTGGAATAGATGGCGTTTTTACTAGCAATCAACGACGTTTTGATTCATTTTATATGACTAGTTATAATGATTGGAAAGTGGTGTGATTACGATTAGGACAAAATTATCAAAAAATACACGTATTATTAGTAAAAGATTTATTGAAATTGTGTTTAACTTCTATACTTTAAATTATAATTTTCAAATATCTTTAAATAAAGTTAAAAAATTTTAAAAACTTTATATATACATATATTTATGATTAAATAGGCTATCCAACAAATAAAATGGATAATTGAAATAAATCTATAAAAAAATAATCAAATATCAAATAATATAAACCATAATGACATAGTAATTAAATAAATGTATAAAACATAATAAAAAAATATATAATACAAACAAAAAATATACATTATCTAAATAAAATTTAAAATATTTTAAATTGTTATTAGTTATTAATTATAATTTTTAAATAATTTTTTAAGTTAAATTGATATATTTTGTAAATCAGAAAAATTAATAAATAATACATTGATATACATGCATATACATATATAAATACATATACACATGCAAATAGAAACATATATATATAATGCAAATATGTATATATATGTATATATTTACATATATGCATATAAATATGTATGTATGAATATATATATATATATATGCATATATATGCATCAATTTTTGTGTTTTTGAATATGTATATATATATGTAAATACATGTGTGCATATCTCTATTTTTATTAATATATATATGTATATTTTGTATGTGTGTATATGTGTGTGAATATGTATATTTATATATGTATATATATATATATATATGTGATATTCATGCATATTCTCTTCCTTACACAAAGAGTTGGTATGTTTTTAATCAATACTATTAATATGTCTATTTATTTTTGTTTTATAAATGGACATAGATAAACTAGGATCTCAAAATTTATAATTTAGAAGACAAATCGAGAAAGAAGAAAGAGAAGAAATTTGATTCCACATCGTCTTTCTTAAGGTTTTGTTTTGATTTGAATTAGACTTTCGAATTGCTTATGGTTGTGGCACGAAACAAGTCACAAAGGTATCAAGGTTATATCCTAGGTTCATGTAGTTTTGTTCTCTCTTCAGTAGATCATTCTCTATCCACCAGGACCGTTGAAGGACCAAATATCTACCAACATTTTCAGGTACAGCTTATGCACAAGGTCTCTAGGGAGATAAATTGTAACAAATGGTGATAGTACTTGGTCATTGTCTGTTAACATCAAGATACATAGATATAATATGTAAGGTTTTAAAATAATAGTTAAAAGACTCCTTTCAACTTATGTTAATATGAATGAATGATCTTATTTACACTTAAAAGCTTCTGATAATTATTGTGTTTATATAATGAATTGGATTCAAAGTTATATTTCAAAATCACGATATTTCTAAATTATTGGTTTCTTTGGCTTGATATCCCTTACGTCGAGTTATTATTTTAAATTATTTTTAATTTCATTTCACATCAATAACTTTTTTTTAACTCCATTAATTTTTTTATCTATCTATATAATGGAAAAATTTTAAATAATGACATATTTGTATAAATAAGATCGTGCAGAGAGTGGGTTATTTAATAATCTATTTTTATTAATAATAAAATAGGATAAACAGTTTTATTGTTTTCTTTTATACATGACAAATTATATATATAATAATCCTTGCGAGGTTGTTTCTGGTGAAGCCACCTCAGTTGCAACCTTTGGCTACTCGAATCGCCATATACAAGAGAAGAAAGTAGCATTGTAAATTGTAAATATTTGTATCTCATTTATTCAAGGCTTAGGAGCATTAGTTTATAATTATAAGCCATATGCACCAAAACCAAAAGACACTCTAGCATGTATGTTCTAAGAAAAATGCAATAAAAAAATAAATGGAGCTTATTGGCTATAGGAAGCTCATACGATGACATCGATATGTTTGAATGTGAAGTGTTTGCAAACAAAATGTATCATATCATAAAAATTACGAAAAATGTTTTTCTATGCTCATTTTTTCTAATTGTAGACTATTGGGGAAATGTTTTACTAATATGAATAATGATCATGCAAAAAGAAAGAAAATCCTTAGCTTGCAACTCTTAGATTACGTCAATCTCTGAAGGAACCAAATGAATGAGACCAGCCAAAGACAAAAGAAAGGAGTACCATCATAGGGAGTATCTAGAGCTCAACTAACATATTCCTTGATATCACTCACTATCATATCTGTTTCCAAAAGCAAGACAAACAGGAAACCAGGGAAAATAATAGATGCTCTATAATCAAGTCAACATGATCAAACATATACTTGGGAGAAGATCGTGTGGCTTTTTGTTGTATCAGAAAGCTCTACATCTATCCCCTACATAAACTCATGGGAAGAAACAACACAAAAAAGTATATTAATACAATTCATTAGTTTTTAGAAGGCAATAAGTAATTTGGATTATATATAGACTCTTTTTAAATTGGCATGAGAAAACAAAATGGGCAGAGAATCGATAGGAAATTTAAATTTTTGTAAAGTAAAATGCAAGATAAGATGTCATATCCCAATCAAGATGATAATCATATAACTGCTCATTCCATGACCAAAAAGAAAAGAAATACCTGAATTTCTCTTGGACGTATATTTTTTTCTCTTGAAGGAGTATATAGGTCTCTTATTTGTAAAAATAGATATCATTTCCACTTCCTTGTAAGATGCTACTATGAAGTGATAGTACAACTAATTGAATCAGATAGTACAAAGTTTTCATGAGATATTTGAGTGTCTTTGGGTTAAATTAAACCAAACAATATAGCTTGCTCCGCAAAATAAAGGTGTTGGTCTCCCCCTCCGGCGTGGTATCGACGGGAAAGAACAACACAAAATTTATTAATATATAAAAGTAAAACGTGTTGTATAAAAAGAAAAAAATCAACAAATATTATATCGCATTCTATTGTGAGAGAATATTTATAAATTCTCAAAATATCTACTCTTTAGCCTAATAATTTATGAGATGATTATATCAAAATTTGACTTTCTTGCTCTTGCTATTAAACTATAATAACTACTTAGGTATTTATAATAAAATTCAAATATATTGATCATTTTTTCGTAAAATAAGATATAAAATAGATAATCATCATCGATTATAGGAGCCTTACATAAGTTTTTGATATGAATCATTTATGACATATGCATTTTAACTCTATTATAAAAAATTGATAAAAACCGCGCATCGCGCGGGTTTCTTCCTAGTTATAAAAAAAAGTAAAAAGATTAAATACAATAATTATACCTAAAATAAAATAAAAAAGTCTAATAAAATCAAGGGAAAACAGCATATTCCCCCCTGAAGTTTTCCACTTTAATCTTATTCCCCCTGAACTTTACTGTTCATCCTATTCCCCCTGAACTATTGTTATTCCGCCTATTCCTCCCTAAACTTTAAACCTTCAGCCTATTCCCCCCTCTGTTAACTTTCCGTTAAATATTCTGTTAAATATTTTTGAATCAACCTATTCCCCCTAAACTATATATTTCCAGCCTCTTAGCGCCGACTCTTATCAA
>CM071876.1:14698731-14710086 GCA_036759665.1 Gynandropsis gynandra | reverse complement strand
ATTTGCATCCAACCTCGCAACAAATTGCACTAATGGCATCTTTATCCCATCGATTAAAACAAATATTCTTTCTGGTAACTAATTCACATCGATTAAAACAAATATTCTTTCTGGTATTCAAAACTAATTCAACAATAGTATTCCTAAAATCTTCACCGGAATTGAATGTTCGTCCTAATTGTAACTCATATCCTCCAATTCCGATAACACTCCTTTCTCTAAACCTAATTTCTAAATCGTTATCACTATCACACGATTCTAAATCTGATTTCACTATCGGCTCTTCATCACTATCAATCCATAACTCATCGCAAAAACTTTCTAATGCTGGATCATCATCCTCGACGTAGTTCCTGCAATCATTAAAAATCAACTATTATCGAATTTTAAACCAACATTCATTGAAATAAATTCTGCCCCCGAACGTCTCAATCTGCCCCGAGCATCCCAATCCGCCCCGAGCATCCGCCCGAGCATCCTAATCTGCCCCGAGCGTCTCCGAACATCCCAGTCTGCCCCGAGCGTCCCCCGAACATCCCAGTCTGCCCCGAGCATCCCCGAGCGTCCCAATCTGCCCCAAGCATCCTCCGGAGAACAGACGGCGAACTGGAGACGAAGGCCGACGGACGCACTGGAACTGGAGACGAAGGCCGACGGACGCACTGGAACTGGAGACGAAGGCCGACGGACGAACTAGAACTGGAGACGAAGGCCGACGGGAGAAGGACGACGGACGAACTGGACGAAGGACGAACGGACGACGAAGGTCGAACGGACTGGACGAAGGTCGAACGTGACGAAGGAAGGACTGGACGAACTGGAAGAAGGGCGGACCAATGGCATACCTCATGGGAGAAGCAACGGCGGACGGCTGCAGCATTCTTCGGCCGACGGAGGAGAACGGCGACGCCGGAAAAAGCACAGAGAGGACCGGCGGCGGCTGCAGTTGGAGGAGAAGGAGAGGAAATATTTTTTATTGTTTAGGTTAAAATTTTTTTAATTAATTGGGTTAATGGTAATTGGGTAATTGGGTTAATGGGTAATTGGGTTAACGGGTAATTTGATTTGGATAATTTTATTAATTGGGTTATTGGATTCGGGTAATTAGGTTAACGGTAATTTGATTTAGATAATTTTATTAATCGGGTTATTGGATTCGGATAATTGGGTTAATGGATAATTGGATTATTAGGGTTAAAAATAGTTAACAGAAAAGTTAACGGATAGAGGAATAAGCTGAATGTTTAAAGTTTAGGAGAAAATAGGATAAATCACAATAGTTCAAGAAGAAATATGATGAACAGTAAAATTCAGGGGAATAGCATTAAAATAGAAAACTTGAGGGGTCAAGTTGACCCATGGTTTCTTGCAAGTGCTTTACATTTTTGTGCTTATTTCTCTCCGTTGTTTGTCTTCTCTTTGTTTATTTTAACGTCTAATTTAGTGTTCGATAGCTTTGTGAAATAGGTGTATAATTAATGTTTCAATTACTTTTCTTTTTTCGGTTTTCTTTGTTTAATTTGTATTTCGTTTAAAATTTTGTATTTTGATAGATGAATATAAAAAAAGAATTTCACAGGATAAAAAATACAATCCATTACACAAACTAAATATTCTTGAATAATCTACCAGAAAAATGAAATTTTCGCAAGTTACGCAATACCTAATTATTTTATAATTTGTTATATCATATTCTACTGTATGTATCAATTTTTATATAAATATTAAAATATGATATAACAAATGAATTTATTTTGAAATGTTACGATTGTAAATAAATATTTTTTGTTGTATTTAAATTATCATATCTATAAAGGTATTATTTATATATATATATTAATTTAAATAAAAATGTGAAGATGTATATTAATTTAATGAAGTTGGTTTTCATGTAAATGTAATCAATGAGACACTAAATGACGAGATCTGTAGCATAGTCATATTTGGATTCGCATTGCTTAAGTATCAACCGCACTGATGTTGAAAAAATATCAATTTATAAATAATAACATTTTTAATTTAATAATTTATTCAAAACATAAATACATAAAAAATATAAACAATGTATTATAAAAATATTAATTTGCAAGTATCAAAACATTAACTAAAATCTTCTCTCTCTCTCCCACCTTAAACTTTCTCTCCCCTCCACAGCGCAACTGTTCCCGTCCGCAACATTACAATATATTTACAATTATCCACTGTTCTAATTATTTACAAAACATCCACTATTTTATGACGTCTATCTTTGAGAACTTACGAATAGGGTGAATGTATTCAACTTGATATCGCAATTATAAACATATACATAATAAAACAATTCTTTAAATTATTGAACGACGATATTTTAAAAAACTAGGCAACCAAACGTAAAAAGATAAAAGAAAGGGTTTTTTCCAGCCAAACAAAAGATGAAAATAAACTTTTCGAAAACACATTAAGCAGATAAAAGGAGATGGTTTATGATACAAAAAAGATCCTTTCGACTATTATATCTATTTCAAAAACATCAACCTTAACACTAACACAATTACTCTAGAAATAAATCAAGCACGCTCTCCGCGAATCCGCCGAGCCAATTGGATATCTTTGGGCATGATGGTAACCCTTTTAGCATGAATGGCACAAAGGTTGGTGTCTTCAAAGAGACCGACCAAGTACGCCTCTGCAGCTTCTTGAAGAGCTAACACCGCGTGACTCTGGAACCTCAGATCCGTCTGCAATTCCAAAAACACAAATCCAATTATGCACAAGCCATGTGAACCCAGGCTACTGGTTTCAGATTGCAGAAGAGCCCCGATTAATCCTATACAATGCAATCTATTTGCACAAATATTCCAGAGTTTGCATCTCAAAATCAACATCCTCTCCACCTACTGCTAAATTTCATATTTCCAGTCCCTACACAGTAATCATTTCATACCAACCGAAGATTAGAGCAACTTACCACAGCATTTTGTAAGGCCTTTCTTGTTTATTTTACGGCATTAACCTATATATCAGCTTAAAAGAGAACCCTAGAGTTGAATCTATTGCTGAGGCTAAACTGGTAATTCTACAACGGGGAACATAAAGGCTTTAAAGGAAAACAAATTACCTTGAAGTCCTGGGCAATTTCACGAACAAGACGCTGAAACGGAAGCTTTCGGATCAACAACTCCGTGCTCTTCTGGTACTTGCGAATTTCACTGTTACATATTTGAATCTATCAGATTTCACATAGAAGCGAAGGGCTCCCGCACGGCGGATTATTAAATAGAAGATGCAATTACCGAAGAGCGACGGTTCCAGGACGGTAACGGTGGGGCTTCTTGACTCCTCCGGTGGTCGGAGCAGATTTCCTCGCAGCCTGCGTTTCGATGATTGTTAAAATCATAGAACCAAACTTCAACGCTAATCAAAGTCAACCCAACACGCAAACCCCAGATCCCCTTTCACATGCCTATTGCAATCAGAAACATAAACAAAAACCCTAGATCCTTTTTTCTCATGCTTATTGTAATTCGAAGCCGAAACAAAAACCAAACAAGACCTTGGTTGCGAGTTGCTTCCTTGGTGCCTTTCCTCCAGTTGATTTACGAGCAGTTTGCTTTGTACGAGCCATAACTTCTCAAACGACAACACGGCAAGAGCTTGAGTCTGTGAGACAAAGGGAAACAAGAAATCAGACTTAATAGGTCACCGTCGATCGAAGAAGAAACCCAAACAGCGAACCCAACGGAGAGCGAATCGCAGAGGAAGTTACGTGTTCAGAAGATTCCTACCTTCAAAACTGATCGCAGAAGCGCAAAACAAGAACAATCAAAACAAAAATTTATACGCATATATATATACATGGATGTGGCAAGGTGGCGATCTACGTCTCGAAATCTTATTGGTTCACTCTATTCTGGATTGATGACGTGGACATATTGTGTTTCTCCATGAACGATTTGTGTTTCTTGGGAACCATAGTCGCTGGCATAATTTCAAATCTATATATTAAAAATCTATAATTTTACGACTCTCTCATACATTTTCATCTCTCAACCCTCCACGTCACCTCCAATATTCAGTTCACCTTTTCTTCCACCCTTCCATGATCTCTCCTCTTTTTCATGATCTCCTCACCCTGCAAGCTCTTCTCCAACAGCACGAAACTCTTTAACATCGATCATATGTTTCTCAATGATCACTCTCTCTGCAACACAATGATATGCGAAAACGATGCTCCTTGTTTATGTAAAGGGATCGCTCTGAAATCCAAATCTCTCTTTCTCTTTAGATTCCAGCGACGCCGTGTTAGATTCGAGAATACCTCCGATATGTCGTCGTTTAGCTGCGATGAGACGACACCTCTCTTTCTCTTTAACCACTTTCCCATTTAAAAGGGATTTCACATCGCGCGGACCTATTACTAGCTTAATAAAAGAGTTTACCCATAAACTTTTTAAATTAATACTTAAAAACATAATCTAAAAGACAGTAGTTTAGGATAAATGATGATCACAACTTTTTAATATGGCTTTTAATTATTGTATTAATACTTTCATATTTTTATTATCTTTAATTATTATTTTAGTTTTATTGAAATTTCAAACGACTTTTTTATAAAAAATGTAAGGAAATACAAAATTGAGGTATTAAAAGACCCAATTAATAAAAACCGATTAGATATTTTTTATTTGAGAAACACTGTGCAACATCAACAACTTGAGTTCAAAATACAAATGTTTCAATGGACGGAAACAAAGCAACATACAAGAATAGAACTGTGGAAAAAAACAGAAAAAGAGAAAGATTTCAACACCGATGCACCTAAAGAAACACTTCTTTTTCTATCAACCCTCTTACGAATACAGTATATAAATGACTACATGTACGAATTAAGCTCGCTCTCCGCGAATCCGTCGAGCCAATTGGATGTCTTTGGGCATGATGGTGACCCTCTTGGCATGGATAGCACATAGATTTGTGTCTTCAAATAGACCCACCAAGTAGGCTTCAGCAGCCTCCTGCAGAGCCAACACAGCATGACTCTGGAACCTCAGATCCGTCTGCAATTCTCGAAATCAAAGCAAGATTAAGCCCATGAATATTATTCCCAAATAAAGTCACTACAAGCATTCTGATTAAAACCCATCGAACTAATCGATCAGGTTCAAAAAGGCCCGCATCGATTAGGCCAGATCGAATTGCGATAGAGGTAATTGCATACATCTTGAATAATTTACTAGGCACGGTTCAGAGATTCAGAAGTTTTAAAGTCACATATAAAATTAAAAATTACCTTGAAATCCTGAGCGATTTCACGAACAAGTCGCTGAAAGGGCAATTTGCGGATCAACAACTCAGTGCTCTTCTGGTACTTGCGAATTTCACTATTTTATAATTAAAAAACATTGCGTAAGATTATGTTTCACATCGAACATCGTTTCCGAATTTCATGACAGTTCACAAAACGGAGACATTTGCATACCGGAGAGCTACAGTTCCAGGACGGTAACGGTGAGGCTTCTTCACTCCTCCGGTAGTCGGAGCAGATTTCCTCGCTGCCTGCATTGCGAATTCCATAAAAACCCAAAAAACAAATCCCAACTAAACCTGAACAGAGAACCCTATATCGATTTCAAATGCCTTGGAACCATACCTTGGTCGCGAGCTGCTTCCTGGGTGCCTTGCCTCCTGTCGATTTACGAGCGGTTTGCTTTGTACGGGCCATATCTTCTCATAAAACAACAACTCGGAATTCTGAGAGCGAACGTAGAAAAAGATCGATCAGACATGACCTTTGATTGATGAAGCTAAAAGAGATCCCGGAAACAATAACTTAATCGGAAGATCATTACCTTCGAAGAAAATTGCAGAGAACTCGAAAATCACGCCGCACAAATTTTCCGAATGTGAAAATAATATGGAAAATAAAAATAAGATTAAGAAATATAAAGGTTCTGATTCATTATTGGATGAGATAGAAACCAATGACGCGATCTCCGACCTCGAATTCTATTGTCGGCCTCTTTGTGTGGATTGATGACGCGGATTATGTGTTTCTGTTTTTCCGGCAAAGCTGACATAGGATGTTAAATAAGTACGCATATTTTATAACATTTACTGTGTGTATATATTTATCAAATAATATATATCTAATATAGGATAGATAGACAGCGAATATCCGTAAATATCTGATTATTTGTATTTATCGAATATTTGATTTTATTATTCGTATTTGTATTTGTAAATTCGGATATTCGTAAATTCGAATATCCGTAAATATTCGGATATCCAAATCCGTATCCAAATCAATTTTTAAAAAAAAAATTAATAAAAAATTAATAATTCTTATAAAAAAAGTTAATAACTATCAAAATTTAGTCCATAAATAATCTTCAAATTGCACAAATAAATACACACAAACCCATATTATAAATAAACGAAAGAATAGTTTGGAGTGAATATTAGGTTAGAACATTAGAGTTAAAAAGTTTATAAATTATATTTTAGTCCTTCAAATTTAAATATAATAACTATTTGTTTATATATATTATATTTGATTTTAAAATAAAAATAATAATATTTTTTATTTGTAATTTTATCCTTAAAATTAATTTTAGTATATACAAATATTAAATAAATTGTCTATTTAATACTTACGGATATGAATAATTACGAATAATTGAATATACTATTTGTATTCGTATTTGCATTTATCGAATATCTAATTTCTGGTATTTGTATTTGTATTTGTATTTGTTCCTTCGGATATTTGTATTTTCAGATCGAATACGGTTCGAATGCGAATCGGATACGAATACTTCGAATATTTATAATATCTAATAATAGGTAAACCTAAGTGAATAGTGAAATGACAAATATGACGATGTAATATGTCTTATATTTGACATATGTTGTGATAAATAGTTGTTCATTAGATAACCAAATTTTTATTCTTGTTTTCTTTATTTTTTTAACGATCGTCTAATTTTTTATCGTTCGATATTCTATCATTTTCAAACATAAACCTTATCAATTACATTCGATCCCTAATCAACCCTATTGTTGAATGGACAACGTCCCATACCCTTCAATTTCTCTTTTGATAACAATGTTTCTTTTTTTACGAGTTGCTACAGTTGGTGCGCTTATTTTCCTACTTCATTATATATTATCTCGATTTAAAAAGATGGTTTTAGAGATCTCTTCGTTTGGAATACACTGGTTATTGCTTTGGATCGACACAACGGCGATATCAGATTAAGAAGAAGTTAATATGGTGGCTAAAGAAAAAAAGCGAAGACGAAAATTGAAGATGAAGAAAAAGCGGCGACGGCGATAGGGGAGGACATTTCGGTTCAGTTATATAAACGCGAACCAAACCAAACCGAATTATGGTCATTGGATCTCGTTGGGTGTAGATAAAATAACAAATCGAGTATGAAAGTTAAAAACCGATTGGATTCGGTTCGGTTATTAACCAAATAACCGTGGATAACTAATTGGTTATATAAAAATATATTAAATATATAGAAAAATGATATTTATCAAGTAAATATATATCTAATATAATTAAAAATTAAAATATCAAATTTAAATAGTATATTATAGTATATTTTGTAAAATATATATTAATTATTTGAAATATTTCGAATATTATCATTTATTGATAATTTTATATGATAAAATGATCGGTAAAATCAAAATAATTGAATAATAACTGAACAAACTAAAGTTTGATTTTACTTTGATTACAATATTTTATTGATATAACCGAACCGAACCGTTGTATAATTGAACCAAACCGAACTGATTTAAATTCAGTTATTGTTTGGTTGTTGTTTTTTTAAAATACGAATAACTTGTATTCATTATATCTGAATCAAAATTCGAACCGAAATCCGAAATGATTAGACCTAAATGACGATAATCGGAGAAAAATAGAAGAAGAAGAAGAAAAAGAATTGGTAATATAAAAAGGGAAATAAAGGAATAAAAGAAAAAACCACAAGGAGAAGAAAAGAAAGATGATGAAGAAAAACAATAAGAAAAAGAATGACCGGGAAGCGGCGCGGGTAAGGGATAGAGCGAAAAGCAAAAAATAAAAATTTTAGTTTTTAGTTTTAGGGTTTAAGTTAAGACCATAAATAAAAAAATAATTATTAATAATTATATTATTATATTACAAAAACGAATAAATATTAAAGAAAATTGATTAAATTTATAAAAAACATTAAACATATTTTCCTCTATTTAATGGAATACACTATTTAATAAAACAATTTTAATAAGTTAAATATTCCAAAACTTTTATACATTAATTATTTTAAAAACCATTAAAATTTAAAAATTAATACTTTTAAAATGAAAATTAATTAAAACTTTTAAAAATAATATCAAAATTTATAAAAAGAGAAAAGGATTAAAATATTCAAAAAACTCTTAAAATTTTTTAAAATAATTAAATTATCGGAATTTTTTATGAATATAAAATTTGTTTTAATGACAAATAATTCTAATTTTAAGAATAAAAATTTAAACCGTGTTCAAATATTTATATTATATAATTATAAAATTATGTGATAAAAAATATATTATATATAAACAATTTTGGTAATGATATTTAAATCAATGTAACTTTTAATTAATAAAATATATTATTATTTTATTACAAAAAAAATTGTTTTTATTTTTATTTTTTAATTTTAATTTAAACAAAGTTCTTAATATTCTGCGCGAAAAGCGAGTTCAATTTATTTTTATTATATAAAGTAATAGTTGAAATTGTTACATAATATATATATATTAAATTTTAGTACTAATTTATTTTTCAAACTTATTTTGACTTTTTTTTTTTATGTATATGATGTAATGTAGATAATCTTCTAATAAAATTTAATAACTGATCTTCTGATCAATAATAAAATTTCATTTGTATTATTTTACAGTTTAATTCTCACCTTTTTGCCTTCATGATTCCATTATGCGTTCTGAAGGTAATACGAATACATAATGTTACCATTAGTATATTAATTATTGTTTTGGTCTTTTTGTAAAGGATTAACATCAAAAATATTTTTTCGTAGGACTAAAACACTTCAAAAATATCTTTCACGAAAAAGAAAAAAATTTTAACTTCAAAAATACCCTTATAAATATTGATATTCCCAAAATACCCCTTCGACCTTACGACCCATCGACCCAGTTCGACTTTACGACCCTTGTCCCTCTGCGACACTTGGACTCCTGCGACCCTTATCCCTCTGCGACCCTTGTTCCTCTGCGACCTTTGGACCCCTGCGACCCTTGTTCCTCTGCGACCCTTGGACCCCTGCGATACTAATTTATTATTTACAAATTATTTACAAATAATATGAATAAAATTTTGAAAATACAGCTCAAATCAAAATATGTTGGACCCGTGCGACCCTTCCGACCATTGCGACCCTTCCGACCATTGCGACCCTTTCGACTAGTCTTTTCAATGTCAAACTACTGTTTTTTCCAGGTTCTAGCTATGCTTTTTATTTTACCAATGCCACATTGAAGACCTATATTAAAGGTTCTTTAATGTGGTCAATACATGCACCTTGGTCATTCTTTGTATTTATTGTCTTTCTAGAATTTTAGGAGTCCATTTATTTTTCGTTATAAATAGAGGAGGAAAAACCGAAAAACTACAACAAGCACCAAATCATCTTTTATTTCGAGTCTTTCATTCTCTCAAAAGGGCGATTTTTAACATCTAACCCTAAATTCTCTGAAAAATCCTTGTTACCTTTGTGACCGTTAAGGTCACATGGTCGACCCAGGGCATCGTGCTGTTTATTTATTACTCAATGTCTTGGTAATCGCTGGACTCAGTCTGTATGCAGATACACATAAGTACTTACAACTTGGATAGAGGACTTTGTGATGTATCTGCACTACATAAGGTCTTGGTAATCGGCGGACTCAGACATCAAGCTGCATCCGCGTTACCTAAGGTCACGGTTGGAGGTCAAATTGGAGACGGCGTTGAGTCACACACGACTCTTCTTGCGGGGAAAGGCTGCGATGTGTCTTTAAATTCAGCAAATTTGACCTTTTTTTTCTTTCTTTTTTTTTCTCGAACTTCTTTTTGTCCTTTTCTTCTTCTTCAACCTTTTTCTTTCCTTTTTTTAACCGTTGTGACCTTTGAGACCTTATGTAACCTTATGTAACTTTTGTGACCTTTGTAACCTTTGAGACCTTATGTAATCAATATTTAAACATTGAAAATATCTTATTTTGCATCTATTGTTCGTAAGATTATGACCCAATATGACCTGTTATGCGACGCTCAAACAGATTAAATTAAAATCAAGTTTAAACGGGTACGACTCATACGACCACACATAACCCTTGTACGACTCATGCGACCCAATATGATCACATATGACCCCTGGATGACTCATACGACCAAACATGACTCATGGACGTCTAATGCGACCATATAAGACCCTTGTACGACTCATGCGACCACATAAGACCCTTGTACGACTCATGCGACCACATATGACTCATGGACGACTCATGCGACTAAACATGACCATGGACGTCTCATGCGACCACATAATACCCTTTTACGACTCATGCGACCCTATATGACCACATATGACCCATGGACAACTCATGCAACCAAACATGACCCATGGACGTCTCATGCGACCACATAAGACCCTTGTACGACTCATGCGACCCTATATGACCACATATGACCCATGGACGACTCATGCGACCAAACATGACCCATGGACGTCTCATGCGACCACATAATACCCTTGTACGACTCATACGACCCTATATGACCACATATGACTCACAGACGACTCACGCGACCACATATGACCGATGGACGACTCATGCGACCACATATGACCCATGGACGACTCATGCGACCTATGCGACTCATGCGACTTGTCGTTTTGCTGTCAGACTCCTGTCTTGCCACCCATGTGACCCTTCCGACCCATGTGACCCTTCCTACCCATGTGACTTGTCCTTTTGCAGTCAGAATCTTTTCTTCCGACCCATGTAACTTGTCGTTTTGCTGTCAGACTCCTGTCTGCCGACCCATGTGAACCTTCCGATCCATGTGACCCTTCCGACCCATGTATATAAGTTAACGTCTATGTCTCTTCTCTCACTATGCGTATCTAACCCATATTTCTATGAAAAATCTTTTTTACCTTTGTGACATGCGTGGCGCAGTTACCATTGTCGACGCAGGGCATCGTGCTGTCTATGTGTTACTCAAGGTCTTGGTAATCGGCGGACTCAGGCTCTATGCAGACACTGACGAGTTGCGGGGGTGACTTAAGTGACGGTGTTGGGTCACTCTTCAAATGTTCACTGGAAGAC
>CM071876.1:14637317-14672868 GCA_036759665.1 Gynandropsis gynandra | reverse complement strand
AAATGGAATAAATGCTTAAATTGCGATTCCTTGTCGAAGTAATGCAACTCGTATTCATCTAAGATTCCTCTCAGCTTCGTTATTTTCTCGTGAGGATAACACTTGGTGGTGATCTTTGGCATTCTATCCATGTGCTTGAATTCATACACAAACTTTGGCTTTGGCGCCACCTGCAAAATGACCAATTAATTAAGAATACATTATACTTCTACCGACTCAAGCGACCCATGCGACTCAACCGACCAATCCGACTCAACTGTCCCGTGCGACTCAACCGACCCATGCGACTCAACCAACCCTACGACTCAAACGACCCATGCGACTCAACTGACCCATGCGACCCAAATCGACTAACTCAGACTACCGACTCAAACGACCCTTAGACCCTCTGCGACACTCAAGGGACGATTGCGACCCAAACCGACTCACTGAGACAACCGATTCAAACGACCCTTAGACCCCCTGCGACGCTCAAGCGACGATTGCGACCCAAACCGACTCACTGAGACTCAACAGACCCACTGACACTCACACCCATTTCAAATCAATAAACCATTCTAGGACTCGACAGCCTGCAAAACCCTAGAAATCGACGCTCAACCGACCATCGCGACCCAAACCGACTCACTGAGACAACCAACTCTTGCGACTCAACCGACTCACTAAGACTCAACCGACTCATTGACACTCACACCCATTTCAAATCAATAAACCATTTTAGCACTCGACAGCCTGCAAAACCCTAGAAATCGATCTACTTACACTTATTGACGCCATTGAAGATTGACTCGTGCTCTCTTCTTCACTACTGTTGCTGCTGATTCTAGCCATTTCCTTCTTGCCAATTTCGAATCGATCCCTCTCAAGTTCGAAATCACTTGTTCTTTCTTGCTTTTGACACGGTTTGACAGTTTTTCACGTCAAAAAACTGCAGAATGTGGGTTTTTTCACGTTCGAAAATTAAGGATAAATTTGTCTTTTCTCTAGTTTTTTTCCGATTAAATAATTATTTTAGGGAGGGGTATTTTTGAAGCGTTTTAGCCCTTCGAGTGTATATCTGATATTCCGCTGTTTAGAAGTGTACATTATGAATTTAGGATATTGTTATTACTATCATTATTAATTTTTTAAATCAAGTGAATGTTTAAAAAATTCGACTAAACTTAAAAAACAATTTATTTTTTTCATGTGTGATTATTTTAGTTCATTTTATGTACTTGTAACGATAATAATAGTGACACCGAATTATATAACATTGAATTTTTAAACGCAATTAAATGTCATGGAATTCCAAATCATTGTCTACAACTAAAAATTGGAATCTGTGTAATGTTTTTGTAGAATATTGATCAAACACTTGGATTATGTAATGGTACACGACTAGAAATTACGCAACTAGACACGAATATCATTGAAAGCAAAATTATTACAGGAACTAACAAAGGTGATAAAGTATATATTCTGAAACTGTCTTTAATTTCTAAAAATACTATATTATTGTTTCGGTTTAAACGCAAATAATTTCCAATCATACCCTATTCGCAATGAAAATTAATAAGAGTCAAGGACAAAACATAAATAAAGTTGGCATATATTTATCGCGTCCTGTATTTACTCATGGATAATTATTTATCGCTGTTTCTAGAGTTAAATCACATGATGGACTAAAAATACTAATTTTAGATGACAACCAAAGAATATGTACAAAAACAATAAACGTTGTATTCAAAGAAATATTTCATAGTTTGTAATTATTTATTTATTTTTTAATTATATAAATACACAATAACAAATTCTCTTAAAAAAGATTGAACATTATCATATAACACATTTTGATATGATATTACTCATATGTATATAACTTTTATTCAATCTTTATGTCAACTTTTATTAAAAATTAGCGCGGGTAAAAACTAATATATATACGAACCGAAAATTTTGTATATACAGTATTAATTAGATAATTTATTATATATTAATATATAACAAATTTGATTTTAAAAGATCAAATTATAAATATAACACTAACACTCTTTATATATAGATAGATAAATATATAATAAATTTATTGTTGGGGACTAAATTGCAAATACTAAATAATTAACCCTAGCTTTTGCTCCTTAAATTTCTAACGTGAGGCTTTTCTCCAAACTGCATACATGAACAATCCAATTCTAACAACATATGTTTCTTCTCTATTTTCGACATTTCAAAATATCGAAAAAACTTAAGTCGGTAGGTATTTAACCTTTATACGAGTTTTATTTTAATCCATTTGATATTTAACTTGATAATCTAACACTTTTTTTTATTATTTAGCCGTATTGGCCACACTAATAAAGTCACTAACAAAACTAAATATAGATGACTAACATGGAGATGAATATGAATATTTGATATTTTGTTGTATTTATATTATGTATTTTTTTGTGTGATTATTTTTGGCGTGACGTGCAAATCGAAATGAGATAGAAAAACCTAAGGATGTAGTTCAAAAGAAAGAGAATCAGACTGAAGAAAAGCAAAACGAGTATCAACCAATGATGACGCATTCATACACATAGACAAGTTGGCGAAATGTCGCTTGAAGATTATCAGATTCAAGGAAAGAATCATCAATTTAAAATAATAGTTTGTCTTGGTATTTCTCTTATTGTATCGTGGATATTTATAATGGTTAAATTACATAAGTAAGTTTTTATGTACGGTTTTGAAATGAATTAGATTCAAACACTAAGTTTTTTGCACTCAAATATTGCGATGTATTATGTTTGAACATTGCGTTTATAGTTCATTACCAAGTTATAAACCAAGCAAAAAAAAAAAAAAATACAACGAAATACATAAATTAGAAGGTTCCAAAATACATATTGATCACAAGTTCAATGCTAGATAAATAACTAAATATTGAAAATACATTAAGTTCATGAGTTCCAGTATACCAAATTATATGTATAAAGCTTTTTAAAAATTGTATAGATTTATTATAAATTACATCGAGTTCACCAGTTCACCAGTTTCATTTTATACCAAATTATATGTATAAAGCTTTTTTAATAGACGATGATTTATAAAAAACGGTCTTAAAATTGTATAGATTTATTATAAATTATCTAAACTATAGCTTCATGAAACAACCTTAAATTATCTAAATTATAAAACAGTCTTAAAATTGTATAGCTTCATGAGAAGTTCATAAATCATGAGCAAAACTTGTTGTTGCACATCCTCCATCATTGTAAAAAATCGCAAGTTCTTGACACTTTTTAAAAGTTTAAATCTCTTAGTGAAAACAAGTTCAACACAAAAATCACATCTTGTAGTTCGACCATAAAGGATGAAGAGAAATAGAATAGGAATACATAACCTTGGAATCACTAGAAGTAGTGATGTGTTCATCCATCTGTTTTTGCTAAACGTGTTTGTGCAGTTTTCCATCTCAATTTCAATCGGTTCAACTTAAAAATTCCAAAGGAATCGCACAAGTAGAGCGGTTAATCACTCAGTCGGTGCAATACCTTGAAATCCTTCAAGAGGATTTGCTTGACCCACGTGATCAGCTCAGTCAAGCTCTCAACCAACCAAGAAAGTTTTTTCACACTCGTAGGTTCGCTTAACCCGGGCGTACTGAGATTCGATCGAGCGATCGATTGGAATATGTTAAAGTTGGATTTTATTTGCATGGAAAAAAATGGAACAACCAACTGCTAGGCCCGAGCGATTCATAAATCACTAAATAATTTGAATTTTGAATTGTTGTGATTAAAAATGAGGGATGAATAAAACATAATATATAGAGTTGGAGAGGCAAAAATAGATAGGAGAGACGAGGAGAAACATAGAAAATCAAAAGAAACACTCCAGGATCATGCATAAGAGTGAAGAAGCTATCTAGACTATATTCCAAAGATTGAACTACCAGTGAAAACAAATTGAAGACAAGGTTTTGGTGGCGAGTATTCGAGAGATCGACTGAGTTTTCTTAAGACCTTTGATTTTTTACTTGTTCGTCATTGTAGTTCTATTACACTTAATGTTCAGAATTGTTATTTTTTCTTCTACAGTTTAATGCATGTTTTATTTTTTCAATTCTTGAATGGTTGTCATGATTTGATTTTCAAATAGTTTAATTCAAATGGGGACGTTAGATTAGGTTAGGTCGTATACATTAGATAGGCATTTAGTCATGAATAATCATATCAAGAGGTAGAACATCGAGCAATAATACTGTTGAAGGTTAGTGCATAATGATTTAGAAGTTGGATAGTAATATACTGTGAGAGTAGATAGACTTATCGATAGTACGTTCGATATGTAGGTCATTAGATTACGACATCAATGATCTATATGCTAGAACATGATCTAGACTGCGAGTGTAGGTAGATCGACTGAAGATGATTGAATTCTACCATAGGAAACAAAATCGAATATTTTTTCAAAATCTTTAACGATTTCTTTACATGAGGGAAATTCTCAAGTTTAGAAGCACCATCTCAAATGTACATAGTTTTAACAGTAGTTTATTTCACTTGTTCAAATTAGATAAATCTACAATTCCTCTTTTTCAAGATCGTTGTTGATAACGCCTAATCCGACTTAGCATTTTCATCATTCCTAGGTTTAGTTTTGTTACTATTCTTGGACTTTACCGACATATTGAGCATAATTGAGGGTTTCTTCTATCATTTTGCGTGTTGTACAAGAAAAGAAGACATCTCAAGCAACACAAGTAGTTGCGACAAACTTACCCGAAAGTGCAACCAAAGTGTGAAGGGAGCACGGCCAAGCAACATCCTGCTGCACGACCGGGCAGGTTGAAATCCAGAACAAGCAAAACGGCCAAGTATCACTCCAAACCCAGCCGATCAACCAAGCTGACGTAGCACGACCGAGCATCTTTCCAAGCACGACCGAGGAGCTGATAAATTCATACAACACGGTCGGACAACAATCAAGCACGACCGAGGAGAAAACATTCAACCAGCACGACCGGGCATCACCACACACACGACTGAGCTGAAGAGGCATACCACATGCACGGTCGGGCATCCTTCCTAACACGACCGAGCTTATTATCTAGTTTGATTCCCGTAGGTGTTGCACAACCCATGCATGTTCCATGCCCGATCGATCACTTCTTTGAAAGATGCAGCACGATCGGGCTTGCATGGAACTAACCAAGCAAATGACACAGGAATTGGCACGCCGCTCGGATGAAGTTTGAACAAGCATGAATTTTAAAGTAAACCAGTAGGGAGAAGCATAGACAAATCAGACGGACGAGGACAAGAGGCAGAGAGAGGAGAGAGAGCAGACGACTGAAGAGGAGATTTCGGGAAATCGAAGGATTCGTTCGAGGCCACTCTTGGAGAATAGGGAAGATGAATACTTTCTGTGTTTACTTCTCTATGATTTTTAAGTAGATCTCTTTGCCATGGGTTAGAGATGCTTATGTAATAGATTGTTTTGGTTCTTAATGCTTGATTTAAGTTTTGTTCATTTGATTGGTTTGATGGGTTGTACTTAATGCGTTCATACTTGATGATCAACTGTTCGAATGAGATTAGAGATTTGTCTAGGCTGAGAGGTTAGATTTGAATCTCAAAATTAACCCTATAATGCATTGGATTAATGAGAATCTAACCGGTCGATTAATCTATTTAGGAACGGTGATAATTGAGGTTGAACTCCCATTGGTCTTCATGCATTTAGATTATTAATTTACTGTATTAAGAGATTAGTACGTTGATCTCCTAGGTAGTGGATTTAGGCATCGAGAGAGTCACTTCCGATATTAGAGGTTGAGTTTCCATGGTTTCCGAGAATAGAGGTCGAGTTCCCTATCGTTCTTCATGCATCTAGGTCTTTGATTCACTGCATCGAGAGATGAGTATGTCAATTTCTTAGATAGCGAGTTTAGGCATCGAGAGAGTCACTTCCGTTAGTTGAGGTTGAATTCCCCATTCGTTCTTCATGCATCTAGATGTTCCATTGCTGCATTGAGAGATGAGTAATGTTGATTCTCTAGGTAGTGGATTTAGATTTGAGTTCCCCATCGATTGATATAACCCGATTTCATGCTTCGTAGAAACATCCATTACATGTCTCGACATTCTCGAAACCCGTATCTTGTTAATTTTAGTTTAGTCATTCTTTTATATCCTTATTTTCTAGTTTGATAACCGTATATTGATCGATCTTCTTCTCGTGATTCTTAGTTCTAACGTTCGCACTAGTCCCCAGAGTTCGACCCTGGTACTACACGTACCGTATACTTGCGGTAGAGTGGTCTAGGAAATTAAAACTTCTGATTTTCGATAATCAGTTGTTTTCGTAAAATTATTAGTTTTAATCCTACTAAGACAACACATCAGCATTCGATGGTCTCGAGTCATGGTAAAAGTGTGATGGTGGCGATGTGGCCTGAATCTCTAGCTCTGTTGGCTCATCTCTCCTGTGAGCTTATTTTAATCGGAGCTGCATTCCCTTTTTAGTGAGGGGAGGAAGGAAACATGTTGGAATAACTATCCGTATCTCGCGATTCCCTTTTTCCAAGTAGATCTAGTAAGTACCATCCATATGTATGTGTGTCTAGTGATCCAATTTGTATGATCCATCTACAACATCATCACCGTATAATCCCAAGTTAATGTCGATACATTGTGCGATAACGAAAAACCATATCTCCAATGCATATGGGTGCATCTTTCGTTTCCTTCTCGATGTGTAGTTTCTATATATGCTGAACAATGAATGATGGCCATTCGATCTCTGTATAGGTGCTAGAGTCTAACTTAAAAGACTAAAAGGTCGGTCTTGTTGACCACACTTGAGGAACTACAAGCAAAGATAAATCTAGTAATAATAGAATGGAGGTACCCCAAGGCTGGATGCCGAATCAAAGTTTCTTCGGTCTAGTTTCTCACGTAGTCATGTACCTTAATCACGTGTCAAAAATGATACTCTTGATTTTGTAGACCGAAATCCATGAAGGCCTCAACCACATTCTCGTGTCCTCTGTAAAGTAGCTCTGGAATGAAAAAACCTCCAGGTAAGACGTCGATACGTCTTAATCTTGATCTACATTAAATATCTCCATCTAAGTTGCTTAATAAGTTGCCCTACATGGATTTAAATTCCCAAATTTTCTATTATGAACTCGTACGAGAATTTGGAAGGTCAAAGCCGTTTTCTTTGAAACCTTTGATATCTTCATTTTTGGTCCTCGTCTCTATCTCTTAAAGACTCTGGTTTCTTGTATGACTCTATAATCCTCCACAAAGCGATGATTCTTTGGATAGCTCCACACCTTAATGGTGGAGGATCTTGGTTCTGCAAGGTTGTGCGCTTGATTACGATGCTTCCAATCTTTCTTGTTTTGGCATTTTCTGCAAAATTTTGAATTTACGCTCAAGTGAGTTCATATGGAATAAGAATATGCAACAAAGTATATGACTTAAAACTCAAATGTGCGTGAAAAACGCAAAATTTTGGATTGGTTAGAGAAATTGCTTGACCTGAGCGAGGACGTCGAGCGTTTTTTACCAAACCATAATCCAACCCAAACACTCAGATTTAGGTAATCTTCTACCTCGGTGAAATCAATTGATTGCTCAGTGTGCTCACACCATTTTTTCTCTATAATAACTTGCATGTTTCCATCACGTTTTCATAGTTTTCGCCTCTTTTAGTTCATTTTTACGCGTTCTTTGCTTCATTTCATGATATTAATAGCGACATGAACAAAGGATCCTATTTATGATAAAACAATTCAAGTTACAACCTTAAATGAAAATCATGGATTTATACAACGACAATGCTCGACCCGAGTAGTTGACCACTCGGTCGAGTAAAATCGAAACGAGATGCATAAAGGTTTCAGTGAGAACGCTCAACCCAAGCACCCGAAAAACTCAGCTTAGCATAATGTATGTCACATCAAAGTTATTTCAAATTGCATTGAAGGAACGCAGAAACAAAAACCGCTCGACCTGAGCAGAGAAATGTTGCACTAAGCGATATACCGAAATCACTTAATAATTCAAAATTTGAATTATTACGGGATGGTTGAATCTTTTGAAGAGGACCGAAACTAACAGTTGATGAAAGGAAAGACTGATTAAAAATAAAGGAGCTTTTGAACTGTTAAAAAAAAGATAATAATGCTAGAGGATTACAATTATCAAATTGAATAACTGGTGGGGACGAGTGGAAGGTGAGTCCATGGTGGCGGTTATTCAGGAGATCGATTGAGCCTTCTCAAACTTCCTTGTCTGTTATTTCTTACTATAGTATAATCTTGAGATGTACATCTATCTACTTTATCCATGATTTAGGCTAGACTGTTGTGCATTTGGATTCATCGTACCTAATAATTGGATTCATTGTTCTTTGTGTTCTATGGTTTAATGCATGTTTTTCATTCTTTAGTTTCTTGTATAGCTGATAGATTTGATTGTCCATGGTGTAATTCAAGTGGAGACATCGGATGATATTAGATCATATGCATTAGATAGACATGAATGATCATATAAAGAGGTTGGTTAGTCAGTTTAGGAATGAGGATATGGAGATATAATACATTCGACATGTAAGTCACATATATCAATGATTTAGATGTTGGATAGTAATCTAGACTTTGAGAGTAGATAGATTTTTTGATAACACATTTTGTATGTAGGTTATTTGATGGAGATGTCAATGATCTATATGCTAGATTAGTGTCTAAACTGCGATAGTAGGTAGATCCATTTTAAGATGATTAAATTCTCTAATAGAGTCAAACCAATAGTTTTTGAAACCTTTAATGAATTCACGTATATTAAAACACCTCTGAAATCTAGAAGCACTGTCTCGATATAAATAATATTGTCATACATTTAGAATAATATTTTAAGTAAATAACACACTCCATATTGTTCATGGCCATAGTTTTTTCGTGATATTAAACTCTAGATCACTCTTAATCCTTGTGTTTGACCCTGTTACTATACGGTCTATATCCCTACGAAATGTTTAGTCTATGAATAAATATTAAAACTTGATTAACATTAGATCAAACCTAGACAATGTATCACACTACGACACTCAACAAAGAACTGTGCAACGAATAAAGGAAGATGAACAAATATCACTGATTTTTTTTCCAATCTAAATCCATAATTACCTAAATTCCCTTCCTATAAACTAAATACCTTTTTATAGTGCACTGGAATCACGAAGCTCGACCAAGAGTTTTGACGATTCAATATCGCTCACCTCGAGCATTTTCTCCGTTTTCATGGATTTTCTCTCGATAATCGCTCGTTCGGATTGATGATTCTTATGATTGTCGTATATACATAATGGGTCAGTGTAGTAACACTATTCACTAAAAAACTTCTAGATAAAATAAAAAAACTAAAACAAATTGAAAAATTAGTCCTTAAAAATTGCCCTGGTTGCCTCCCGAGAAGCGCTCACCGAGCTTGACAATGTCTCTTCTACTGAGAGTTTGACACAGAGATCAAGAGTTGTCTCATTCTCTATCTGGCTGACTCGGATTGTATAGCTTGATCCTTTGCACATTGAAAATAAGACGTAGTTCCTCGTTCATTGTTCAATTCAACTATGCCATTAAATAGACTCATATTAATACAAAAAGGACCTGACCATAGAGATTTGAGCTTACTTGGAAACATCTTCACTCGAAGATTGAAGAGGAGGACAAGGTTGTTCTCATTCAAGGAGCGATATAATATATGTCGATCGTGCCATTTCTTTGGTCATTCCTTGTAGATCCTCGTGTTCTCGCTGGTGTCCATACGTAGTAATTCAAGGTAGTAAAGATGCAACATACGCTTCTGGACTATTGTTTTCTGGTCATAATTAAGTTTAATAGCTAATATGCTTTGTATTCAATTTTGACGAGGAAATGGCAATCTTTTCCATACACTAATTGAAATGGTTTAATTCTGAATGGTGTCTTTAAGGTGGTTCTGTATGCCTATAGTTCATCGTCTAACTTTTTTGCCCAATCCTTACTTGTCTTTGAGATCTTCTTCTCCAAAATTATATTTATCTTCCAACACTGTTGGAGACTTTAACTTGTCCACTTATTTGAGGATGTTACGAGGTTGCATCACGGTGATGTCACCCGTACTCCCTAAATAGACTCGATAACTCTATTCACAATAATGAACCATTGTTATTTATCATGATTCATGGGACTTTGAACCTTGGAAAATGATATTTTTAAACATCTTCAATATAGTATCCGAGTTGTTTTTTCAGACTCGGAATTGATTCTACCCATTTAGTTACATAATTAACCACCCCTAAAATGTACATATTGGAGAATGAAAATGTAAATGGTCCCATGAAAACAATTTCTCACATATCAAACGGTTCCACTTCAAGGATGTAATGCTTAGGTATTTCATGATTTCGGGAAATTTTTCCGGTTCTCCGACATTGGTGGAAGCTAAAACTAATTTGTAAACGTCTTTGAATAATGTGGGCCAATAGAAACCCACTTGCAAGAATCTCGAAGAGGTCCAGAATAATCTGAGGGGTTAAAATGAAATATAAACCTTTGGATCTCTTCCTCGGGAATGCATCGTCTCAAAATCCCATATGTTCATGTTTGAACAGGAAAGGCTCGTCCCAATAGTAACTTCCGATGTCGTTGAGGAACTTCTTCCTCACGTAATAATTCAGCTCTGGCGGTAGAACTTTATCCACTAAATAGTCGAAAATATTTGTGTAGCATGGGGGTATCTACAACTGTTATGGGAAGAAAAGTTTCATCCCTCATCGCATCATCGATAGAGACATATTTGGAGATACCAAGTCAAGAAAATGATTAGTAACTCCATTATCAACTCCTTTTCTATCTCAGATCTCTATGTCGAACTCTTGGGGCAGTAATATCCATCAGATGAGTAGAGGTTTTGCATCTTTCTTTGTTAGCAGATATCACAACGCATCGTGATTGATATAGACGATAAAATCTTCGACTCCACAAGATAAGATCTAAGTTTTTGAAAGCAAAGACCCTTACGAGAAACTCTTTTTGTCGTAGATTAGTTTACAAATACATCATCTAGAGTGCGATTGGTGTAATAAATGGCATGTAAAACCCAATGTTTTCTTTGCCCCAAAGCTTCTCCAATTGCATATCACTAGTATTGCACATAAGGTTAAAAGGTAGCTCCCAATTCGGTGGTTGAATGATCGAAGGCAGTATCAATGCTTTCTTTAGCGTTTCAAAGCTTGTTATCCATTTTGCATTGAAATTAAACAATGTGTCCTTGCTCAACAGTTTGGTGAGTCGCCTTGATATTTTTGGGAAGTCCCAGTCAGTGCTAGAATCATGCATGCCCCAAGATATTCCTCATGCCTTTGACGTTTTTTTTGGCAATGGTAACTTCTCTATTACCTCGATCTTCACTTTATCAATCTCCATGCACTTGGTTGATATCTTGGTTGATATCCTTTCCTGTACCATACAGTGACATTTCTCCTCATTAACACGAGGTTGGTTTGTAGGGACTTGTCTAACACTTCAAAGGAGGTTCCATGGAACAAAATTTATCCATGAAAACCTCCATAAAATCGTTCAATATCGTCATTCCTAAACTGACTAACCTACCTCTTGATATGATCATTCATGTCTATCTAATGAATACGATCTATTATAATATGATTTCTCCATCTGAATTATACCATGTGACACTCAATCCATTGGCCTTTCAATAATTAAAAGAATGAAAACATGCATTACACCGTAAAACACAAAGAACAAGAAATCTAATTATTAACTATGATGAATCCAAATACACCACACTCTAGTCTAAAGCATAGATAAACTAGACAGAACTATATAACGGGAATAAATTGCATCAAAAGAATAAGAGAAGGAAGGTTGATAGTTTTGTTTTAATACGTATTTCTCGCATGATTTTAGAGATGTTGCGATATAGATGCGATGTTTACGTATGATTTTGTATCAATTCTATTTGTTTTCGTTTTTTCATGTTCTTACAAGACACACATGCCTGACCGTGCACCAACCCTTTGCATGACCGGGTTCATCAAACATCAACCCTGCACGACCGTGCACCCACTCCAGCCCGACCGGGCTCTTGAAATAGAAATCTTCCTCGAATATGCAGCACGACTTGGGCTCTTACGTTGCACGATCGGGAAACACAAAGAAGAACCTGCATGACCGGGCTTAACCTCCTGCACGCCGGGTCATGCACGGCCGGGCACCAGCAAGCACGATCGCGCGGACCTTGATGCATGGTCGAGCGTGAAGACATGGACCTACAACACGAGAAAAGGAATCGCTTAGCCGACTGAAAAGAAAAGGAAACACTCGATCGGAGGAATGGAAAAGCATGGGAAAAGGGGAAAGAAGAAGAAAAGGAAAGAGAAGAGAAGAGGAAAGAAGGACATATTCAATCGGTTACAGATACACGTTACAGAGACAGAATGAGACAGAGATAGAGTGAGACAGAGACAGAGTTATAGAGAGAGTACAGAGAAGAAGACTGGTTCGTGAGTTCTTGGCAAGACACATTCAAGGGGCACTAAAGATCAAATCATGACTTCGGTTTTGTTTGGTTTTTATGTTTCTTAAACTATCTATATCGATTATGTTGTTTATTTTCGGACGCATGAGCGAGTAGTCGTTTTGTTCTAGGAGAAGGGATTAGCCCATGGCTATCCCGAAACCACTTTGATTTATCTTTGAATGCAATTTCTTGTTTTCGTTTATATATTCTTTGTCTGAGTGCTTGATTGACTTGTGTTTATGAAGGCCAATTAGATGCATGTTTTATGAACTTCGGAGAATGATCGAAAGGAGAATACTAATTTCGAATAATCAAGCTTAGAACAGCCGAGGTTACGCCACGAAATTAGGGTAGCAACGGTTGAGGGTAAAACGGAAGAATCATAGAACTTATGGGTTTAGCTTAAGGTGTCAGCCACGAAAGTAGGGGATAACTTTACTAGATCACGTGTCTATACCTTGAGAGAGGGTAGATATCATATTAGGATCGTCTGTCTTAGATAACTTGATCGGAATTGCATGATTAGATAGATTGATTGTTAGTTTCGGTAGTCTTATGGTGAAACCGGATTCCTAGAACGTTTGTCTCACTGTTAAGAACTCGTTAGTTTATTGTTTTTAGTTATTTCAATCTTAAAACCAATATTCTTTATTTACAAATTTGATTCGTAGTTTGAATTTAGTTTGTGTTGCGTAGTCCCTGTGGGATCGACACCTAGAGTACAACACACATGTCGTGCACTTGCGGGTAGTTTAGGTTAATATTTGTTTAACTTTGAATCGCATCACTAGGGTGCCCATTATTCTCGGTAGACCTTTCTTAGCTACTGCAGGTGCCATGATAGACATACAACAAGGAAAGCTTTCTTTACGTGTCGGAGATGAGCAATTGAGTTCAACTTGTCCAGCTCCATGAACAGACCCTCCTTGAAGGATTCATACTTTAGAGTTGATTCACTGGAATAGTTAGCGAATGACACGCTTGATCAAGTTACAAATTTTCGATCCTCTTATGCATGCTTAACACTAGTTTGTGAAGATGCAAGATTTACCACTAAAGGAGCCGAGCTGTACATGAAATTCATGAGTGCTATTGCAGCACTAGGAGACGCCCCATGTGAGGAGATACCACAACAAACACACGCTGACTTCATAGTGGAGAAGGCGCCCGAACTTGAGCTCGAACCTCTTCCTAATTCTTTTCGGTATGAGTACATTGAATGCAATTAAAAATATCCTGCTGTTATGAATGCCAACTTGAGTGCAGATGAGATGAGGAAAGAACCCACTCGCGTAAAGAAGCGTAGGAGAGTCAGCTCTTCAATATGTACGCATGGAAATTCTATGGAAGACAGCCATTAACCTTCCACCGAAACTCAAAGGAAGCTAACCCCCATTTGAAAGAGGTAATGGAAAAAGACACCATAAAACTTATTGATGTAGATATCATTTATCCAACCTCAAGCAGCGAACGAGTGAGTCCCGTGCATGATGTACCAAAGAAAGAAGCAGTGACAGTGATCCGCAATGCGAACGACGACCGCACTAAGGGATGGCACGACAAAAAGATCCTACCTCATGACTTCCAAATAGGTGACTTAGTTCTACTTTTCCATTCTATCCTAAGCTTTTCTCGGGCAAACTACGTCCTATTGGTCTAGTCCTTTTCAGGTACAAGAGGTCTTCACACATGGAGAAGTGGAACTATGGAGCGATTCGAGCGGAACGTTCAAAGCAAATGGGCATAAACTAAAGCTCTACCAAGCCGTTCAACCGATCGAAAGTGAAAACTCCATTTCCTTTTCCGCTCCATCCATCACATGCACATGAGGTATGGATCCATCAAAGCTTAAAGACATTAAATAAGCGTTTTTTGGGAGGCAACCCAGTACTTTGTTTTCTATTTTTCTTAGTTGTTTAGTTTAAAACTCGAAAAAAAAACACAGAGAAAAAATACCACCACAAACGTGACTTCACTTCTCTTACCCTCCATCGGAGCTTCACGTCAAGGACGCCGTTCCATTCAAGTCTGGAGGAGCATCTCATGTTTGTTAGTTGACTTCGTTTCATTTTCCTTTATTTTCTATTTGATTTCGTAGTTTTTAGTTTGTTTTTGGTTTTCGTGAGTGATAGTCGTCCTAGGCATTTATCCGGTGTCACGTTTTGAGATTAACCCTGAACCTAAGGATACTTAAGAAATTGGCCTTTTTCGTGAGATTTTGCATGTTTGAGCTAGGTTTTTCCTAAGCGTTAAAGCTTATTAGTCGGCTGAAAAATAATAGTTCGTAATTCTTTGGGAATCCTAGTGTTGCTTGTGGGAGGTTTAGATGAGGTTGCTAGGCTAGTTTATCGTTTATTCTCTCTATACTTTGTATAGACGATGGTCTACTTTTTTTATGAGGATTATTAGATCGTATGAAATTGACCTTGTTTTGCAGAATAAAGAGAGCACACTAACACTCTGTTGTTGATAGAAACAATACCTAAAAGCATGATCTAAAATCGATACGAGTGCATCGACCTTGACACTTTTTTGATGGTTCGGGTCTAAGTGTTGGGTTGGCGATAATATTTCTACGTCCTAAGGGCATGGCACAATAAAAACGCTACCTACTCCGTTGCACTCTTGAACGAGATGCATAAGTATACCGTCATCGGTAGTCTGGGTTTATGTAGAGGCTGAATTCCTTCAAATCCGACGTCCTAGAAGCCTAGTGTGTATGAATAATATATAAAAAAAGGAGAGAAAAAGAAAAAAAGAGAATGAAGAAAGAAAGAAGCTCGAAAATGAAACAAGCATCCTCAATTGTTCTATGTTTAGCATTTGTCTGAAGTCTTGTTTGGTGGAGAGATTTACGGTGGCGTGTTTAGTTTGCCTTTGATGTGCTTTCTCAAAGGTAGCCTTGGTGAACCTAGGATGAAGATTGAAAATTTAATTAGGCCGAATTTGTTCTCGACTTGCTAGTTGATCGGTTAGGTTCGCTTTAGCGGTATTTCTAGGAGAAAGGGGAATTCTCAGTTTTTGTATACCCCATGTGTTCCACATTTACGTTTGCTTAGGTAAAAGCAAACATTGAAGTCTGGGGGATTTTGATAGTTTCATTTTAATACGTATTTCTCGCGATATGTTTTCGATATAGATGGGATGTTTACGTATGATTTTGTATCTGTTTTATACGTTTTCGTATTTTCGTGTTCTTACAGGTTTTAATGTAAATCCGGTTCATTTCGAAGCTAAAAAACATACACGGGACAAAGTACTAGCATCGAGGATCATAAACGGAGTAAACAGGACGAGAAATGACGCAAGACAACAACCTGGACGGCCAAGCACAATGCATAGCTCGGTCGGGCACATAAGGGAATGGAGTGCCCGACCGTGTAGTACCACCAGCCCGACCGGGCACATAAGGGAATGGAGTGCCCGACCGTGCAGTACCACCAGCCCGGCCGGGCTCAGCAATTGACATACATGCCCGACCGTGCACCAATCCCTTGCACGATCGAGCTCATCAAACATCAACCCTGCACGACCGTGCACCCATTCTAGCTCAACCGGGCTCTTGAAACAGAAATCTTCCCCGAACATGCAGCACAACCCGGGTTCCTACGTTGCACGATCGAACAACACAAAGAAGAACCTGCACGACTAGGCTTAACCTCCTGCACGGTCGGGCACCAGCAGCACGATCGGGCGGACCTTGACGCAAGGCTGGGCATGAAGACACGTACCTACAACACGAGAAAAGGAAACGTTTAGCCGATTGAAAAGAAAAGGAAAAACTCGATCAGAGGAATGGACAAGCATGACCAAAGGGGAAAGAAGAAGAAAAGGAAAAAGAAGAGAAGTGGAAGGATCGGTTATAGACACACGTTAAACAGATAGAGTGAGATAGAGACAGAGTTATAGAGAGAGTGGGGAGAAGAAGACTGGTTCGTGAGTTCTTGGCAAGACATTCAAGGGGCATTGACGATCGAATCGAGACTATGGTTTTGTCTAGTTTTTATGTTCCTTAAATTATCTATTTTGATTATAGATGCATGAGCAAGTAGTCATTTTGTTCTAGGAGAAGGGATTAGCCCATGGCTATCCCGGAACCACTTTGATTTATCTTTGAATGCCATTTCCCTTTTTGTTTATCTATTCTTTATCTGAGTGCTTGATTGACTTGTGATTACGAAGCCCACATAGATGCATGTTTTAGGAACTTAGGAGAAGGACCGAAAGGAGAATTCTAATTCAAGATAATCAGGCTTAGAACAACCGAGGCCAGACCATGATAGTAGGGTAGTAGTGGTTGAGGGTTATGAAAGTATTATGCCTCTTGCGTAATATTTAATAGTCACAGGGTTAACTCGTAATTATTGAAAAGTTCAATAACATTTATTTAACGAAAAACCAGTTTTCATCATCAGACTTCATTAGCACAAAATTAAAACCCTAAAACCTAATAGCCGTCAGAAAGAAAAATAACAAAGAACGAAAAGAATTTCGTTCATCGTAAAATCCGCACCAATCATTGATAGCAGAATCCGTTCTCGGCGTGGATACGAGTAGAGGGCTTGCGCTATCAAGTCTAGCATCTGATAATCATCAGTTTCAACGCAATTGATATTATTGAAATTGTTTCAAATTACGTTCGTCATTGAAACCCCGAAAACTATTCCGAACATGAGTAGATCGAATAACTGGGTTATAAAACACGCTTCCGCACCCGATGTAGCAATACAACAGTGGTATCAGAGCGAATAGTCGTCTGCTTAGGATTTGTTTTTGGATTTTCTGTGAAAATCGGATCATATAATTACATAGGCGCACGTGTCGCGCGCGCACGCAAACGAATCCGTGAGGAGAAGCTTCGCACGACCGAAAAAACCGACTCACGGGCGGCGATGGAATTCCCAGCCAGTTGCACGAGGGTCGCCGGTCGCAGGCGAAAGAAAGGGGCGACGAAGACACCCCGTGTCGACCGCGGAAGGACAGCGTTTCGCACGGCTCATGCGCAAGCAATTCGATCGCCAAAGCGCATCGCGCGAGCACTAGTCTCGTGCATCGGAGGCTGTATGAGAGCGTCTTGTGCGACGGTCGCGGAGGTGAGTCGATGCAAAGGGTGTACGGTGCGGGGGCGACTCAGGACATGCAAGTCAACATAGAGGGCGAACGGTGCGGGCGAAGGGTTTCACAAATCCTAACCCTAGTCGTTCCATCAAGCTCGAGCGAGCATAGCGTCGAGCCCGAGCGGGCGACCGATGAGGGCAGCGGGACTGGGTTTGAGAAACCCTAACCCTAGCCATTTCCATCGAGCCCGAGCGGGCATAGCGTCGAGCTCGAGCGGGCATCTGCAAGGGCAATGGCACGTAGGGTTTCGTAACCCTAGCATCGAGCCCGACCGAGCAGTTCTACATGCCCAAGCAAGCAGTTCTGCAACCCGAGCATTTCCCTATACGATCGAGCGGTTCGGGGAGCCCGAGCGGGCGGTTCTGCAGCCCAAGCGTTTCACTGTCTGACGGAGCGTTTTCGTGTGCCCGAGCGAGCGGTACCGTGAGCTTGAGCGGGTGGTACCGTGAGCCCGAGCGGGTGCTATTCCTTCAACCCGAGCAGATGTTTTCTCGCGAGCCTGAGCGGGCAAACGTGCTCGACACGAGCGGTTGAGCATTGCAACCCGAGCGGGCGCGTGTAGCAATCCCGCTCGTGCAAACAATTCCTGGAAACGTTATCAGCATACACTAATCTCAAAGCGTGCGCAGGTAATGAAGTTTAATAAAATATTTCAAAATGTTAAGAAATTAATAATTGAGTTCTTAGATGATAAATTGTTTATCGTTAGGCTTTTCCTTTGTTGTAGACGTTTGAATAGGTTCTCGTTTACATGATACGACCTCACTACAAGGAGGCATGTAGTTTAAGAATTTAATTCGTACGCCTATGACATTAGATGTCTAGTGGGAGAGAACAATTAGTTCTTACAGACGCCCGGACTACCCCGGGGAAATGAATTTAATTGTTATCCGACCATGAGCTGAAGGATGAACTCAACTATATCAACAGGAACGACCTGACTACAAGGTGACTATTTGATATAGAGCCGAAATTAATTCACTATAAATTTAATGGGGATAAAATTTATAAAAAATCTATTTTATATGTTTGGGAAACGTCTTGACTACCAAGGGGCGCATGCATATAATTATAGATTGATGCTAATAGGAAATAAGATTTCTAATGTTATTGTAGCATTGATTAGCAAATATATCATTTAGATGAAGTCCATGTCTTTATGATATATACGATGTCTAACTCTCTGCTGTAAATTTTCCTTTTGTTTACAAATCTCTTGAGAATGTCTAAATTCAACATGCCTCCGATTCTCGAAACCAACAAGGTGGTTCATGAAAACTTTGACGAATGGCAAAACAATTTGCGTCTGGTGCTGACACATGAGAAGCTGATCGATGTGATCGACAAACCAGCTCCTCCAGTGCCAGATCCAGCGAATGATGAAGCTTTCGGTGAATACACCAAGTACGAGGAAAAGTGCATCACTGTGAAGTGTCTCATCCTAGCGTCAATGAGTGGCGAACTTCACAAGCAGCATGAGCATATGGATGCCAAGAAGATCATGGAGAACCTTAAGAAGATGTTCAGTGAGCAGAGTCGGACAACAAGGTCCAAATTGTCGGAACTTTGTTCAAGTGCGCTCTGAGTGAGGGATCTCCTGTGGGACCTCATGTTCTTCAGATGATTAGTCTGATATAACAGCTTGAGAAGCTGGAGTGCACCTTCTGCAACGATATGTAGTAGGAGATGATCTTGCATTCACTTTCGGACTCTTTCTCCCCGTTCGTGGTCAACTACAACATGAACAAGTTGGATGTCGAGTTGCATGAGATGCACAACATGCTCACTGAGTATGAGAAGCAGATGTCCATAGGGAAGAGGGGATCAGGATCTGTTCTGATGGTTGGGCAATCCTCTCAGCAGAAGACAAAGGGCAAGAAAATGCCAAGGACCAGGCAGAGCGCGCCCAAGGCTGGAATGACCAACGCAAAGGGCCATGCTGGCAAGGCCGACCAGTCATATGCTGAGTGTTTCTTCTGCAAGAAGAACGAGCCAAAAGAGGAAGCTAGATGATCATCAAAGACAGACGTACCTTTGGCATTGTAGACTTGGTCACATCGATACGAAGAGGATAAACAGATTGCATAAAGATGGTCTTCTAGGCCATTTTGATTATGAACCTTATGCAACTTGTGAGTCCTGTCTAGGTGGTAAAATGACCAAATCTCCGTTTACTGGAACAGGAGAGAGAGCTACAGAACTCCTAGGACTCATACATACTGATGTATGTGAACCTATGAGAGTTCAAGCCAATGGTGGATATTCATATTTCATAACATTCACTATGATATGTCGAGATATAGATTTGTTTTCTTGATGAAACACAAATCCGAATCTTTTGAAATGTTCAAGAGATTCCGTAGTGAAGTGGAGAAACAAACCGAAAAGAGTATCAAGGTGTTGAGATCAGACCGAGGTGGTGAATATCTAAGTCATGAAGTTGTTGATTATTTAAGGCAAAATGGGATTTTGTCTCAGTGGACTTCTTCTGGAACACCACAGCATAATGGTGTGTCCAAAAGGAGAAATCGAAATTTATTAGATATGGTTTGATCCATGATGGGTTCACATATCTTCCAATTAAACTGTTGGGTTATGCTTTAGAAGCAGCCGCGTACATTCTAAACAAGGTTCCCACTAAAGCGGTCTCTAAGACTCCATATGAGATATGGAAGGGACGGAAACCTAGCCTAAGACACATCAAGGTTTGGAGTTTTCCGGCCTTCGTTAAGAGACTTCAACCAGACAAGCTTGATGATAGGTCTAACAAGTGTAGGTTCATAGGTTATCCCAAAGAAACTATGGGATATTATTTCTACCACCCGTCTGAACACAAAGTGTTTGTGGCCAGAATGGAAACCTTTCTTGAACGGGAATTCCTTGAAGAGGGAATTCATGATGGAGAAATAGTTCTTGATGACTTTCAAGAACCCGACGAACCAACACAAGCTCACGAACATGAGATGTCAAATGAGCGATCTTGGTTGGGTGATACGTTGTTAGGCACCGAGGCTTCATCTTCAAACTTTGAAAAGACAGAACCTGTTCAAGAACTAGTCCAACAAGGTATCCCAGTGTAGGTTGAACCTGCTGCACATGCTTCTTTGAGAAGGTCAATACGTTATCATCGTGCACCTGAAAGACTCAATCTGATGGTGCAAGAGGACGTGATCGGTCATAGAGATGACGATCCGTTGACTTTCCAAGAAGCTATACAAGGTCCAGATTCTGAGAAATGATGGAGGGCCATGGAATACGAAATGGAATCTATGAAGGTCATCAAAGTGTGGACTTTAGTTGATCCTTCACAGACTTCCAGACCAATTGGTTGTAAATGGGTTTACAAGAGGAAGATTGGAGCAGACCGGCAGACCTATAAAGCCTGTCTACTTGCAAAGGGGTATGAAACGTTCTCCCCTATGGCAATGCTCAAATCTATTCGGATTCTGCTCTCGATAGCGGTATTCTATGACTATGAGATTTGGCAAATGGACGTGAAAACAGCTTTCCTTAACGGAGAGCTCCAGGAAGAGGTTTTTATGGCTTAACGTGAGGGTTTTACGTTGCCAACACAAAGTCATATGGTATGCAAGCTTCAAAGGTCCATATATGGACTCAAGCAAGCTTCTCGAAGCTGGTACATCCGCTTTAACAAGGCAGTTGAAAAGTTCAACTTTGTTAGATGCGATGAAGAGCCTTGTGTATACAAGAAGTTTAGTGGGAGCACAATTTTCTTCCTTGTGCTTTATGTGGATGACATATTGCTCATGGGGAATGACATTCTGGCGTTGCAAAAGACTAAGTCATGGTTGTCTGATCAGTTCTCCATGAAGGATCTAGGAGAAGCAACCTATATTTTGGGAATAAAGATCTATAGGGATAGATCGAAAAGGTTGCTTGGATTCTCATAATCCCAGTACATTGACAGTATCGTATGACGATACAACATAGAGAGTTCAGAGAAGGGCTATCTACCGATACTGGAATTTCTCTTTCTAGGGAGGATTGTCCTAAGACACCCGGAGGAAAGAGAACGCATGAGTCAGCTTCCCTACGCTAGCGCAATTGGAGCCATCATGTACTCCATGACATGTACTAGGCCTGACGTAGCCTATGCACTAAGTGTAGTGAGTAGATATCAGGCGGATCCTGGTGAGGAACACTGAAAGGTTGTTAAGGACATCCTTAAGTACTTGAGAAGGACTAAGGACCAGTTCCTCATTTATGGTCATTCTAACTTGGAGTTAGAAGGATTCACTTATACAAGTTTCTTGACAGACAAAGATGACAGTCGGTCCATTTTAAGCAGTGTATTTTGTCTGAATGGAGGCGCAATAATTTGAAAAAGTTCCAAACAGGCTACAATAGCCGATTCGGTGACTGAAGCAGAATATATAGCGGCTTACGAAGCAGCTAAAGAAGCGGTTTGGATGAGAAAGTTCATAGATGAACTTGGTGTGGTACCTTCGATAAAGGAAGCCATTCCTTTATTATGTGATAACACCAGGACTATTGCCCAGGCAAAGGAACCAAGGTCTCATCAGAAATCGAAACATGTTCTGCGGAAGTATCCTTGATACGAGAGATCATAACGCGTGGGGACGTGCAAATCCAAAAGGTGGATGGAAAGTAAAATGCAGCAGATCCGTTCACGAAGGTGCTTGGGTCAAAGGAGTTTGACAATCATAAGCTGAGGATCGGATTGAGAGGGATGACTAGTTGGTATTAGTTTATAGACTTGTAGCGAGTTGTATATTTTAGACATCGATTTTATTTTTAATAATAATATATGGCATTATTTTTCATATGATGAGTTTCATAATTGTATGATAGAGTCCAAAACTAAATCTGGAACTTGACATTATGATAGAGACCATAATAAAGAGAGTCAAGTTTTTGGTTTGATTTAATTTGAATTGTTCTTGTTCGTAGGATCACTACCTGGACTATAGTGATCTGGAAAGAACAACATATATGTGATAAGTGTCTATGTTGATAGAAATTAGTGGATATCTTTTACTAAATCACATATGTGGGTGATACACATAATGATGTGATCACTGAACTGACCTAAAGGGAGAAATGCTTAATGGTTAAATAACCAATGAACTGTCATTGAGATTTCTCTAGATAGTTAGTTTTTTCTTAAGACCTGAGATCCGCATAGTGACTAGCATCCTATCTATTATTCTTTGATTCTGGACACCTGGTATCTTAGAGTACTCGTTGAATAGATATTGGGAATAATTATAGATTTGTGTAGTTGGTGCCTGATCAAGATGGGATCCGTCAACTCTTGGTAAGAGTTTGAGCTCTATGTTGTCAGTATCACAATGACTGTACGAATCTCTAGCCAGAGTGCATTGAATGAATGAGGAAAGGTGTTTCTTAGGTTTATTCATCAGTCAGTTGTGATTGACATGAGACATAGTAGATGATATGTTAGGCTGACAGTTATGACCATGTCTAGGATGTGTCCGGAGATGTAAATATGGAAAGAAATACTAACGTCAACTTCACCCTGGTTCATTTTGGGTAAGATTGTTACTCAAATGAGTAAGGATGTTGCTTCACGCTATCCGGTCATCGAGTGCTAGATGCCAACCTAGATGCCAACCTCGATTAGTTAATTAGTGGAGACTAATTGGCTACCGGTTTAGTGATGAACCTACGAGGTCACACACATATGAGTGTCTCGGTATCTGCTTGTGATTGTTAGACAATCAGTGTGGAATGCAATTATATTCATCCGCTAGCACCGAAGAATATAATTGTATTTGGTTTTCTTTTGGGGTTTGTACATCAGATGTACGAGTAAGTATGTGTATGGAGATACATGTACTTCGACTATTTGAGATATTACGTAAAGGCAAGTGGGAGATTGAAAGTATTATGCTTCTTGCGTAATATTTACTAGTTACAGGGTTAACTCGTAATTATTGAAAAGTTCAATAATATTTATTTAACGAAAAACAAGTTTTCATCGTCAGATTTCATTAGCACAAAATCAAAACCCTAAAACCTAATAGCCGTCAGAAAGAAAAATAACGAAGAACAAAAACAGTTTCATTCATCGTAAAATCCGCACCAATCGTTGATAGCAGAATCCGTTCTCGACATGGATACGAGTAGAGGACTTGTGCTATCAAGTCTAGCATCCGATAATCATCAGTTTCAATGCAACAGGTTTTATCAAAATTATTTCTAATTGCGTTCTTTGTTGAAACTCCGAAAACTATTCTGAACATGACCAGATCGAATAACTGGGTTGTAAAACACGTTTCCGCACCCGCAACAGGTAAAACTGATGAATCATAGAACTTATGGGTTTAGTTCAAGGTGTCAGCAACAAAAGTAGGGGATAACTTAACTAGATCGCGTGTCTATGCCTTGAGAGAGGTAGATATCATATTAGGATCGTCCGCCTTAGATAATTTAATTGGGAATGCATGATTAGATAGGTTAATTGTTTGTTTCAGTAGTCTTTGGTGAAACCGTAATCCTAGAACGTTTGTCTCACTGTTAAGAACTCGTTAGTTTATTGTTTTTCGTTATTTCATTCTTAAAACCAATATTCGTTGTTTGCAAGTTTGATACGTAGTTTGGGTTTAGGTTGTGTTGCGTAGTCCCTGTGGGATCGACACCTAGAGTACTACACACGTGTCTTGCAGAGTAGTTTTGGTTAATATTTGTTTAACTTGGAACGCATCAAAGGTCGAGGAGGCTTAGATGATTTCTCGATCAATCACCCCATGTCCTTCAACCCATCTCCTGCGATAGTTCGATCTTCTTATTGTAATCCTCTATGGTTTCAATCTATTTAGCATAGTCCAAAAGCTCAATTTTCTTACTTTTTTATTCGCCTTTCATCAGTTGTTACCACCTCAAACTAATTAAAAATTTGAGTTATTAAGTGATTTTGGCATGTCGCTCGGTCGAGCGTCACACTACACAGGATGAATGGTTCTTGTTTCCGTGTTCCTTACATACAATCCTTAACTAAATTTGACATGATCATGCATTTTGTTCCGACCAAGTTTTTAAGGTGCTTCGGTTGAGCATTTTCACTGGAACATTTGTGCATCTCATATTAAACTTTGTCGACCGACTGATGTCTCAACTTGAGTCGAGCATTTTTTCAGTATTAGTCCATTATGTTTATTTTATGTTGTAACATACGTTGTTTAACATGTAAAATGTAATGGAAACATGTATGTTATTATAGAGTTAAAACGATGTGATCAATTATAAAGGCCAAACGACATCTGATGATGGGGGCGGGAATTCCATAAGGACATTTGAATTTCTTCATCTCTTTTTCATTCGAATGTATCACGATTTGAAAGATTCTCAAATAGACATCTAAGAAACTTAAATGAAAATGCAATGCAAGACATTCAAACATTTGATCAATGAATGGAAACGAGAAATGATCCTTTCTAGTGTTTGAGTTCAATTTAGAGTAGTTTATACACATTCTCAAACCCGTTACTATCCTCATTGGTATTAATTCATTCTTTTCATTTGGGGCTACTGTAATCTCTCCCTATTTAGGCATAAGTTGGATAGGGCTAAAGCATGAACTACAGAATATTGGATATGTAATAACTGCATCTAAAAATTTTAAAACTTTATTCTTCACTACATCATCCATTGTCGGGTTTTCTCTACTGATGACTTGGACTAAGCCTTCAGGTAGATTCGTGAACAATGACAAGATATGTGATACTGAGACCAATAGTAAAATTACTCAACCCTTGTGGTAATGGGTTAAGTTCCACCTAGGTCTACCAGCATAGGGGACAATTCGTGTTGGATGATGGAGTTGTACTCCAGATTAAGCTTCACCATGTCCTTCTTAATAACATGCTTCTTGGTTAGTATATCCTTCAAGATTTTGTGTATGATGGCATTTGCGCGATGGCCTCATGGAATGGCATCTCTATTTATATCTTATTCATCATCTTCGTACATCGTGCGAATTGGCATCATATGTCTTCTTCTTTTGTCAAGTTAGAAAAGATAGAGGTGGTGGTGGAACATATGCCCACTCTTTTTCCTTTTATACAATAACAGTGGGGAGTAAAATCTCTAAAAGCTCAAGGATCGTCCACAGAAGTGGACATTGTAGCTTCTACCCTCTCAACTTGATGGTACAAAAGTGATTCTAGCTCCTTCTCGCTTCTCAACACTATGGAATTGAAATGCCCTTAGAGGTTTTGATTCAGTTTCCTCGAGAGTGTTATATTCGGTGGAGAAGGAGTGGATGCAAGCTAGACAACTTGGGCGTCCACCATCTTAAGATGTGTGTGGATTCCCTCAATTTTCTACCCCATGGCCTACTTGAAGTCCTCATCTTTAGCCTTCCTCCAGTGCAACTGTGCATTATGCGATTTTTGTTCCTGCAACAATTGAGAAAATACAGACTTAATCTTGTTGTCGACTTCATGTTTTTGTTGTGCCATCGGAGATCCCCTTCTTCGATAGGCCAGATTATGTTGTGGCGGCCTATTTTGATAATTTTTGCCTAAGGTCTATCTTGGGAAGATATGTGGTTGAAAGTTCCTTTGTGGTAGGTCTTGTCTGTTGGAAGTATCTTTGGAAGAGAAGTTTGTATGATTTCTCCAATCCACCCGAATTGCACATGTTCGAGTAAGGATTGTTCAACATGTAGTTTGAGTCCTCTCCCATATTTTCTCTTTGCTTCATGGTGGCCATTTGAAGCTTTAACTCAACAAGCTCGGATTAGAGGGTTACGACTTCATTTGACGATTCTCTCGATGGAACTCTCTCACATAATCGCTTGAAGCATTCCTCTCGTTAGCCATCTTCTCAATTTGTTATTAGAGATGAGTTAAAAGAAAGTCGTGAAGTGAACCTCCATATGCAACACTACTTAGGTATGGGTATCCTCTCGGAGTCCTTCAATAAAACTAGAAATGATGTACTTTTGATCCATTACGTGATGTGGGCAAGCTTACTTGTAGCCCTTGAATCTTTCCGACGTCTCATACAATGTCTCACCATCCTCCTGAAGGAAGTAGTTGATCTAGTTCTTTTACATTTTTGTCTTGTGAGGCAAAAAGAACCTAAGTTGACTCCATGTGTGGATGGAACCATCACCAACGTGTATAGCCATTCCTGCGCCCGATTATAAAAGAGAACATGAGCCGATCCTCGCTGAATCGACACTCTAGAACGAAGGTAGTGATGGATACTCCTTGGTGCAGTCGAGCCGGAAGACTCCTCTACACAAGGCGTGTGGAACGATGGTCGCACAAGAGTTGCGGAAGGCTCTCGATTTACCGAAAGACGTCTTCGAGGATATTAGGCACCAAGAAGAATGAACTTGTGTTGGAACACACCAACAATGGAGATTTCTTAAAGACAAAATTAAAAATTCAAATTGATGGAAGATTGAGTTCTACAAGGGGGATGGCTGGTCATATAAAGAAAGAAGTCATGCTAGACTTCAATGCCACCATAAATGCATGCAAGCCATGCAAGGCTTGTAAATTAAATGAACAAAAATTTAAAATTCAAAATAAAAATAAATGTAATGATGAAGTACTCCGATACGATGGACATATGAAGTTTCGAGTCAACAATTAGGGGGACAGAAGTGAGTCGTGGCCTCATTAAAAACCCGTCGTTTGAAAACCACGTGGGACAAAACCAACGGTGGGAAAAGAGCACACACGACACACTTGCCCTAGTTGTTGATCGTTGCAAGTTGAGCTTCGGCATGTAGTATGACTCGGATGTTGGAGCTTCCTTGTGGACTCGAGCACTCGTCTTGAACCCGCACGGCCACGAGTAATCCCATGATAGCTTCCTTGAACGTCCTAGCGTTAGCTTGGGTCACGGGAACTGCTGGTATGGTTAAGGCATCCTCCTCTCTAGCTCTAGCACGGGTCACGAGACCAGTGTCCTCCTTTCTCTCCTTAGGACGGGTCACCTCCGCCTTTCTCTCCTTTGGATGGGTCGCATCCTTTTCCTTCGCCTCAGCACGGGTTGTGTCCTCCTCAGCACAGATCGCGTCCTCTTCTCTAGCCTCAGCATGGGTCGTGTCCTTCTTTCTTTCCTTAGCTCGGGTCACAGAACCTTCTTGTAATGTTGAGGCGTCTCCTTCCTACTCGGGATCCTCGACGCTGTCCATGATCATATCATTCCTCCCTCTTCAAAAGATTTGTCCTCAAATTTGTTTGATCTACGACAAAGGTATCAAGTCAGTAACATTAAAACTGGAACTCACATTATACTTACCTTGCAAGTCGAGTTGATAAGCGTTGTTGTTGATTCTCTTTATCACTGTGAAGGGTCCATCGATCCGGGGCATCAACTTGGATTTCCTCTCGTTCGGGAATCGCTCCTTTCGCAAATGAATCCAAACTTGGTCATTGGGCTCGAAAATCATTTGCCTCCGTCCTTTGTTTGCCTGCTTCGCATAGAGTTTTGTTTTCTACTCTATGTTCTTCCTAGCTTTCTCATGGATCTGTTGTACCATTTTTGCCTTTTTTTTCTTCATCCATACTAACTTTTTCATTCAAAGGTAATAACATTAGATCCAAAGGTGAGGCAGGATTGAACTCGTAAACAATTTCAAACATGGAATATTTGGAAGCAGAATGTACAACATGATTATATACAAATTCAGAGTGCGGTAAACATTCTTCCCATATTCTCAAGTTTTTTTAACAATTACACGCAAAAGAGTTCCTAGGGTTCGATTAACTATCTCAATTTGACCATCAGCTTGTGATGACACGTCGTGGCTAATCATCTCGTTTTCATACGTATTTCTTGTACAATTTTAGGGATGTTTATGATATATATGTGTTGCTTTACGTATGATTCCCTATCCGTTTTACTTGTTTTCGTGTTTTCGTGTTTTCATGTTCTTACAGGTTTTTACGCGTATTTAGTTCATTTTGGAGCTAAAGGACATGCACGGAGCTAAGGAGCAATTTCGAGGATCATCACGGGACAAACGGGACGAGATTTAGCAAGAGGAGCCACCACCCGATCGGGTACAACTCATGCACGATCGGGCAAAGGCTACGGCGAAATTTGGTGCGCATTCATGCACGACTCGGGCAAGGAAACGCCCGAGAAGTTGCCTCACACCCGACCGGGCGCACACCATGCCCGATCGGGCATCCCATGCGGATCGCAATCCGTGCGACCTGACCTAGCCGCACCCGAGCGGGCACATTGAGTGCCCGAGCGGGTCGCGACCCGAGTTACAAGCTAAGTTAAGTTAAATTAACTTAAAATAAAAGGAAGCTCGTGGGGGGATTAAGGCAACATTTAGACTGACTTAAGAGACATAAAAGGAGGCCAGAGGACGACATTGGAGATACTTTTACATTCAGTTCGTGATTGAGGAGATTCTTGCGAGGAGGCAAGCGAGGAGCATTGGAGATCAAGCCCCGACACTTCGGTTTCGTTTGGTTTTCATGTTCCTTAGACTTTCTATTTCGTTTATGTTTGTTTACAGATGCATGATCGAGTAGTTTGTTTGTTCTAGGAGAAGGGATTAGCCCTTGGCTATCCCGGAACCACTTTTGATTTATTTTGAATGCATCTTCCCGTTTTAGTTTATCTATTCTTTATCTGAGTGCTTGAATTTCCTTATGTTTGCGATGACCACGTAGATGCATGTGCTAGGGGTTAGGAGAAGGACCGAAAGGAGAATTCTAGTCCTAGAAGATCAGGTTTAGAACAACCGAGGTTAGGCCACGAAAGTAGGGTAACAACGGTTGAGGCTAAAACGGATGAATCATAGTTCTTATGGGTTTAGTTCAAGGTGTCAGCCACGAAAGTAGGGGGCAACTTGTCTAGATCACGTGTCTATGCCTTGAGAGAGGGTAGATATCATGTTAGGATCATTTGCCTTAGATAGCTTTAACTGTGATTGCATGATAGATAGATTGATCGTTGGTTTCGGTAGTCTTGTGGTGAAACTGGATTCCTAGAACGTTTGTCTTATCGTTAAGAACCAATTCGTTTATTTACTTTCAGTATTTCATTCTTCATCCATATTCGTTCGTTAGCAAGTTTGATTCATAGTTCGAGTTTAGATAGTGTTGCGTAGTCTCTGTGGGATCGACACCTAAAATACTACACACGTGCCGTGCACTTGCGGGTAGTTTAGGTTATTTTATTTAACTTTGAGAACGCATCAAGTTATTGGCGCCATTGCCGGGGACTATTGTCAACGCGTCTTAGATTCGAACCTAGATTCCTTCTTGCTTTGTTTTTATTTTTTCTTTTGTTTACTTTCGATTCTTTCTGCCTGATTCCATTCGTTCGTTCTTTGTCGGTTTATGACCAGGTCTCAAGGCATTTCTAGTCTACTCCGAATCGACCCAGAGATCGAGCGAACTTGCAGACTACTGAGAAAAGGGTAAGGAAGAAGATAAAACAGAGCCGTCAGATCAACGAGATATGGATAATCAGAACGGCCGCGAACAGCTTCAGATACCTCTTGGTAATTTGGGGCAAATGCAGCAACAGCTACTCGTGCCTCAACCGCGAGAACCACAGGCTCCTCCACCACGTCGTCTAAGGGATTACGTGGTGCCGAACATGAACAACGTGCAAACGGCCATAAGGATGCCTGCTGTTGCAAGAGAACAATTTGAGATTAAGCCAGCGATGATCAACATGCTTTATCAGAAGCAATTCATGGGTGGAAACCATGAGGATCCCCATCAGCACCTCAGAGACTTCCTCGAACTTTCAGGTACGTTCAAAATTCACGGAGTCTCAGAGGATGCGATCTTGTTGCGTCTCTTCCCCTTCTCTATTGGGGGACAAGCGAAAACTTGGTTGCAATCGCTCCCCGCTGGATCTATAACCACTTGGGATCAGCTCTGCACACTGTTCCTATCACGCTTCTTTCCTCCGAGCAAGACGATTCAGATGAGGGGGGAAATCACAACGTTCAGATGCAGAGATGGAGAGACTTTGTTTGAGGCGTGGGGTAGATTCAAGGATCTTCTACAGTTGTGTCCACACCATGGTCTTGAGAAGTGGTACGTTATCCAAACTTTCTATAACAGAATTCAGATGAGCACCGACGATGCTGGATAACGCTGCCAGAGGATCATTCATGGATCTGAGCGTCGAGGAGGCAGTCGAGCTGATCGATAACCTCGCCATGAACCACACCATGTGGTCAACTCCGAGAGGTATGCCTCATAGCACTCGTCGTTTATATGAGCCTAATCAGAATAGAGCTATGGGTAATGCAGCGAATACCATGTACTGTGCGAATTGCGGAGATACGGAGCATGTAGCGTATCAATGCACAGTACATGAGGATTACGAACAGATGAATTATGCCCAGCAGCAAGGCAACACTCAATTCGGTGAGCTTAAATCTCAGATGGAGTCTCTGAGTACACATGTGAAGATGTTGGAAAACTCCATAGCACAACAGGCTGCTTCATCCTCTCGAAATCCCGGACAACTTCCCGGTAAGCCCGATCTTAACCCGAGAGAGCATGTGAACGCCATCACTTTGCGCAGCGGTAATGTGCTCACGAATCCGCCCCCGAAAGAACAAGAGAGAGTTGCTGGAAGATCGGTGGATAAGGGAAAAGGAATTGTGAATGAGGGAGGAGCCGAATCAGAATTGGAAAAACCGTATGTAGCTCCACCGGCGTACAAGCCTTCGATACCGTTTCCGCAACGATTGGTGAGCAGCAAAAACGAGCTAAGGTATGGACGTTTCTTAGAAATACTTAAGAAACTTCAAATTAACATACCTTTTGTAGAATCTCTCCAACAAATGCCCACGTACGCCAAATTTCTCAAAGAAATTCTGTCCAACAAACGGCGTATCGAAGAGAGTGAGACGGTAGCACTCACCGAGGAATGCAGCGCCATTCTTCAAAACAAGCTGCCCCCGAAGTTGAAGGCCCCGGAAGCTTTCTCCATTCCATGCACAATAGGTAATCTTGATATTGATAAAGCATTGTGTGATTTAGGAGCAAGCGTGAGCCTCATGCAACACTCGGTCTTCAAGCGGATGAACTTCGGTGATCTCAAACCTACCAAGATGTCTCTCCAACTCGCCGATCGTTCGGTAAGATATCCGGTGGGGATTGTTGAGAACATTCCCACCAAGGTAGGTAATTTATGTATTCCCGCTGATTTTGTTGTACTTGACATTGAAGAGGATGCTAGGATACCTATCATACTTGGTAGACCGTTCTTAGCTACTGCAGGTGCGATGATAGATGTACAACAAGGGAAACTTTCCATACGTGTCGGAGACGAAACGATTGAATTCAACTTGTCCAAAACCATGAACGGACCCTCCATGAAGGAGTCTTGCTTTCGAATTGACTTGCTGGACGAGCTAACGAACGACACGTTTGATCAAGTAAGTATCTCCGATCCACTCATTAGATGTTTAACTCAATTAGATGTTTGACTCAAGTTTGCAAAGATGCAGGTCTTACCGACGAAGAAGCTGAGGCGTACGCAGAATTCGTGAGTGCTGTTGAAGCACTAAGAGACGCCCCACGTGAGGAGATAACACGCAAAGTACAAGCTGACTTCGCAGTGGAGAAGGCGCCCAAACTCGAGTTGAAGCCGCTGCCCTCTTCTCATCGGTATGAATACCTCGGACTTAATGATACATATCCCGTTATTGTTAATGCTGAATTGAGTGTAGATGAGACGCAAAGGCTGCTTGAATGTTTGAGAAAGCATAGGAAAGTGATCGGATATACCATCGAGGACATCAAGGGTCTAAGCCCTTCGTTATGCATGCATCGGATTCTCATGGAGGACGGGCATAAACCGTCAATTGAAGCGCAAAGGCGGCTGAACCCCAACTTAAAAGAGGTAGTGAAAAAGGAGATTCTTAAACTTTTGGATGCAGGTATCATATATCCTATCTCGGACAGCGAATGGGTGAGCCCCGTGCATGTCGTGCCCAAGAAAGGAGGGATGACGGTAGTGCGCAACGATAACAACGAGCTGATTCCAACAAGGACCGTCACGGGATGGAGGATGTGCATAGACTACCGCAAGCTCAACAAGGCAACAAGGAAAGATCACTTCCCTCTTCCATTCATCGATCAAATGTTAGAACGGTTAGCGAATCATGCCTACTTTTGTTATTTGGATGGATATTCTGGTTTCTTTCAGATTCCCATTCACCCTCAAGACCAAGAGAAGACAACTTTCACGTGTCCTTATGGGACATTCGCCTACCGTCGTATGCCTTTTGGCCTCTGCAACGCTCCGGCTACTTTCCAGCGTTGTATGATGGCAATTCTTTCCAATTTGATTGGAAGGTATTGTACTTGGACATATGATCTCATCAAGGGGCATAGAAGTCGACAAAGCCAAGATTGAGGTAATCGAAAAACTTCCTCCACCTATTTCAGTTAAGCAAATTCTTAGCTTCCTAGGGCATGCAGGTTTTTATCGGAGGTTCATCAAAGACTTCTCAAAGATACAAAACCATTGACGGAGCTGCTGGCCAAAGACGCTACATTCGACTTCTCTCAAGAGTGTCACGACGCCTTCAACACCATCAAGACAGCACTGGTTTCGGCGCCCATCATTCAGCCACCCGATTGGAGCCTTCCATTCGAGATTATGTGTGACGCTAGCGACTACGCCGTAGGAGCTGTCCTAGGGCAGCGAAGAGACAAGGTCTCTCATGTCATCTCCTACGCTAGCAAGACACTAGATGACGCCCAAATCAACTATGCCACAACCGAGAAGGAGCTCCTTGTCGTCGTCTTCGCCTTTGACAAGTTCAAATCCTATCTCGTAGGGTCAAAGGTAATCGTTTATACTGACCATGCAGCGCTTAAATATCTTCTAGGGAAGAAGGACGCGAAACCACGCCTCATCCGGTGGATCCTTCTCTTACAAGAGTTTGATCTCGAAATAAGAGATAGGAAGGGGTCCGAGAACATCGTTGCAGATCACCTCTCTCGCATCGTTGTAGAGGATGGGAGACCTATCGACGACTCCTTGAGAGACGACATCATATGCGCACTAGCTTCAGGTAACCCCGTTCCTTGGTATGTTGGTTTTGTCAATTTTCTTGTGAGCGGTATACTACGCCCCGATCTTTCTTTTCATGAGCGCAGGAAGGTCTTCGCGGATGTCAAACACTACCATTGGGACGATCCAATTCTGTACAAGAGATGCGGGGACGGAGTCTTTAGGAGATGAATCCCCGAGGAAGAGGTAGAGAGCATCTTATTCCATTGTCATGGATGATGTCAAACACTACCATTGGGACGATCCAATTCTGTACAAGAGATGCGGGGACGGAGTCTGATTATGGAGGTCACTTCAGCAAGTCCAAAACCGCTTCAAAGGTGCTACAAGCAGGTTTTTATTCGCCAAACTTCTTCAAGGATACCCATAGGTACGCTTCCTCTTGTGATAGATGTCAAAGAACGGGAAATATAGGTAAAAGGAACGAGATGCCACAGAACTATATCCTAGAGGTAGAATTGTTTGATGTTTGCGGTGTTGATTTCATGGGACATTTCCCATCATCATGTGGCAACCAATATATTTTGGTAGGTGGTAGTGATGAAATTCTTTAAGAAGATCATATTCCCTCGTTTTGGAGTTCCTAGATTAGTCATTAGTGACGGAGGTTCACACTTCATTGCAAGACAATTTGAATCCCTCCTTAAGCATTATGGCGTGAAACATAGGATAGCTACACCGTACCACCCACAAACCAGCGGACAAGTAGAGGTTTCGAATAGGGAGGTCAAGAGCATACTAGAGAAAACCGTGTCTAGGTCCCGTAGAGATTGGTCGATGAAACTAGATGATGCATTATGGGCCTATAGGAATGCATTTAAAACTCCCATTGGCATGACTCCTTTTCAGCTTGTTTATGGCAAGTCTTGCCACCTACCTGTCGAGCTAGAGCACCGCGCCTATTGGGCGACAAAGCTCATTAACTTTGATCTTAAGAGTGCAGGTGAGAAGCGACTTTTGCAGGTGAACGAGCTCGACGAGCTCCGTCTTGATGCCTACGAGAACTCTAAGATCTACAAGGAGCGTGCCAAGAGATGGCACGACAAGAAGATCCTACCTCATGATTTTCAGCCAGGTGACTTGGTTCTACTATTTAATTCTCATCTTAAACTTTTTCCGGGAAAACTACGGTCGTGTTGGTCTGGTCCCTTTCAGATACGAGAGGTATTCCCGCATGGAGCAGTAGAACTTTGGAGCGAGATGAGTGGAGCATTCAAAGCTAATGGACAACGGCTAAAGCTCTACCAATCCGCTTAACCGATCGAAAGTTGAAACTCCATTTCCCTTTCCGATCCACCCGTCGTGCACGCATGAGGAATGGAGACGTCAATGCTTAAAGACGTTAAATAAGCGCTTTCTGGGAGGCAACCCAACTGTTTGTTTTTCTCTTCATGTTTAAGACTCGGTTATTTGTTTTGGTTTAAAAAAAACACCACAAACGTGCTTCACTTCCTTTACCCTCCATCGGAGCTTCACGTCGAGGACGCCGTTCAATTCAAGTCTGGGGGAGCAGCTCACGTTTGTCAGGTGATTTCGTTTCATTTTCTTTCATTTTCTCTTTGATTTTGTAGTTTTTAGGTTATTTTGTAATTTTCAGTTGTTTTTTAGTCAGAGTCGTCCCAGACACTTGTCCGGTGCCACGTTTTGAGATGAACCCTGAACTTAGGATGCTTAAGAAGTTGACCTTTTCCGTGAGATTTTGCATGATTGAGCTAGGTTTTCCCTAAGCGTTAGAGCTTATTAGTCGGCTGAAAAAAAATAGGTCGTAGTTCTTGGGAATCCTAGTGTTGCTTGTGGGGGAGGTTTAGACGAGGTTGCTAGGCTAGTTTATC
>CM071876.1:14566399-14589977 GCA_036759665.1 Gynandropsis gynandra | reverse complement strand
ACCTGGAAAAAGCAGTAGTCTGACATTGAAAAGACTAGTCGAAAGGGTCGAAATGGTCGGAAGGGTCACAATGGTCGGAAGGGTCGCAATGGTCGGAAGGGTCGCAATGGTCGGAAGGGTCGCAATGGTCGGAAGGGTCGCAATGGTCGGAAGGGTCGCAATGGTCGGAAGGGTCGCAATGGTCGGAAGGGTCGCAATGGTCGGAAGGGTCGCAATGGTCGGAAGGGTCGCAATGGTCGGAAGGGTCGCAATGGTCGAAAGGGTCGCACGGGTCCAACATATTTTGATTTGAGCTGTATTTTCAAAAATTTATTCATATTATTTGTAAATAATTTGTAAATAATAAATTAGTATCGCAGGGGTCCAAGGGTCGCAGAAGGACAAGGGTCGCAGGGGTCCAAGGGTCGCAGAAGGACAAGGGTCGCAGGGGTCCAAGGGTCGCAGAAGGACAAGGGTCGCAGGGGTCCAAGGGTCGCAGAAGAGGGACAATCGCAGGGGTCCAAGGGTCGCAGAGGAACAAGGGTCGAAGAGGGACAAGGGTTGCAGGGGTCCAAGGGTCGAAGAGGAACAAGGGTCGCAGAGGGACAAGGGTCGCAGGGTCAAACTAGGTCGCTAGGTCAAACTGGGTCGTAAGGTCGCAGGGGTATTTTGGGAATTGCAACATTTATAAGGGTATTTTTTAAGTTAAAATTTTTTTCTTTTTTCGGGAAGGGTATTTTTGAAGTGTTTTAGCCCCATTTTCGGCATTATATTTTTCTTACCCTATATTCTATCATCCTATCCCCTCAGCACACGTCGAGTCATTGTCATCACAAATACATCACGAACCAACAATTAAAAAATTATTCGAGATGGATGAAGACAATGTAAACTTTCGTGTCTTTATCCAAGCCACGATGAAGGCACACAACTATATTTAAATAAACAATTAAATATTAATATATATAATATAAATATTATATACTATTAGGTTTGATTATGATAAACTTTATTAACATATAACCAATACGATGATGGTTGTTTTTTTTATCAACCATGTTACAATTGGTCGCATATAGATCAAGAAGTTAAAGATCGCTAGTAAAAGTATTCATAGTAAATATTTATCATTGATTGTGTTTAACTGTCATATTATATCCACCGATTGATGAATCAAATCTTTCTAACTAGTCGTGGTATTTTGCTAGCCCTACCAACTAATGAGCCATACGTCCATTTGGCTCCTTGCAGAGTATAGCTCACATCCAAATATCTGATTGGGCAACACGGCAACACCTATGAAGCTCCGGCAGAAATGGAAGGCCTACCAGGCCTATGTCCATGGGTGCAGGATTCTTCGAAAAAGCGCAGGCTGACTCGCAGACCTGGGACCTTGGCTTAGAAACGAATGAAGCAAAGCTCCTCTAGCTTTCTCCGCCAGCGGCTTATGTAGTGATCGGCCAGCTCGCTAAGCTTCGCTTCCCTTTTCCCTAATACAGTCTTGTATTTTTTTATCTTCAATACCTTCAGAATACTTTTCTGGTTCTGCAAACCAAAGAAACCAAAGAGAATGATGACTTTAGGTTGTATCAAGTCTAAAAACAAGTGGATTTATTTTTTGTCCCATGGGCATCCACAACTATATGTATGATGGCGTGTTATATTTATTTTTCATTACTGCATCCAATTTTTTTAAATACATTAGATCGAATGGAACAATACATAGACAAGTAAATCCCATATGAATTCTAGGGCATTCCTTTCACTTAAGGCGCAAAGTTTATAAAGGTATTACGACATTCGAAAGGAAGTAGACTACTCAAGAATTTCACATTTTTTCTGTTGTAATTTTTCATTGACTCAAGAATTCAAAAAATATAAATAGAAATAAAAGAAGAATCTATGTGGATGGCTTCTCATGTGGTGCAAGCTAAGGGTGGGCAAAAAACCCGTACAACCCGTCCCGTCCCGAAACTCGTCCCGTACCCGCAAAAAATTACTCGAACCCGCGGGTACGGGTTCGGGTAGTTTAATTTCAATACCCGCGGGTTCGGGTTCGGAACGAGTTTTTTAGTTTGATAAGCGGGTATCCGCGGGTACCCGCAGAAATTACAAAAATACCCTTTATTTTTTATATGTATTACTTAAATACCCTTAGTTTTATGGGTATTACCTAAATACCCTTAGGTTAGACCTAACCCTTTCTTTTTCCTCCAGCCTCTCTAATCATCCCTCCTCATCTCAACCTCTCTTTCTTCCTCCTGCAAAGCACACGGCCGATGTCCGCTCTCCCTCTTGCTCGCCGACGGCCACCCGCTCGCTCCCTCTCCTGCTCGTCGATGGCCACCCTCCCGCTCCCTCTCCTACTCGACCGGCGACTCCTCTTCCCTCTCTCACCGGCGGCTCCTCTTCCCTCTCCTCGCCCGCTCTCCCTCCTGCTCGCCGATGGCTACCCGCTCCCTCTTCTTGACGACATAGCCTCTCCCTTTTCTTCCTGCACTACCGTATCAACCAACGGTTGGTCGCCTGCTCTCCCTCTTGCTCGCCGATGGTCACCCGCCTGCTTTCTCTCTCTTGTTTGATCGGTGGCTCCTCTAGCCTCTTCCCTCTTCTCTCTCCTCGACCACATAGCCTTTCCCTCTTCCTCGTGCGGGACGGGTACTCGCGGGTTCCGAAAATTTTGGCGGGTTTTTGCGGGTACCCGAACAGCGGGTACTCGCATCTTGCGGGTACGAGTACGGGTATTAAAATCCATTGCCCGTGCGGGACGGGTTCGGGTACGGGTAGTAAGAATCTCGCGGGTACCCGCAGGTGCCCACCCCTAGTGCAAGCAATATGTGCACATTACAACAATCTAAAAGCTAAATAAGAAGGTGATAAAGCATGTAAATATTGTAAATTTGATAGAGATCGCTTATGGATATACGCACATACAATTGGATCTCATATGTACGTTATGGTTTACGAACAACTCATACACAATAATTATTTAAACCTTTTAAATTTACTATCTTTAACATATTTTTCATCAGTTTATTTAATTATATTTTTTATAGACAAAAGGAAAAAAACGTCAACTTTCGAAAAAGCTCATATAAAATTGGATGGTTCCTAGATCAATGCCAAAGAAAAACAAGTACATGATATTCTTTAAAAAGTGATGTTGGAATGAACGTCTCAAATTTCGCAAAAAAAAATGGTTCTAAACCTTCTTTAACAAGAGCTCAATAAAATATATCTTTAGGTTTATAAATTAGTAATTATATATATTATATGATTATTTTTATACTTTTCCATTTTGTCATGTCAAATAGGTCCAATTTTCGATGTTGGAGAAATTCTGGCTTTGTTTGCTGCAACGTCTACGAAAGATAAAAGTATATGAGAAATCGAAGACTTAGAAAGAGATTTGAATCAAACCAAAGAAGAATTGGCGAAAACGAAAGGCAAATTGTTGCAAAAAAAATTTATGAAGGTAGAGTTCAATATGAAATCAAACATGTCGTCACTTAATTAGAATACACAATATGACAATGAAGAACCTTTGCAACACAATCATTTCATTAGATTAGATTTATTTTATATTGTAATCATATAATTAATTATTTAAATGTAATTTTTATGTTTTATAGTAATTAATAATTTTTATTTTTATCAAAAAATATAAGAAAATTATTTTTTACAAAAATATTCTTAAATACTTTCCCAAAAACAATTTTCGAAATTCCAGATGGATTACCAACGGATTTTCGAATGTAGTTTATCAACAGATTCCCAGATAGATTTATTGATGTTTATATCTTATATAATTTACTGATCGCACTTAACAATGGTTTCCCAATGGCGTTTATCGCTAATTTTTCTGGATAGAATTTTTCCGATAGATTTTTCGACTATAGTTTTCGATGAATATTTTCTCCGTAAAACCATCGTGTTCCTGAATGGGTTTTATAATCGGTAAAATATTTCGTAATTCTGGATTAACTTACGTACATAATGTATTTATGGGAGCTCATTTGCAAACAAATGTTGTTCGTACGTATCGGTCTAGAATGTTTGTTCTAGAAAAATTACGAACAAATCCAATCATCTATCATTCCCTTTTTTCTATTAGTATCTTCACCAACTCGAAGACATTAGAATGACGTAAAATGTATATTTAGATATCTTCGAGGGACCATAGATATAGGTTTATATTTTCATAACTCATCCAAACCAAATTTTATTGGATATGCATATGAATTGTATTTATAGGACCCACATAAATCTCGGTCCAAATGGGTTATGTAATTACTTGTAGAGAAATTTCAATTTCAAGACATTTTACAAAATAATGTTGGACGCAAATTCTATTGACCATGCAAAAATATTGGCAATTCAAGAGGTAATTCACTAGGAAAGTGTGGCCTTTCAATTAATAAAGACATGATGGGGATGATTATCTGCCCAAGATGCCAATGACATATGGACCGAACACAAGGGTTAAAGCTAAGAAGATGCAAAATTTGTTCGCTCAAATAGTGGGGAAGAACTTGTAAAAGAACCACAAGGGCATCAAGAGACATCAATGAATGCTTATATGGCTTACCTACAAGTGGAAGAGGCTAGGAGAAACAAGAAGCTAGATGAGTTAAATATGATTTGCCCAAAGTTTTTAGGATATCCGAACCCGAACTCGAACAGATAGACAATTTTCTACTCGAAACCGTGAGATACGGATATCTTAGGTTGGATACCCGATCAACAAGTCGGGTATCTGCGAGTATGCAAACCCGAACGCTAATTTACTACATAGAATATAATATACATCATATTCACCTTATGAACACTCTCTCTTAGTTACTTCTCACTGATAATGTCACCCAATTTGCCAAACCTTGCTTAGCATACTAAACAAAAACTAAATAATAATTTCAAATCCTATCTAGATATATAGAGATTAGAGATTAAACCAACATTTTGCTTGCTCCTTGTATCCAACAACTCTATTTTGCTAAACAAACATATACGTGCGTAAACACACTTGCATCTTGATAAAAAAGGAAACACAAGAGCATATGTGACTCGACACAACCTAAAGATAGATCAATTACCAGTTATTTGTGCCTAGAATGGGTTGCTAGTTATACATGCATTCTAACATCAAACAATGAAACTGGCCACTTAGAGGTACGAACCTATACAAGTCCACCAAGGTTATTCTAAAATCCATTAAAAATATGAAGCTAATAGATTTTTTGTTCCACTTGCCAAGCTGATTCGAAGGAAGAAGTTACAACGTCATGGAGAAGTGGCAAGAGATGCGAGAAAGACTAGGGAACGAGCGACACCGCCGGAAGCAGCTGACTAAGCTAAAGAGATATGCATGGGAAAATGGATATGGCATGGAGGAGAGAAGGCAGAAGAATGAAGGTGTTGTGTATGGATATTGTTATGGTTACCAGTACATGCTCTTGTTATGTTGTTATTTCTTACTTTCTAACATATCCCCATCGAAGGATATAAATCTGTAAGGTCAACACTGATTTTCTTATGGAAATGAAAAATGAATTACTGGAGAGTGATTATCTCAAATCAATCAATTATTTTTTTTCAATCTCCGGTACTATCAGAAGCACCCATGTCTTGGAGTCACTTCATTAGTTGCACAATCCAAAACGTTAAACTAGAGCCATTCTTTGTCTAGTTATCGAAATGATACCTAGAATCATGAAGCTTGGGGTGGATTTCTTCTCGACAGTTAGAATGATGGTGTCAGTGTCGTGAACTCCGACAGCAATGTTACCTTTGCGGACGGATTCGAGGGCATATTCCACCTGGAAGAGGTGGCCATCAGGGGAAAACAAAGCGATTGCTTTGTCTTATCTTGCGATCTCTCAAAAGCATATTCTAGATTATGTTATGGAAGTGAAGAAACTAAGAAGAAAGACGAACCTAGAAACAGAGAGAAGGTAAGGACCAAAGAATCGATGGTCGGTAAACGAATGTGAGAGGCGGGAAAGAATAGAGAATCGGCGACTGACAAAGAACGTGAAAGGTGAGAAAGAACAAAGAATCGATGGCTGATGAACGAATGTGAGAGGCAAAGGAACAAAGAATCAACGACCGACACACATAGACACGACCGACACACATAGACACGACCGACGAACATAGGGACAACCGGCGAACACAAGATGGTCGGCGATGAACGGGCGAATGTGAGGCGATAGGAGTGGGAGCATGAGAGAGAGAGGAGGGTGATGAGGCTACTCGTGAGACATAACAAAAATGAAGGAATAATCTAAATATAAGCTGAATGAATGTGTATTTCTCTTGATGTGTACAAGTTTGTTATTATACATAGGTTTTGTATAACAAGATCCTATAAATATGGTAAGAGATATTGAAGAATATTGTAGAATCCCTGATTATGTGCATGAATATTGTAGAATCTCTAATCATGTGTATAACCTTTCATATGCCTCCTCAAGATGGTGCACTAGAAGTAACGCGAATCTTGACACTCAGAGGAAGAAACATTGAACAAGGCAAAGGCTATGTGAGAAGATCGGCAAGTTGATCAGCGGAAGACACATGAGAGACACGAAGCATGCCAGATTGTACTTGAGTGTGGAAAAAGTGGTAGTCAAGAGCAAGGTATTTCATTCGCGAGTGAAACACTGGTTTGGTCGAAAGATATGTGGTGCCAATGTTATCATAGTAGACAACAGGTTCTTGCTTGATCGGAGTGTCGAGTTTAGTGAGCAGGTTCACGAGCCACCAAAGTTCAGCAGAGGTGGCCGTAATAGACCAGTATTCAACCTCTGTGGAAGAATGAGAGGCCAAACCATTTTGTTTCTTGGATGACCAAGAGACACAATATAATCACCGGTAGAGTAGAAATCATCTCGGTCATTTCCCCAATCTGCATCACTAATACCATGTAGAGACAATGAGTTTGATGTTGAGAAGAAAATGCATGTGTTTCGAGTACTCGCTAAATACCGAAGAACACGCTTGGTAGCCTGCCAGTGCTCAGTTGTAGGAGCACGCATATACTGCGAGAGCTTGTTGACAGCAAAGCTGATATTAGGACGAGTATACGAGAGATATTGAAGACTGCCAACCACAGTTTGATACTCAGTTCCATCAGGAAGGGGTTCTCCGGAAGACAAGCTGAGTCTGGTTGTAGATGCCATAGGTGTAGTGACAGGTTTGGCATCATACATTTCAGCATGATTAAGCAGATTACCAATATATTTCCGCTGTGTAAGCAAGAGGCCTTTGTGTGTCTGGGAAACTTCGATCCCAGAAAAATATGAGAGATCACGAGGTCTTTGAGTGAAAAACGAGCAGCCAATGATTGAATAAAGGTGTGAACTTGAGCTGGATTATTCCCTGTAATAACTAGATCATCAACATATACAAGCATAAATATGTGTACCCACCAGCATGAAGAATGAAGAGAGACTCGTCAGCCAAAGAGTTTGCCAAGCCAGTTGTTACAAGGAAGTTTCTGAGTTCTGAATACCAAGCCCTTGGAGCTTGTTTGAGTCCATAGAGAGCCTTATTGAGTTTTTAGACAAAGTTTGGTATGTCAATGTCCACAAAACCTTGCGGTTGAGCCATGAAAACTTCCTCTGAAAGATGACCTTGTAGAAAGGCATTGTTAACGTCCAATTGTCGTAAAACCCAGCCCTGTGAGACTGCCATACTGAGAACAAAATGAATCGTGGCTGGTTTGACAACTGGGCTAAAGGTTTCATGATAATCTACTCCTGGTCTCTATGGAAAACCCTTTGTCACCAATCGAGCTTTAAACCGATCCACAATGCCATCAGGGAGATGTTTTACTCAAAACACCCATTAACAACCAACAATGTTCACAACTGTTGGTGGTGGTACTAGATCCCATGTTTGGTTCTTGACAAGAGCATCAATTTCTTCAATCATAGCTCGTTGCCATTGTGGATGTTTTAGAGTTTCAGATGTGGTTCTTGGTTTCGAGTTCTATGACTGACAAGAAGCAGTATAGGTAAGCATGTGGATAGGTTTGGAGATATTCTTCTTGCCTCGTGTGGTCAAGGGATGAACATTGTGTGTAGGAGAAGCGGGTTGAATATCATGCAGATGCTCTGTCTCAGGGGTAGATGAGGGAGCTGGACATTCTTCAGGAGGCTGAGGAGGTGACGGATCAGAGCTTGGAGGCATTATAGGAGATGGAATCGAGAGTGGCAGAGAAACATGAGTGACTCGGGTAACTGGAGGATGACATGTTGATGTAACACACCTATCCCAAAACTACCTCGGGACTAGGAGTGTCCACCATCACCTTCAAGAGGTGGCTACACGTGTCATTGCTCAAACGTATTTATAAAATAAAATAAATAATTTATTCCAAAATAAGAATGGTCTGGACCAAATAGAAAAACAAATACGTAAATATCATAGTCACGATAAATGAATAAAATAAATACGAAATGCAAAATAAAACTCATCGAGACCTCGTGCACGCCTCTCCCATCAGACCGCTGTGAGCTTTCATATTGCTGCTCAACCTCGTTGCTCTTTTTCCTTGCCATATCCAGTCCATCCACGACAGCCCACAAATAGGGTGAGTACGAAATACTCACTCGGTGAGATCACGTGTACGTACTCTGTGCCACGTATCTCCTGCTTGAACTTAATATCATAAAATAACGATCTATCCAAAGTCTAAACTAAAGACATATTGACAATTCTACCCAACCCGACTGAGTATCCAAAGTCTAAGACTAGTGCCACACTGGGTCATAACACACAGAGTCCACAGGACTCTACCTCGGGTGTACGCTCACAAAGTCCAAAGGACGCCATCACACTGAAGATCTCACAAGGTCACAATGCACCCCATCCATCAGTACAATACAACGCTCCATCGCTCGAAAGGTTACCACAACCCCAACACGGTACGACGCTGGTATATCCACTGATCTGACTAACTCGACGCTCCGTCGCTCGAAAGGTTACCACAACCCCAACACGGTACAACGCCGGCAGATCCACTAATCTGACTAACTCGATGCTCCGTCGCTCGAAAGATTACCACTACCCAGCACGGTATGATGCTGGAAGATCCACTGATTTGACTAACTTGACACTCCGTCGCTCGAAAAGTTACCACAACCCCAGCACGGTATGACATCGGCCTAGATCCAAATGTCTCAATACTAACATCATCGACCCGATACTCCTTACGTGACAACTCTCACCGACGCGCTCGCACACGCCTTCTTCCAAAGGTTCGAGTGTGAAATCCCTCGATCGAACACACTAACAAGATCTTCACTCGGCTTTTGACACCGAACCCAAATATCGACGTTCTCTGACCCCAAAACTTGGTCACACGTCAATTCTCTAGATCATCTCTAGTCACTTATACAACTCATATACTTGTCATCAATTCTTATACGACAAATCAAGGATTTAATCCAATTTCACTTGTAACGTCTCACTTTTCCCATTATGATCCTATAAATTCTATTGTGATCATGCCTCGTTTTTAAAAGTATAATCTCTTCCATAAATCAACCACAAATCCGAAAATACGATGGAGAAAATTCTCACCTTAGTTTATCCGACGACTTGACGATTTTGGTATTATCGCTAACAACAACACCAAACAACTCGTCCCTATTATAGATTCATTCAATTAATAAATTTTCATAATATAAATCTTCAAATTAAGGAAATAATCACAACAAATTAACTAGAGATTTACCACAATTTCGATTAAAATTCACCCACGAAAAACGTGATGAAAAATTGAAGGTTCTTCTCTAATTTATTCTTTTTTTCCCTTTTTCTCTTCTTCTTTCTCTCGACCGACCGGCGGATGTCCTCTTTCTCCTTTTTCTTTTAATTATTCAACCCTAATATTTAATGTGTAATATATATATATACATATATCGGTGTATCCACCAACTTAATCCATTTTTAAAAAAAAAAGCGAGCCTCACAGTTGAGATGACAGAGAGGGAATTATCTGTGGTGAGACGAGCAAAACTAGATAGAGAGGGCAAGTACTGGGAGAGATCAGAATAGGGTAAAATGTGTTCAAGAAATTGAACATGATGAGAGATGTATGTTCGAGAGGACACGAGATCAAAGCAGAGATAGGCACTTTGAGTGAGAGAGTAGCCTAAGAAAAGGCAGGGTGTAGAGCGAGGAGAGAGTTTGTTTGGAGCATATGGTCATAACCATGGATAGCAAAGACAACCGAATGAATGTGTGTTTCTCTTGTTGTGTACAAGGTTGTATATATACATATGTTTTGTCTAACAAGATCCTATAAACATGGTAATGAGATATTGCAAAATATTGTAGAATCCCTGATTATGTGCATGAATATTGTAGAATCCCTGATCATGTGCATAACCTTCCATACTAAAAACCTTAGTGGAGTTTTTGTAAATTATGTAATATATATAAATAATATACTAGTTTTGTATAGATAGTCGGGTACTCGCGGATACCTATTTTTGAAATTAAAAAATCCAACCTCGACTCAGAACTCGAACCCACGTGTAATAAAGTCTTATTACCCGAACCTGAATTCGCGGGTTCGAGTAATTTTCACAAGTTCGAGATGGGTTTTCGGTCGAGATAGGTTCTTTGGATAATTTTCTCATCCCTAACTATTAGTCCTCAATGACGATGCCAAAAAATTATGTTTTTTAGGTGTGATCTAATCCTATCAAGTTTTAAAATTTATATTTAGACTAGACATTTTACAATGATACGGATCATATAGTACCAAGTTTGATGATGTATTTTCTAGGTGTGATCTAATCCTAGTTAAGTTTTCATAGTTATACATAGACTAGACATTTCTCTAGGATACTCGTCTTCATTGGTAGTTCGATCCTTCGAATGTAGTTTGGATAGTTTCTTTACTCTTCTGCATGATCTTTGAGTGTTTCTCTCGGTTTTTACATTTCTCCTCATCTATTTCCATATCTCCCCATTTATCTTTTACGTTTTTAGTCATATGTCATTTATAGAATAGCTCTCCATCACTTCAAAATTCGAATTATTTAGTAAATTCGATAAACCGTTCGGCCGAGTTGGCCACTGTTCAAATCGAGTAGTTGGTTGTTCTACGTTTTTACTATGCACATCGGATCCGACTCTAACATAGTGAGGCAGATCGCTCGATCGAGCCTCAATACGTCGGGGTCGAGCAAACCTACGGGTGTAAAAAAGTTCCCCGTTTGGTTGAGCTCTCGACCGAGCTGATCTTTACTTGAGTCGAGCGAATCCTCTCGAAGTATTTTTGGGTATTGTACCGACTAAGTGATTAACCACTTTGTTGAGCGACCCCTCTGTAACTTTTAAGCATATCAATTCACTGAGCGATTTTGGTGTTCACTGTTTTGCCTTTGATGCTCATTTTGTGTTGAACGTTATCATGTTTCTCCAAAATATAATATTTAGTCTCTATTGTCTGCAAGATCATAATATGACCAAATAAAATCATAAATAAAAATTTAAACAATCCAAAACATGCAACAAATTATAAAGCGAAAATGGTGTGATCACCAACGAACCTCATTTCTCCAAAGCTAATCAACATTGATTCTCATATCGCGTTGATCCTCACATCCCCGACCCTAATATGTCTTTGAACATGACTACAACAAACATCAAAGAAGCTCATGCAATGATGCACGACATCTCTTTATGACTTGACACCAAGTGATAATCATGGTTTTGATCTCTAAGACCACCTCTAAAGTCATTTTAGGTGAAAAATGTGCTCGTTATTTGGTATTTAAGTCATGCAATGTGTCAATATCAATTATGTAAAATTGTGTCAAATTTGCATTGTCAACTCATAATATATGTACATTTACAAATGTATATTATGTACATGTAGTCTGATGTTTCAATTAGAGAGGGATCGAAATGAAACTCGTGACTTTTCGATTTAGTGTATGGAATCATGAGATCCAATCTCTAGTCTTGTGGTCCACTATTTGATCTAGATATTGTGTATAATGTTGTCTTGTAAGGTGAGATCTCGTGCACGAAAGATGTTTGAGGCGTTGTGAATCTCGAACATTCATTTTCTATCTTTTATCTTTTTTTGTCTCATTTCTCGTTGAAATCAATTCAAGTGTAACATCTTTAATGTTTTATTTCAATTCCATATATTTCTTTGTGGTCATATCATCGAAAAACATCACATGATTACTTGTCTTTGTACCTCAAACATCCAAAAAAACATAGTCGTGGAGTATCCTTCGACTAAGATCAAACTAATATATATGATCCGTTAATTACACCAACATCTAAGCCCGTTATATTACTTTATTGTATTTCTCTTACTTGACCACTCATCGTTGTATTTATGTGAAAATTGTGTTAAAAGGACAAACCATCGTATATCAACAAAATTCTTCTTAAAAAGGATACAACGCAATATGACATTGAACCATAAAGATTACAATCAAAATTTATTCCGCCTCTCAATTTCTATATTCTCAAATTTCTTTAATCATGCAATTTTAGAACAAGATGAAAACAGAAAAATAATGCGGAAGGACAACCAAGAAAAATAAGGAGAAAGGGGAGATGAAGATTTCAAAATTTTTTGTGTTTTGATATAACCAATCGGCTTAATCAAATATTAAACTGGTTAATTTTAATTAATTTTGACTTGCGTCGAAGTTTTTAAGAAAATATTTAGAAAATTTCATGATGATTTTAGATACATCGAATTATTTTTTTGCTTCAATTCAGGATTAACCGTCCAAACGTCTGAGTAAAAATATTTCGACAATTTGTAGTGTACTTAACCCTTAATATGATCTATTCATATATAATAATAAAATAGTGCTTGTGTATATATAATTATATATATGAGCAGAGGGAAAATTCCCTAGGAACAAATGGTGACTAGAATCCAGAGGATCTAGGGCATGCGCTTGTATAAACCTGCTTGATTCGACGATGATTCCCTTCTCTGTATTTGTTAATTGATCGTCTTCTCCGTTGATTTCTTTTGTCTTCGACACTCGGAGGTTTCGCAAAACTAGGGTTTCTCCAGGACTTAGCTGCGAGGATTTGGTCCAATCTCCGGTATTATTTTTGAAAACTTGTGTGTCTGAAGGAATTGGACTTATCGAACCAATTTTGGGGAAAAATAAATAATATTTTGGAAGAAGTGATCTGTGAAACTATGCGCGCATTGCACAAATCCAAAAGAGTATCGTGGCCTCCAGATTTTAAGCTTTGCCAGGTAATGTTGTTGCGGTTTTGGCTCGAAGCCTCGGTGGAATGTGATTGGTGATGCAGTTAAAGTTCCTTCGTTAGTTCAATTATTGACTGCTGAAAATGATGTCGGAAATGGGAAAGTTATTCTTTTGATGTTTGTAGTTAGTGTTCTGGTGCAACTTACGCTTGACTTTGGTTAATAGCAAGAATTTGGATTTTTTTATTGACTGGGTTTCTTTGCCTTTTATTAACATGAAAATGTGGTATAATTGCCATGGCTGTATTTCACCTGAAGAATTGTTTTCTGGAGTTCAATGGCTTTTGTTTCTACACTTATAACATGGAAAAAATGTTCACATCTGTCACTGAAAAGTTCCCGTGAACTAATTGAAGCATAATTCCTTTGATGGATTGCCCTTACACGCTATGGCGGGTTACTCTTGGTTGGCTACACCATTTTCTGTGATGAATTGCGTTATACGCATATGCAGCTTGAGCAAATAGTCCATTTTGATCTTTTTTAAATGAACTATGGAGGTTTCAACGCTTCTTTTTGTTGAATAAGTGGAACTTCTGGAGACAACTACCAATAGATTTTCTTGAGCTTTTAAAGTATGTTCATGTAAACATGTTCTCTCTAGTCACTTGCATCAGTCTTGATTGTTTGTCAATTGTTGGTTCTTTGCATAAGTGGCTAATCTTGAGATACTGCCACTCCAATCCTGAGAGGGTCAGCCCTAAACTTCTTGCTGATGAGATCCATGTAATCAACTAGTCAATGGTGAGGCATGAAAGGGGATGAATCAGGAAGATGAGTGATGTCCAAACGTGGTTGCCTGTCTTCCAATTAAGCATGTGGCGTGATGACCTGTTTGATATGACATATTGATTGCTGTTGTGTGCTGTGAGTGTGAAGGATCAAGTTAGCTGATTTGTTATCGATCAGTGAGTTTTTTGAGGATGGAGGAAGGAGGATATGGGAAGGACTTCTATATCTCCGGGAGTAGTATGGGTATTGTCAGCATGGTGTAAAATTTCGGCCTGCATCGAAATCATGGATCTTGTCTGATAATCATATGGATTCTTTCAAATTTACTTGGGAGAGTTATTTCATTTTTGGATTGTTGTAGATTTCTCTGGAATTCAAAAAATATTGTTGCCTCTTAAAATACTAAGATTATTGCTATGCTTGCTGGGTGAAGAAGTGATTGTTGAATTTATAAGTTGCTTGATTTAGATAGCATTGAGGAGAATTTACTCTTTAATACACCTATTGGAAGCCCTGCAACAGGTTTTTCAGAAGGAAGTGTTGATTGTATAATTAAGGCGGATATTCAATGTGTATGCATCTTGTTTATGGCTATATTCAAGAATACATGTTTGTTGTCTTCTCGAGATTTTGATAGCATATGTTTGATGATTTTATTGCTTTAAGCAGGTACGGCTGTTCCTACCGGAGGAATCACCTTCACAAGTTGGATCAGGTGCTCAAGACCACCTTCAGGAGAAGTCACTGTGGCCTTCACATCCAAGTGATGAAAATCTCCCGCCTGGATTGGGTGATTCTCATTCTGCAGACCAATCACAGATTAATGTGTCAGACATCTGGGTGATAAAGTGGAAATTCTCTGTTCGGGTGAGCTCGAGATTGTTGATTGCATTATTCGAGGTTTATTCTTTAACTAAAATCACTAAATGCTTGAAAGGACCTTGCATACTATTTGTTTCTTTCTCTCTAAATTTTGTATACGTTTTCATAGTTCCACCAAATTCTATTAGCCCTTTAAGATAGATAATGGTACGAATAAGATTGGTAAATATGGTGGTATGATGGTGTTAGTACTTTGGCATCTGGTTCAGGATATTCATGTATGACTGTCATCACACTGAAATTCCATGACAGAAGCTGTTCATATTGTGATTAATTTGTGGTGAGATGGTCACAGTAGCATTAACATGGAATTTCTGCAGATTCTGCTAGAGCCGGACTGGAGAGTGGTTGCAGGGGACAAAAGCGAAGAAGTAGAAGCCCAAAACCAGAGGGAAATACGAGTTTTTGAAGCATTTTATCCTGGCGCATCTGCAATTCCTTCGGAGTCTGAATCTTGCCCTACATTTTCTGCTAATGCATATGTTTCCATTCTTCTTTTATTCACTCGATCTTTTTTTACAAAATCACTCTGCAGCCCCTCAGTTTCAGCTGACGTTGAGAACTCGCATTACGATGGTCGACTCACCACTATCGTACCCATCTTTCCTGTGGAAGAGGATGATATGACAATTGATGCATCATCTGATATCCAAGACCAATCCAGCACGGCTGTGGGACCTCAGCAACCATCAGAAGCCCACGAGGGCGCTTCATTTGCTCCAGCCCTTGCTGCTGGGTCGGAGATAATGACTGCCTTGTCTGAAATTTCAAGAAGCAAAGAACAAGGCCATACGATCGACCAAGATTTGCTTATTAAAATCCTGACTAATCCCAAGTTGGTTGAGAATCTGGTCGCAGGTTCCTCAAATGGGCTTTTTCACCCTCATCTGAATGGAATAAATGTTCCGTCAACTATGTTTCGATCGAATCCACCAAGCCATTCGAATTATGGAGCTGCTCAAGCGAGAGATCCGGACTATTACAAGAATTTGATCCACAAACATGGCGGTGAGAGACAAGAGACACCACCAGTTCAACATCTTGGTTACCGCTACAACATCCAAACTGGAGGAACGAACCATGAGATAGTAAATAACAATAACCAAGGCCAAAGCATAAGATAATGAAGCCTTGCATTTACTTCAACAGTTTGCGGGGATGTCGACATGGAGCCAACTGTGCCTACCAACATGATGCGTCTGCTTACCAGTCCAGGACACAGAATCACGGTAATAACGGCGCATGTGCGTTGCAGAATCCGAAAAGAATGAGATTTGATTGAGACTGAGGCAGTTAAGCATAGGATGTTTGAAGAGAACCAGTTGCAGCTGATCTCTTTGGAATCTGATCTCCTTCCAAAGAGAACGAGTTGCAGCTGCAGATTGGCTGCCATACCTTTTGATGACTTTACAATAGAATTCTTTTCTTGGTTGCTCAAAGATCTATAACTGTAGATTTCACCAACCATGGAACTGGCTCACCATCTCTCGGTTGTAATTATTAGACTTTCAGTTAAATGTTTTTTGCTTCACAAAAAAGAAGTTTTGATTGTCGGGACAGCCCAAAATTCCTTGGCATACACACAAAAGAACACATTGTGCACTTAAGCTTTTTCGACTTCACCATACAACAGTTTCAAGTAATGTCCTTTTACTCTATTACATAATGTGGAATAGTTTCAGGTTTTGTCAAAACAACACAGCAAATGGTTCTGTTCGAAGCTGGTAATAACAAACCGTTCCTCCCCCTGAAGTTTGTTTCTCACAAATCTACGGGAGATTAACATGGCGATATTTTACAGTTTTACGGGAGCGAAGCCTTGATGCCTTGCATCCCCGCGCTGTTCAAAAGCTTCATCCCTTCTTCACTCATCTGTTGAACCTCGGTCGGGGACAGTATCCTTATGCATCGTACACATCCCACGAACTCCCTGTGCATATGTTTTATATCAGTTCTGTTCAATGTACTTAAGTCTGGTTTTGAGAGAATTCAGCGTGAGATGATGTAAGAGAGACTTACTCCCATGGATCGTCCCCCACAAGGAGAACATCGCTTTCATAATCAACGTAGACAAGCTTCCATCCCGTGCCTTTTGGGGCAGTTAGCAATCCCTCCAGTCCGAACATGCACTCAATTGCAGACTTCAGCTCTTCGTAGTTTCTAAAGCTGGTCACATCGATGGATCTCCCAACTGACCCAGCTTTTTGAACCTGCCCACCAAAATATACACCATGTCAGATCAAAAGAGGCAAGCTTTAACACCAGAAAATGCAAAGAAACATCTTAACCTTGGTGTACGTTCGCACACGCGGGGCTGCCACTTTCTGCAATGAGCCCTTGTTGTTCTGCAGTAAGCTGCTCTCATCGAAATCAACATTGCTTGAAGACGTGCCAGTTCCTCCCGAACTATCAGGGAAATCTTGGCGAGAGAAGGCCTGTGAGTCAGCGAAGCTTGCAGATGTGATCTGAGACTGCACATCTTGAACAGAACTTGTATTCCCGACAAAGCAACCAGAAGGGTTTTGGAAATCGGTCTCTTTTATTGTACAGAAGTCTTCCAGAGCCGTGTTCGAGAGGGAAGGATCAAGAATGTTGCTGCTTGTACTATTGCTCATACAGACATTTTGACAAGAAAACAGGTCCTGCTGCATCAAGGGGCTGAACTGGTCAAACTTGAAACTGTTTAACTGATGATCCCACACATCATGAAACAATGATGCATCCGTTGAATCCGGTAAGACCACTTGAGATGAATTTTGTGAGCTGAGCATTAACGAGGGCCTGTAAGGTCCAGCAAGAGACTGGAATGATGACAATTGTGATGTTAATTCATCGGTTTCCAGTAAGGGAGACAACCCATTGAAAGAAATCGGATCAGACTGAGGAGCATCCATCTGTTGGCTGATATCCGAACACGGATTAGCTTCCAACGAAGAAAAATCTGGTCCCTGGTTGAGCTGGTTAGCCTTTTCCTGATAACTTTCCGTGGCTGAGGTTACCTGACTTCCCTGTTCAATCGAGTGTTCAGGTTCATGTTTGGGTTTCCCACAGGTAAAAGCAGGTGTCTGCTTTTCAGGTTTTCCTGGAGCACTTGAATTCTGTGAGAGGTTCTGTTCTGATGCATATGAATTAGAAGCTGATGGGCTCACAGTTAACTTTTCTTCTGACTGCACATTCTCAGGGTTCTTATTCATCAATGGTTGCAGTGTTTTCGTCTCTTCGAGCAAAGCTCCATTACCGATTGCATTCTGTTGCATCGCTGACACAAAAGCTGCATTTGGGTTGTGAGGTTTCATTATCATCTTCATCAGATGCTCAGAACCCAAACCGGGGATAGGAGTGTAAGGCAGAATCCCATTGGCAACATCTGAAACACGGATGAGAGGCCGTTTGATTAAGCTTCCCCATTCTGTTTCACCTGCTGCAAAATTTACATCATTCACTCTTTTAAATACCAAAAAAAATCACGAGAAACACGAGAACATGTTAGTTACCGAAAAATGATGGATGCAATGGTCGCTTGAGTCCTGAAGTCAGAGAAGGAAAAATGAAGAGACTTTCAGGTGTTTCAATATCCCAAGCACTGACCCTAGTCGGCTTATCATTACATCCAGGCTCATCCCATTCGACCTGAAGGTTACGCCACTTGGAACCAGGCCATCTCAATGGATCCAAGTCATTGATACTGACAATAGTGCCCATGAACCTGAATACACACCCGAAGCACGATAAATGGACAAAAAACAATCCTTCGCATACAAAGAACATATTGATGCTCATCTCAAAAAAGACATTTCAAAGGGTAACAAGAATATCGGATTTTCAGAACAGTACCTACGTTTCCCAGACTCCTCCGTTTCAAACATCATTCCAAACCTCATACTGACAGAGAGCTGAGTCCCGCATATGGCCTTCCGGTATCTAGCCAGAGGGATCACAAACTCTGAAGGGCATGCTCTGAGAAAAGAACCCCAAGAATTTGTGAAGTCAAGTCGGATGGTATATTCTAATAATGATTTGAGATAATGCTTTTGTGCTAACCTTGGATTGTAGAAGATTGTGAAAGGGGTACGGTTGGCTGCTGCATGAGCTGCAGCTGCAAGAACACCGATGTGCATGCTATCCGCTGAAAGAACTGATGATGGAAGAGCTGTTTGTTGGCGATTGGCACGCCTCAACCCGACCATCAAGTGTGACTTCTCATCCCTTTTGCCCATTTAGTGGACAGGAAATACAATCAGACCCATAAAACCAAATTACTTGACAGCTGATGCAGCTCCATATACATGCAAGTAAAATTCATGACAGTATTCACCTGATAAACAAGACTGAATCACCGGCTCTGAGTCTTTTTGATCCAACAAACAAGCTCCATCCCGTGGTTAGAAGGTGTCGTTTTGGCTGCCCTGTACATGCAAGAGCACTGAGAATCGGTATCGAAAGGATAAAACCAAGAAGTCGTGTGGAACAAACAGATATGTAGCATTCAAAGAGATACTAGGATGTACCCCTGTATATATGGCGAAACGTCCATGTATTATCATGCAAATCTCGCACTACGAGTTCTTGTGTTGGTGGCTGTGCAGTGAAGTCCTGTAACGTAAAAATATGGTAGCAATGAATGAAAGAACAAAATTTTATCACATTCCTTTTGGCGAAATCCAAACAAAACAAAAAAAGAAAGACTTGCCAGTGGAGGAAAGAGCTTCTCAGCAGCTCTACGTGGCACAGAGAAACCTCCATGCGTGCTTGTATCACTTGCAGTAAGTGTTTTGCAGAAGAACTCATTTGGATGACTGCTGGTCCTCAGCCCAAAGTCTGGTACAGGGAACACGTCTCTCTCCTGATGGATAGCTTAAACTCGTAAGTGAATTCTCATATGGAACAAGAGGCACATTGTTGACACGACAAATCAAAGACATAAACAAAACTGTAGGAACCCGAAGCTTACAGAGTGTACGGGTTGAAGACTCATCTGGGCATAGATTTCATCTGTATCTTTGTCTGCCTATCAAGGAAAAAATCATGATTAAAACAAATTTAAATCGTTCGATATATTGCACAAGCAAAGACTAGAAATAAAATAAAAGATTCAATCGTACATGAAGTGTAACATTGTGAACTTGGCACATCAATTGGGATGGAAGATTCGGATAATTGGGAACTTGAGTTGTCGCTGATCTTCTTGTAGAAACAGCCACCTGACACATCAAAATAACACTTCTCATGAATTATCAGAAAAACTAGAACGAGATATCACTACTTGTTGATCTTTGGAGTCTACTCTTCAGCTCTTTGAATCTATTCCTTAGAGGGTAAGTCACTCAACAAAAATATTTTCCAAGGACATAAGAAAGAACCCAAATCTTTACAACAAATCCAACTATAATTTGAGCATGATATCTCAAAACACAGATCAACCCACCCAGGTCTCTGACTATCAGATATTTCTCTTCTAGGACAAAAAAAAGAACCCTTTTTTGTCCTGAACAACAAGGAAACGCAACTATATTCAAAGAACAAAACAAGACATCCTTATGCAATCCACAAGATTGGATTTTTCTTCCCGACCGAACCATAACAATGCATTCACCAATTTCAGACCAATGCTGTTCCAAGAGCAGGAGCAGAAGCAGCAATCTGTAAATACAGACCTGTTCGCTGTGACCTTGTGGGAAATAATACACGAGACTCCCAACTTGAGGAAGACAAACCAATGGGCCCGCACATGCGTGCCACAGCTCCGAATTTATTACAGGTTTTCTCGTTCCTGAAATTACAGAACAGTTTGGAACTAAAAAAACCATAAACTGAGATACATATAATACAAAAAGGGAACGTAGGTGCAGCGAACAAGTAATGTTTGAGGAACTTCTGAAACTCTTGCACTGTAATTCGCATCTGGTAGCTCTTGATACCATTTGGGTAGAAGTAACCAACGAAAATAAAAGAAAAAGTTCAAGAGTTTTTGTTCGTTAGCAATACCATAAAAATATAAAGGAAATTCTTTTTGGTACAATTCTAAATAAGTCTTGGTCTTCAAGTGATTTTTAGATGCATTCGAATGCTAATAAAAAAGAAAAAGGTATGAGCTTTTGTTAGTTCATATAGCAAAGAGATCTTTCTTTTGGATCATAACTATTAAAAAACGAGTCTTCAAGCGAATCGTCAAGTGAACTCGAATTCTACTTCATGAAGAACAAATCTTCAAATGAGAGAAGAAAGAGAACAAACCTGACTGATCTTGCATTTCTTTCAAAAGCTTCATCTCTTTTAGCAGAGTATTTTGTTGTGCTGCTCCTCCATTAACCAAACCGTTAGTCTTGACTTTGTCTTCGACACATGCCATTTTATTGAGATTTTGCTTGCTTTCCCTCTGTTTGTCTGTCTTCAACGAGACCCTGATCTCCAGTTCACCAAAGCTCTCATTTTTACTGGTAACAAGGCAGAGGAAAGAGATGTCTCTTCTTCGAAAGAGACAAGGGTCTATGACCACACTTCAAACCCAAAAACCAGAAGAATTAACAACAACCCATCTCGTGGAATCTCGGTTTTCGCCCAGAAAACTCCAAATTCGAAGGACAAACCCCTGCAATTACGAAAACAGAAAGGAATGGAAAAAGCACAAACAAAAAGGGACTACACAGAGAGACAAAGCATGACTTGTGGTGGGGCTTTTGCTTATGCCCCAATCTCTGCCTCTCTCTCTCTCTCTCTCAACAGAGGAATAAACAAAGTGCCACACTCGACACAGGTGGTCTTCGTTCTGGTTGCAACAAGAACAAGGAAGAAGAGAAAAAAGCTCGGCTCTATCTCTCTGAAAAAGGCCACACCTTTCTCTCTCTCTCTCTATAGATGTATCGTAGCGTATGCGTATAGGTGTATGTATAGATTTGCTTGGAAATGGGAAAGTGTGTGCATGCTCTTATCCTGCGCGCAAACTTTCTGTAAATGGCGATTCCGTCGCAACTTTAGACTCCCAGGCGAATATTATATATGTTCAAAAATAATTAATTGGTTTGTTTGTATAGATATATGCAAAGATCTCAAATAAAATATTGTTGCATTTTGTGCAAAAAAAAAGCATTGTAAGACTCTCATCACACGGTTTCACACACCCCAACCAATATATATATAGACTGATACATCACATGAATGTGCTTGTGTATATACGCATAAATATTAATAATTCTATATTATTTATATATAATATGTTTGTTGTAGGAAAATGTATTTTCTTTTCTCCGCCGGGATTCGGAAAGGAAGGGGACGTGACTTGTAGAGAAGGTAAAAGGAGTGCGTAGGATAAGAGAATGTCAAAGAGGCGTACGTTAGCACGTTGCTTACGTGGATTGCGTCCTTTTGTGTAGCTATGCACCTTCCTTTCCCTCCCAAGTTAGGACTAAAAACAAAAAATTTACTCACTTTACATACTTTTTCATTACAATACTATTGGTGTTAATTGAGAAGAAAAGGTTATTTATATTAATTTCTCCTTCGATTTAACAAAAAAAAAACATTTCTATTTACCGTATAGAATTTATGAAAACCATTACTAAAATAAATCTCTAAATTTATTCATTTTATCGTATATTCTTTATTATTAAATTTTAAAATAATAAACAGATTAAATTTTAGTATTGGATAGAAATATAAATTTAAAATTTTATTTGAAATTTTGTTATATCTTATCAATATCAATAAAATATATGAATGTTAATATTTAACTCTTTTTACCAATCATTATATTTTTCTTTTGGTTTGAATCTCCATTAAATGTAAATACTCTTTCAATATAAAAATTCAAATTTAAAATTAAAAACATTTTCATTTTTAATCTTTTACCTGACACATAAGAATAAGAATATGAATTTAAAATTCAAATGAATATTTTTATTTGATAACAATTTTTTTAATTTGTATATTATTAAAAATTTTAATAATTGAAAATGTTATAAAAAATTATAAAAAACGTAACATTATTTCTAAACTATTTCACGCAAGTTAAGTCCAATAGCTTTCTAAATTTACTTTTGACAAAAGAATATATTACATAAACGGAAAGGAAACACATAATTATTCGTATTAATATAAAAGACTGAGAATTATTTCAAAATTATTTATCCCCTTTCAAAAAATATTACATGAAAAGGTTACATCTATATTTAAAAAATTATCATTTAAATTTAGAAGAAGAGAATATAATTCGCCGATTTTTAAACTCCGAAAGCTAATTTCCGACCATAATTGACCATTGTTTTGACATTGTTAACATTTATGAATGAAACAAATTTACTATTTCAGTTATAGCTAAATTTTTTGTAATTTTAAACAAAAAAAAATTAGTGGAAGCAGATCTCAGTTTTGTAATATTTCTTTAACGTATGGAACAATTCAAATGAATTGTAAATAAAAAATAACTTAATTTTGTTAGTCATTGATTACATAATTTCTAACGAGGGAAACAATATAATAATATATTATCTTATAAAATAGTTTATAGAGATTAACTTGGCGGAATATCAGAAATATTCTCATAGGGCTAAACCATTTCAAAAATACCCTTCCCCAAAATAATTATTAAATCCGAAAAATAAAAACTGAAGAAAAGACAAATTTGCCCTTAATGTTCGAACGTGGAAAAATGGAAGTTCGGCAGTTTTTCGACGTGAAAAACTGCCGAAAACGAGAAAGCCGAACAGTTTTTCG
>CM071876.1:14519366-14530808 GCA_036759665.1 Gynandropsis gynandra | reverse complement strand
TTGCAGAAAGAAATTCGGAAATTGAAGGATGTGAATTACAATTAGGACAAACATTTAATTCGGGTGAACAGTTTAAGAAAGCTGTGATCAATTTAGTTTTGAATACGGGGAAGAATGTAAGTTTTAATCGATGGGATATGGATGCAATCAGTGCTATATGTTGTGAGTTAGGAGGTAAGTAGCGGATTTATTGTTCTATGGATCTCAATATTTGGATGATAAAAACGTATGTTTCGGAACATACATGTGAATCAAAAGGACAATGTAAGTTGTTAAATAGTGCGTTGATTGCAAATTTGTTTGAAGATGAATTACGACATGATCCTACCATAAAGCCAATGAAGATGCAACATACTATCAAAGAGAAATTCAATTTGATAGTATCATCGAGCAAGTGTCAGAAAGCAAAGAAAAAGGCTTTAGAGAAGATTCAGTTGGAAAATGATAGCCAATTTGCTAGATTTCGGGATTATGAATTTGAAATTAAACATTCAAACTCGTGTTCCTCTGTTGAGCTGCAAACAGTTAGTGATGGAGTCGGAAGTGAAACTTTTGATCGTTTCTACGTATGTTTCGATGCTTTGCGAATTTCATGGAAATTGCATTGTAGACCTATAATCGGATTGGATGGATGTTTCATCAAGACTGCTACTAAAGGTCAGATTTTGGTTGCTGTTGGTCGAGATGGAAATGATCAAATATATCCGATTGCTTGGGCTGTTGTACAAGTTGAGAATACCGGTTAAATTGGGTGAAATTGGGTTAATATTGGGTAAAATTAGGTTAATTTAGGTGAAATTGGATTAAAATTGGATTAATTTAGGTGAAATCGGGTTAAAAATCGGTTAAAATTGGGTCAAAATCGGGTTAAAATCGGTTAAAATTGGGTCAAAATCGGGTCAAAATCGGGTCAAAATCGGGTTGAAATCGGGTCGGTTAACACCAATATACTAATTATATGATGCTTAGAATTTTTGTTTTCTCTTCTATCTCCCATCTATTCATTGAATTTAAACTTAGAAAAACAAGGTGATCGATTATATACAGTATCACACATTTGGAAGTCTATACAATATCATATATTTGGAATTCTAATTATTACTACAAATTGTTTTAAATTATTCTAGTTTATGATATTTAGGTTGAAAACTATTATTTCAAATTTTAAAATCATATTCGTCTGTCCCGAAACTGATACAATAGTCATATTCGTCTGTCCCGAAGCTCCCTGTCTCATCTGTGACGGTCCCAAAGTTCCTTATCTCCCTTGTGATTATGCCGAAGCTACCTATCCCATTGGGAATTGTGTCGAAGCTCTTGGTTCGTCCTACTATTCTCTCTAAGCTTCCTATCCCCCGAGTACAAGCTCCCCGTCGACGAAGACCAATGGCACAAACACACAAGAAAGAGAACACTAAAATAGTGACGATACTACCAAAGGGAAGAAAGGAAAGATAAAGAAACTCATAAGTTCTGAAACAAACAAGCTTCCGTGATATTGAAAAAATAAGATAATCTAAAATTTTTAGTATTTTTATTTTTATTTTTTAAATTTGATACTTCGGATTTTTCGAAATCCGAATCAAACCAAACCATTTTGAATCAAACGAGTTCTAAAATTTGAATTCATATAAATTATTTGAATAATCTATATTACAAACGATTCAGATTGGTTAGATCGATCCGGTTAATTCGAATTCAACAACTATATATATATATATATAATTAATGACTTTATAACTTACCTATGATAGATAGATTACGTATTAAGATTTGTCATGGTTTGCTATAGCGAGAATATAATGTAATATAAATATTTTCTAAAGTTGCATTAGAATATATATATATATGGTAAAAAAACCAAAAAATTGACTCATAAGTTTAAATTTATCCAAATATATATATATATTAATTCATGAATATGTGTTAATTAATTTTTAGAATAAAACAATATACAAATATTATTTACATTATATATTACAATTTGCAAATGTTATTTGTTATTTTTTTCAATAAAAAACCACTCCTACTAACAATAACATTTTAACAAAATAAATTGTATATTAAAAAGGGGGAGAAGAATTCAAAATTAGAAACGTCAAAAATAGTTATATCTAAACAAAAATACACGTCAATAAATAAACAGAATATAAAATATTTGTGATAATGGAATAACTAGATGAGTATTAATAATCAAATATTTTGGATCAATATTTGATAATTTATTATATGTACATAATTAGATACCTTTATGATGTTATAAATATTTTTAAATCCCGTCAAATAAATTTTTAATAAATTATTTTATTCCGATAAAAATTAAAGTAAAAAATGGAATAAAATAATATTTACGCTCTACAATGGATGAAAATGATAAAAAAATATACTTATCATTATTTAGATTTTATTTGGTATAAATACTACAAACCATAGTTAAACTACCTACATTAATAACCAGTAATCAACGAATGCGACCATGGAAGTTTCGTTGCAGTTCTTGTTTTAGAAACCAAGTGCGGTTTAGCATTCTTATGAATTCACATTAATTCATTACATTACCATATAGATCAACCATTAAGTGATTGTTTGACTTAATTTATATCGTCTCATTAATATAATATAATATACTTTATGTTTCAATTAATTTTCCAACCAAGAAAACAAAATGTATTTATGTAATTAGTTTTTTATATAGAAAAAGATAATTTATTTGTTAAAAAGGTGGTATCTTTTACAAATTGTAACCATATCGCTATTATAAATGAAATATACTAGCTTTGAGATTTAACAGTTCATATCACACGATATAATCTGCCAAATATATATTTATTGTTATATTTGTCCTACCACTCTCTTCTAATAATGTTAAGACACAATGATAGTTAGGAACTAGTTGATGTAATTTACTTGTTGCATGTGTAATATTATTTGATGACTAAAAATTGTTTAGAACAATATTTTATAATATTTGAACATTTTCGTGTTTTTATTTATTGGAAAATCAATCTCCTTAATTGGAAATCAATCAACCAAAGAAGAACAAACTTTTTTGAAAAATTTAAAATTCACCGTAAGTTTTTTTGAAGAATTTATATACTAACTTTTTTAAATCCATAAGTTTGAGTTTGTTATACTATATTTTACCAATATCAGGCGAGCATATAAAAAATACTAATAACTTGAGATTTCGAATTTTCCGTGTAAATAATAAAAAAACATATGATGAAAAAAAAGACGAGCCAAGTAATGTCTCGTTTAGCTGAAACAATTGTAAACCAATTCCATGAAGACACGTAACGATCATCGACAACCCTTCATAACGGTATATTGGTTTTCACTCTCTGAGACCTAAAATGGATCCGATCGAACCGTTCATATTTAACAGAAGTAATGATATCACACGCTCTTCTCTTCTCTCACACGCACGCCAATGGCTTCTGTAATCTACTTTCCCCATAATCCCTCTCGACCGTCGATCGTTCCAAGTGTCGCTCATGCAAGTGTTTCCAAGATTTAAACTATTTTAAAATGCTGTCGTTTTTGAATATTTTCTTTAATCAAATTAAGTTTATTTGTCTTTTAAGGAAATTTATTCATGCTATAAATTCTAGGGTTGATCGTGATACACATTTCAAATCGTTTTATTCTTATTTTCTTTCGATTTTGGAGTTATCTTTTTAATATTTCAAATTTTACTATTGAAATAATTTTTTTCTGAATTATTGATTAATCATTAAAAAATATTGAATCCCGTTAAAACTTAATTTTCAAACCCCTAAAATAATATTTACCTAAAACACTAAAAATTCAATACTAAAAGTATTAATTTATATATTAAATTTAATAGATAATTTTTGAAGAAATATATTAAATTTAATACATAATATTAAAATATAAATATTAAATTACATACATAATTGTTAAACATAAATGTAATAACACATAAATTTAATTTATTTTTAAAATTATGTATCAATTTATGTTTAGAAATTATGTATTAAACTTAATATTTATGTTAAAAAATTATATATTAAATTTATATTTAAAATTATGTAATAAATTTAGTTATATTTAAAAAATACGTACTAAATTCAATATTTATCCAATTTATGTATTAAATTTATGTTGAAATTTAAATATTAAATTTATTTTGGAACTTTAGAATTAAATGAGTTATCATTTTATATAATATAATTGATAAATCAACACAAAGGTTTTTTTTTTCATTTACATTTTTTTGTAGGTTATTTTAAATTAAAAATTAAATTTATGGGGTTATAAATCATTATTTTAAATTTTTACAATTTAGTTTTTAAAATTTAAATATAATTTAATATTTCGTTATTAGAAGACGGTTTAGAAGAAAGTGAATTGTACAGAAGAAATCAAATGAATGATAAATTTGGAATATTAATAAAATGAGATTCAAAATATTATTTTAATCAAATCAGATTAAAACAATATTTTTAAAAAGATGAATGACGTCCTAATACATAATATTTATCAACAATATTTTTGGCCTAATATGAATTAATTATCATAGTATATAAAATTATAATAAAAACATACATTAACTTGCTTATTATAAAACGAAACCTCTAATAATAAGTTTATTATCATAGTATAAAATTATAATAAAAACATACATTAACTTGCTTATTATAAAACGAAACCTCTAATAATAAGTTTATATTCTCAAATATCTAAATAATATTATCAATTTTGGTAGTATTAAACTAATAAAAAATAGTATATTTTGTACGTGGCCCTTAACATGTATTATTGATAAAAGGTGTTGATTTCAATTTTTTAAGGTGGGTTATCTCCCTTGTAAAGATAGTGGATTCGAACCCTCCATTTATTCGAATTAAAATTTTTGTGATGTATTGTATATGTTTCGTGGGTCTATCCATTGTATATTCGAAGAGTTATGGTAAACACTTGTATAAATTCGTTAAAAAATCTATTACCTGTTAAAAACTTCACATTTTAATTTTTTTATAAACACATGTATTTATAAAAACTAATAATACTTTATCTATACTTCATGCACATTGATAATAATTTATCAATTTATATGATTATTTTGTTATACAGAAAAATGTGTATATCTAAATCAAGTTTAGATAGGAAATCTGAATAAAAAGAACGGAAACAATACATAAATTATGTTAGCAATTTTCCAATCAATGTTTGACTTTTCATTTTAGAAGGAATTTTGATGGGAAAAAACGCCAATAACACCTCCAATTTGTAAGCAAAATTCGATAATCCTAAATACGGAATTAATTATCGACATTCTAATAGGTAATTAAATCAACCAAAAACAATAAATAAATTATATTTACTTGAATTTTCCATGATTTGAATTCGGCGGATCTTTTCTTTTCTCCAATACCTATTCCTTCAAATTCTCCTCAATGTTCTCTTTGATGATATAAGAGAACTCTTTTGTTTTTGTGTTTTGTTTTTTGTGATTTTGTTACCGTAAGTATGTCAAATTCAAGGGCATTAAGACATATTTGTAATAAATGAAAAGGCATGTCCTAAAAGACATGTCTTTTGATACATACCCTCAAATTATCATTAATTACAATAATCCTCAATTTGTAATTAATCACAAAACCATCATTAGATTTCTAGAATTGCGAAATGACACGGAGGGATTTTCACCCGATAATTGTCTCCTCAATACGACACTAATCATCACCGTGTGTACCTCAATAACAATTATCTAATACTTATATTTATATGAATCAACGTTAGAATAAAATTTCTAACATTCTCCCACTTGATTCATATATGACAAGTATATAAAATCGTTGAGCTCACTTAAATGATCTTATATACGAGTCACAACTTTATAAGAATTAATTGACCGAATCATGGCGGTCACGGGCCTGGCAATATGATTCATAGATAAGCAAAATCAAAACTTATATTGATATCTAGAGTTCAAATAAACTTCAATGTGCAAGACTTATATTCATACATGTATAATCGTCAGCAATACAAGGACTTCGCGACTACTCCCATTTCACTAACATGGCCAAGAAAGATCTTTGGAGCTAGTCCTTTAGTCAACGGATCCGCGATCATATCATTGGTGCCAATATGCACAATTTGAACTCTTTGATTTTGCACTTCTTCTTTAACCGATAGATATTTTAAATCCATATGTTTGGCACCCTTGGAGTATCTATCGTTCTTCGAGAAGAATACGGCTGACGCATTATCACAATATATGTTCATCGGTTTAGCAATGGTACCAACGATGCCTAAACCATGAACAAAATTGCGCAACCACAACGATTGAACTGTAGCTTCAAAGCACGCTACAAATTCGGCCTCCATAGTGGAAGTAGCAATGACAGACTGCTTACCACTCTTCCATGAAATAGCTCCCCCAGCTAGAAGGAACAAATAACCAAATGTCGATTTTCGAGTATCCGAGCATCCGGCATAGTCTGAGTCTGAATAACCAACAATCTCAAGATTGCTAGTTCTTCTATATGTGAGCATGTGATCCTTGGTGCCTTGTAGATATCTTAAAACTTTCTTTGCAGCTCTCCAGTGAAATTGTCCGGGATTTGATTGGTAACGACCCAACATACCAACCGAAAAACTGATATCCGGTCTAGTACAAGTCTGAGCATACATCAAACTTCCGACTAAAGAGGCATAAGGAATGTCATCCATTTCCTTACGCTCTAAGTCATTCTTAGGACATTGGGATAGACTGAAACGATCCCCTTTCTGTATGGGAACCGGACTTGGTGAACATGATTCCATTTTAAATCTTTCTAAAACTTTGTCGATGTAAGCCTTTTGAGACAATCCCAAAATTCCTTGTGATCTGTCTCGAAATATTTCTATTCCGATCACATAGGAAGCCTCACCCATATCTTTCATCTCAAAGTTACTAGAAAGATAATCCTTAACATCATGTAATAATCCACGATCATTGGCGGCAAGAAGAATATCATCTACATACAATACAAGGATTATAAACTTTCTTTCTACAATCTTTATGTAGATACACCGATCAACGGTCATTTCTACAAACCCATATGACAATACAGTATCATTGAATTTCAAGTACCATTGTCGGGAAGCTTGTTTTAATCCATAGATAGATTTCTTCAACTTACATACCAGATTGCTTCTACTTGTGGTCTCAAAACCTTGAGGTTGATCCATATATACCTCTTCTTCTAAATCTCCATTGAGAAAGGTTGTTTTAACATCCATTTGGTGAAGCTCAAGATCAAAATGAGCCACCAAAGCCATGACAATCCTTAAAGAGTCCTTTCTAGAAACCGGAGAGAAAGTCTCTTTGTAGTCAATACCATTCTTTTGAGTGTAACCTTTGGCGACAAGTCTGGCTTTATACCTCTCGACGTTGCCCTTAGAGTCTCGTTTGGTCTTAAAGACCCATTTACAACCAACTCTTTTAGAATCCTTCGGCAATTCCGTCATTTTCCAAATATTGTTGTCTTCCATAGATTTCAACTCTTCCTTCATGGCCATCAACCATTTGTCAGAATTTCTACTACCCATGGCTTGGTCAAAAGAGATCGGGTCATCATTCATGCTCAAGTCATTTTCATGTTCAAGTGCATAACACATATAATCATTTGAAATAGCTGGTCTTCTATCTCTAGTAGACCTCCTCAAAGCTATTCCTTCTTGAGGTTGCACTTGTTCATTTGCTTGAATATTTTCTTGCTCTTCTTGAACAATGGTGTCGGTAACTAGGTGTGGAGTATCCATTTGTTGTTGTTCCATATTCACGCCCTTTGGCTGTACTACAATAATAGGAACATCAACAGTAGATGAATCACTTGATGAATTTTGGTCCATCAATGACTCTCTTATCTCAATATCATGTACTCCCACACTCCCACTGATTTCGCCATTTTCAATGAAGCGAGCATTCCCAGACTCTACAATTCTCGTACTATGGTTAGGACAATAGAATCTATAACCTTTTGACCTTTCTTGATATCCAATAAAATAACCACTAATGGTTCTGGAATCCAATTTCTTTTCATGTGGATTATATATCCTCACTTCGGCTTGACAGCCCCATACGTGAAGATGTCTTAAACTAGGTTTCCTAGATGTCCACAATTCGTAAGGTGTCTTAGGAACTGCTTTACTAGGTAACATGTTCAATATGTATGCAGCTGTCCTCAATGCATACATCCACAATGAAATAGGTACAGAACTATTACTCATCATACTCCTAACCATTTCCATCAATGTACGATTACGCCTTTCTGCAACGCCATTTTGTTGTGGCGTGCCGGGCATTGTATACTGCGCACAAATGCCCTTAGACTCAAGAAGTTTCTTAAATGGACCTGGAATTTGTCCAACTTCTGATGTCTTTCCATAATATTCACCACCTCTATCGGAACGTATTACCTTAACCTTTCTATTTAGCTGTCTCTCAACCTCCATAATGAATGTCTCAGGACATCAACAAATTGAGACTTTTCATGCAGTAGATAAAGGTAACAGTACCTAGAGTAATCATCAATGAAGGTGATGAAATACTTTTCACCGCCCCAAGACGGTACATCAAAAGGACCACAAATATCTGTATGTATTAAGTCGAGTAATCCGCTACTCCTTGTGGCAGTATGTTTAGACACATGTTTGGTTTGCTTACCCTTAATGCAATCCACACAAGTGTCATTCCAATCGGTAAAATCCAATTGAGACAAAACATTAGTTTTAATTAGTCTCATAATCCTCTCCTTGGATATATGACCGAGTCTTTTATGCCACAAGTCAGCGGAAGACTCGTTAAGTGCATTCCTCTTCATACCAACATCATGTTCAACCAAAATATGAAACACAGCGGAGGACTCGTTAAGTGCATTCCTCTTCATACCAACATCATGTTCAGTCAAAATATGAAACAGGGAATTAATAAATTTAGAACTTAGATTGAAACAATACAAAGTATCTGATAATAAACCAGTACCACATAGGTTTTTACCACGATACAATGAAAAACAACCATGTCCAATCTTAAATTCAAAACCTAATACATCCAACCTTGAAGCGGAAACAAGATCTCTAGAATAATCGGGAACATATAAACAGTTTTCTAGATCCAGGCAATAGCCCGTATCTAACACGATTCTATATGTCCCGACACCTTCAACTCTAGCTTTCATCCGGTTTCCCATAAATAGAAAGCTTTCACTTTCTGGCATTCGTTGGAGATTTAGGTAACCCTGTATCATATTAGACACATGAGTGGTCGCACCAGTATCAAGCCACCAAGTATTAGAAGGTACTTCAATCAGATTTGATTCGAAGCATAATGAAACGAAATATATACCTTGTTTTTCAAACCATGCCTTCCTTTTCAGGCAATCAGCCTTCTTGTGCCCAGGTTTGTTGCAAAAGAAACATTTCAGATTTCCTTGCCCTTCACCATGCTGCACCTTATATGGCTGCTTTCCCTTTTTCTTTCTTTTCTTACTTGGAGCTTTGCCGCCACTTGAACCAGCATTTGGATAGCCACGATAAGCAAAATTTGCTTGGGGATATTTGACCTTAAGGTCTTCCTTTTGCCTTGCTTCCTCTTGCATGAGCATGGCCTTGGTATCTGAAAGAGACCATTTTTCCTTGAGTTGGTTGTAAGTTCTCCGAAATTGCTTGAAATCATCACCTTTGCACGATTTCAGCATGAACTCAACTAACACACGCTCACCAAGATCAATATCCAAACTTTTGAGCCGGTTGTAGGTATTCACCATATGAGTGATATGGTCATCCATAGACTGAGATATGTTGTACTCTCTCGTTGATAAGTCATTAATGAGAGAAGCAACAACAGACTTATCCACAATGTCTGTCATGGTACATTTCTTAATCTCAGCAAGGAATTCCTTCACATTTTCAGTCTTAGGTTGGAAAGGCTTAACATTAGGCAATATGCTAAGCTTGAGAAAGCTCATCATAAGCCTATTCGACCTGTCCCAATTCTCCCACAGTTTCTTGTCTGCCTCAGAACTTGTATCAATTAGGCGATATGCTAAGCTTGAGAAAGCTCATCATAAGCCTATTCGACCTGTCCCAATTCTCCCACAGTTTCTTGTCTGCCTCAGAACTTGTATCAGTTGGTTTAGTGGGCTCATCCATAATGAGAGCTGAATCGAGTCCCAAAAGGCCAGCATTCAGCTTCACATATTCGATCCAGTCGTCATAATTATGCCCATTAAACTTGATACCATTGGCAGTCATACTTAACATAGTGGAGACCACTGCAAATAATCACATCTCACATTTAATTTGCTTTGAATTCAGAAAATTATTCAGACTATATTACTTATACTAAAATATTGTATTTAAATTCACCTTTGGGCAGAATCTAAACACAATCATCAAACAACTTATATAAGATTAATCACAATGTTACCTTAACATATAAGCCATCTTTGGATGTACATCATATGTTAATTAAACAAAGTTCATAATCTACTTCAATTGTTATTAACATGAGTAAGATCTACCTTTGGGTAACCGTATAACTACATGTTAATAACTATAAATGTTTATCATCATTCTTAAATGTCATTATGAAATTAAACATTTATATAAATAATTTAAATCATTAATTAACTCGAGTGGGCCACTTTGGTGACTAACGCACTCACTTAAAATTAATGAATTAAATTACGCGTTCTTAAAGGCACACATACTTAGAATTCTGTATGTCAATATATTCAGGACCATTCATTTGTTAATGAGATATTTACTTAGCCCAGTGGTCATACCTAGAATAATAACATAAATACCCTGGGTTCGAACCTCTACATAACCAACCTTGACTTATTATTTTATTTTCGAATCTGTTGTCTATATAATCCACAGAAAAACCGTTTATTGAATATCTGACGTAGCCTAGTGGTTTACCTAATGCCACACAGAGACGCCGGTTCGAATCCTCACGCACAACTCTGTTTTACTATATATATTTTATTATTATTATTATTATTATTATTTTTTATACAGATACATACATGTGTATGTATCACCCTCTTGGATTATTTGCCGAATTTCTTTCGAAACCCATCAAAATCGAAGCAGATTCACCGAAGAAACCACTAACAATCCGTTGCTTTGGAATCCGACAATCACTAGACGGGTGACCGACGCCGAAACCATGACCGACGCCGACGCCGAAACTATCCCTCCGAAATTCCAAAATTCGGCGGAGAACCCCCCGCCGATACGGCATTCTCTGTCACCGACGAGCGGCGAGAAGACACGACGAATCAATGTACTTCCCACACCGTCGATAATGAATCGACGTTTACCGTATACGAGACGAACGAATTCGTCACTGCGGTCATCCATGGTTTCATAAATTTCCGACGGCGACGGCGACGGCTTCGGTGGTCAGTGAGGATTCGGTGG
>CM071876.1:14476428-14504883 GCA_036759665.1 Gynandropsis gynandra | reverse complement strand
ACTACGAGGGTACAACCAACGGTCTGTTGATGGTGGAGACAAAACTTTCTCCAACCCCTTCTTATGGAAGCGCCACCACGTGCCACGGGCCTTAGCCGTGCCTCCCACGCCGTGGAGTATCCTAGCATCAGATATATCTTACATCGTCTATGGCAAAGACCGCTCGACCTCGCAAATCCTATCGGAAGTGTTTGCGACATCCGAAGAAAGGAATAAAAATCATGAAAATCCTTACCCGTGCAAGGAATAAAACCATATTGAAGTCACTTACCACTTCATCTGCGGCCAGATTCGAACGAGTGACTGGTACCATAGTTTCTCGTAAAATCCTTGGAGCAGGAGTGGCGAAGGTGACGCGAAAGACCATGTCACCTTCGTAAGTGAAAAGTAAGTAATCCTCAATACTTAAGTCTAGGTCGTTGGAGAAATCTTTCCACCCATCAGTGAATCTAGAGCCATCCAACTTGACTTCCCATCTTCTGTTAGACCCATTAGATTTAAGCATTTTCGTGTCCCTCGTGTTCCCGTACATATAATCATCGAAGAATATCTTCGAGATGTCCTGTAACAAAAAAAATGAAAAAAACAAGTCAAATCTTTACATTCTCTACGTGTAACATACCGACAGAGAGACTGATGAAGAAGATTACAATGTAGTTCTCTTCCAGATAGCGCGGAAAAATCTCTCTGAAGAAAGAAGGGAACTGTGACATTTTCGGAAAAATTGAAGGAACGAGAGTAGAGAGAGTTTGTGTCGTTATTGTTAAAAAGGAAACAACTGTAATTCGAAAAGACATGACCTAGATATCGAATCGTCGTCAGATGGAATTCGGCCTGGATATCGAATCACCGTCAGAGGGGATTCAAAAAGACATGACCTGCAGATGTTATTTTTTTAAAAATTTTCAAATATGATGAAAAGTTCGGCGGGAATTTTGGTGACGGAATTTTCGGCGGGTCGCATGGGTGACATGGTCGCATATAAGGATCAATTTATGCGAAATCCACGAATTTACGACTACGAATTAATTAATTCCAAATGAGGGTCGCATATATTGATGAATAAATACGAACTCGGCGAATTTACGGGTTTAAGATGATAAAATAACCAAAACCAATCAAACAATACATTTACAACGTCAAACTAATTAATTACAAATTAGAGTCGCATGGGTCGCATGGGTCGTACGGTCGCATATATTGATGAATAGATGCGAACTCGGCAAATTTACGGGTTTAAGATGATAAAATGACCAAAACCAATCAAACAATACATTTATAACGTCAAACTAATTAATTACAAATTAGGGTCGCATGGGTCGCACGATTGCATATATTGATGAATAGATGCGAACTCGGCGAATTTACGGGTTTAAGATGATAAAATGACAAAAATAAATCAAACAATACATTTACAACATCAAACTAATTAATTACAAATTAAGGTCGTATGGGTCGCATGGGTCGCACGGTCACATTACATGCGAAATCTACGAATTTACGGGGTTTATAATGAGAAACCGTAACAGACCAATCAAAACAATACATTTACAACATCAATCAATGGTTAAAACAGATTATGACCCATGTGTCCCTATTTGAGTTGTGTATAACTAATGTCGGTGCTACAAAAGCGATAGTAGTGTTTTAAGAACTCGTCGGATGAGTTTGACAAAATTTCAAAAAATACATTCAACATTATTTTCGAATGTCGATATTATTTATATTATAGTCTATTTTGATCCTAAATTGATAATGACATATTGATAATGGCATATTGATAATGGCATTGGCCGTATGGTCGCATGAGTCATATTTGTTCGCATGAGGTCGCATGAGGTCGCATTGGTCGCATGAGTCATAATGAAGAATTTATCGAATTATAAGGATGAAAGTCCCAAAAACTTTAATCAAAATAATACAAATAATATAGTATTACACAATTACTAACTTACTAAGCTTTCTTTTTTTTTTGAAGTCGGCGTTGTCTCGGTTGTCACGTTCCAAACACTGGCAGTGATGCTGGCTTTTGAAGATGGGGTTTGTAACGATGCAGCAGACGGGGTTTGTGGCGACACAAATGGGTTTTGTATCGACGAAGAAGACGGGGTTTGTGGCGACACAAATGGGTTTTGTATCGACGAAGAAGACGGGGTTTGTGGCGACACAAATGGGTTTTGTACCGACGAAGAAGACGGGGTTTGTGGCGACACAAATGGGGTTTGTCTCGACGCAGCAGACGGGGTTTGTCTTCTCCGAGCCTCACCGGGTCCAGGATAACGATTCACTTTAGGCCTCCCGCTTAGCCTTTTCTGAGACAGTATAGGAGGTTCAAACACATGCTGAGACACGTCAGGGGGAATGTCCCAATCACTGCAATCAGGAACCGGATACACGGTTTCTTGGTAAGCCAAACGCCATGTCTCCCGAAGGTAGTAGTGTGAACATAGATCTGGTATCTTGTCACCTTTACCAACCTTATGTGCTGCCGCAATTGCGTGACTGCATGGATACTTATCTACGTCAAACATTTTGCATTCGCACGTTCTTTTTTGAAGACTCACTACAAATCTTCTACCCATCTCATTTCTCACCTCATACTCATCAGTGAGACTGTTCAATTCAATAACATCATACTTGGATGCCTGTCCAAACCGTGCATGTAACGTTTTCTCAACGTAAGGTGTTAACTTTTGAGAATCATCACCGGTAGCTGCTTCCAACCTATACCTATTGAACCATTCCACTGTCTTTCCCAAACAAACATCTAATAGCCCTAGGATCGACAATTTTTTTGACTTCTTCAACGTTGAGTTTATTGACTCGGCGCCATTAGTTGTTAATAAGTTGTACCGTTCCCTCTTAAATTTGCATCTTGCCCACTTAACGGGATCAAGTTCCTCTTTCTCCAAATACTTTGCAACATTAGGATACCTGGCCTTCAAATCATTCAATAGCACTTCAAATTCGTTCTCCGTGTATGCTGACGCACATCTGAAGAACATTTCCGCCACAGTATCACCCCTTTTCGTCTTTCTACCATGGCCTTTATTGATGTAGCTCTTTATATTTTGCGATATATGACGCGCACAAAAACCATGATCAGCTTCTTTATACACTTCTTTGACTGCTTTGATCAAGCTTTTATGGCGATCAGTTATCACAACGACATCACGTCCGTCCGGTTACCACCTGTGCAATCTTGACATAAACCACGTCCATGATTCGTCCTTCTCTCTGTCGACTATTCCCCATGCAAGAGGATATTGGTGATGTTCACCATCTTGCGCGGTCGCCACAATCAATGCTCCCTTGTACACTCATGTCAGAAATGTCGCATTCACGACAACCACTTTACACATGTATTTCCATCCCCTTATAGCCGCTCCGACAACCATAAAAAGGTATTTGAAGGTTTTCCCATCATTGTCGAACATTAGATCTGCGACAGATTCGAGATTTCTTATATAAAACATGTGCAACCACCCTGGAAGCCTCCTATAATGTTCAAAGTCATCACCACGAATATCCTTTTGAGCACCGCATTTGCCTCTTATGCCATCAAATACGATACATTGGCACCATATTTTGCTTTTACACGAGCCATCAATTCTTTTGCTGGAGGTGTTTCATAACTTCCGGCAAATTCCTCTTTCAAATAATCCTTAACCATTTGCGCTGTACCCTTTGTAGCTTCGGTGCGTTTACATACAGGTGAACAATTATGAATGGGATGATGTGTTCTCACACTAAACCGTTTGGAATTCGGGATGCTGTCACGTGTAATTTCCATTTACAACCATTTCTGGTAAACTTGTATCGTACTTCTCATAGCTTCGTATCAGATCTCAATGTTGTATATCTAAACGAAGCTTCGATTGAACCCTTCCTTACAAATGCCTGTACATGCTTCTTGCTATCAAACTCTTGCCCAATTTTAAGATCCAATCCATCTCCGAACTCGAAGATATTATTTTCGCCATTGTGAACAACCATTTGCGAGTTGTTCTCACCATCACCATACTTATGCTCTGCTCGCACATCAGAAACAACTTTATTCTTGTCACAAGCAACTCCATCAACTACCACAGTCATGGCACACCCACATTCTTCTCTTAACCCGCTTGTATGTTCACTATCAGAATCATCCGTCTCCGGATTACTCTCATCAACTCTACTTTTATCTAGATCTACAATAACACAGTCATCATAATCTACAACACCTCGATCCTCACCTTCTTTAGCAATGCTTCCAAAAGCCGGAATTAGAGGCTCAATTTCCCTCTCAATTTCGATTTCACAATTCACACCTACCGATTCTATCTCCACATACAGCAGTGGTCGAATTCCTCTTATGCGATCGAACAGATAACAAATAAGATGTTTGTCATTCATTATATATGTCGGCTTCCTATTTTCACAAATATTGGGCAAATAGCTTAACTTCAACTTCGTTGTATTATTATCCACCATCATCTCTGCGCATAACTCATCAATCAGTTGCTGGTATGTCAGACTAACCGGAGGACATAAGAAAAATACTCTCTGGTTTTCCTGAACTCTACCAACCCATTCAAATTCTCCATTTGGGTTTTTTTCCCATTTACCATCATACAAAAAATAAATCAGTGTGATTTTCTCACCCGCCGTATCCATTACACCTGTAACAAAAACATAAAAAGAGGGGTAAATTCCGTGACCCACAGCGACCGTGCGACCCTTGGACCCCTGCGACCCTTGGACCCTTGCCACCCTTTCAACCCTCTGCGACCCTTGGACCCCTGCGACCCTTGGACCCTTGCCACCCTTTCAACCCTCTGCGACCCTTGGACCCCTGCGACCCTTGGACCCCTGCGACCCTTGGACCCCTGCGACCCTTTCAACCCTTTGCGACCCTTTTAACCCTTTGCGACCCCTTTCCCCTGCGACCCCTATGCCTCGGCGCCCCTCTGACCCCCGCGACCCTTGCGACCCTTGGACCCCTGCGACCCTTGGACCCCTACAAGAGAAACACGAAAAACTCACTATACATACCTGGTTTTTCTTTGGAACGTGCTTAATTGCAAGCTTCTTTGTTGACAACAAAGGATTTCAACCTATTGGCAGCGAATCTGATGCCGATTGCAAGCTACTCTTGCCGAATTTGTTGTGGTGTGGGAGAACAGTAATTTTCGCGCGAGAATTAGAGGTATTCTAGAGGAGAGAGAAAAATTATCGTTAAGGGTAATATGAGATTATCAATATTTTAAGGGTAAATTTGAAGTTGAAACTTTTTTTTTCAGCCAAGGGTATTTTTGAAGCACTTTAACCTTACATGGGTATTTTTGATAATCCCCCGTGTGACAGTGTCATCGACACTGTTTATCCATGAATTACACTCTATTTACTTTTATGCATATCTTTTTATAAATTAACATATTAATTTTTAGAATAATATACAAATTATAATGATTAATTTCAAATTACCTTATAATATACATCAAAGGGTTTTAATAATTTGTTTTAGAAATAATTATATCAGTTTAAAAATAATATAAAATTTATTGATACAAGTAAAAACAAATAGTTAATATATAGATTTTGTATTTTAAAACAATATCATGTTTAATAAGATTTTCATTTTTATTATATATTTTGTTGTAAAATAAATATAATATATTGGAAATAACAAGTTATGTAATAAAAAAAAGCGATACAAAGAATGTGAATTTTTTATTCATAAGAATATTTGAGTTTATAAATGGTATGTCTTACGTTATTTATACGTTTTACAAAGGATATGAAAATTATTTTGTTAGAAAGTAAACGGGACAATTTAGAAAATATCTTGTTATTAGTATTTTAACTAGATGATACCCGTGCATTACGCGGTTTTGTGATAATCAATTGTATTTTTTAATTGTTGTACACTATTTATTAATTCAAACATTGTCATGCTATTGATATATGTATCGGTCAATACAAGTACATAAATTTTAATTTTCAATGTAAAAGTTTAAACAATAGATTGATAAAATGTAATGTAAACTAACACTGCTATCTATTCATAATATCTTTGAAATTTTAAAAAGTAATATGTCGGAGGAAATGATTGCATGATTTGGACTGGAGTTTTTTCAATTATTCTTTTTTTATCTGTACCTGTATAATATTTTAAGAGTAAATTTAATTTATAACATGGTTAAAAAACAATTATTAAGGTATAGACATAGTTTGGGAATCTTTAAAATTTACTCATGTTTGAATTTCTTGATTGTATGTAGATTTTGATTGTTGTAGATGTTTGTGGAACATGACGGTCGAAGTGTTAACAAAAATACCGTTGATCATCATGGGACTACGTAACGACATGAACAAAAAATATTAATTAATATAGGTGTTAATTTGTATTGTTATTACCGTTGATTATCATGGAAATAACGCATGTTACGATCATGACTATTTTCTTGACAATCATTTGAGTTATTTGAAAAAAAAATGCATAGCAAGTCCATCCAATATCGATATTGTTAAGACATCTTTTCTTTTTTGAAGTGGTTCAAGCAATGTGAACAAATTATTTCAGAAGAAATAACATAATTGGTTAATGGAGCAACAATATTAAGTACTTATTTATTTAATAACTATCAAATTTCTATTTTTTTATTAGAGGTAGGTAGCAACAAATTTGATCCTTGCATAACAATTATAAGTGCAACAATATCTACAACTTCGAAAAATTAATTATATAAGCTTAGTAGCAAAAAAATAATATTATTGATTCATTGCAAAACTACTTACCTGATAAAATGCCTTTGTGGTCAATCAATCCAACCAATGCTCGATATGAATGCGTCTTAAATTTGTTGGGAATCGTATGATATGATTAGACCTGTATAATAGTTTAAGTCTAAATTTAAAAACATTTATTAAGGTATATACATAATTGGAGAATATCTATGTTAGAATTTTTTTAATGTCTTTTGATTTTGATTGGTATAGATGTTTGTGGAGCCGGACGGTTGAAGTGATAAAAAACGTGATTGATATATTTATAAAGGATAATTACACAAGGACATGATAAAAAATATTAATTAATATAAATTTGATTTTTTATTTTTAATACCGTTGATCATCATGGGAATAACGTCTATTATGATCATGATTGTTTCCTTGATAATCATTTGAGTAATAGTTGAACGAAAATGCATAGCAAGTTCATCCCATATCGATATTGTTACGACATATTTTCAGTATTTGAAATGGTTCAAGTAAGGTGAGCAAATTATTGCGGAACAAATAACATAACAATTTAATGGAGAAAAAAATATTAAATACTTACTTAGTTAATAACAACCAATTTTTTTATTAGAGGTTGGTATTAGCAAATTGATATTTTTATTTTTACGTTATATAGATTTAAATAATGCAAGAAGTGTCATGACATTTCATAGATGTATCTGATAATACAACTACATGATTGATTAAAATATATTATATTAGAAATTAGATTTTATTAGAAATTAGAAATATAACAAAACGTAAAATAGAAATGAGTTCATCACACCTTTTTTTTCGTATTACATATTACAAATATTAGACTGAAGAAATAATAAATGGTATGGTGTAATGTGAGATTTCTTTTACATATATTTGAGCAATAAATAATAATAATTTTTAGCAGGCAACATAAAAATCAAAGTAATTTATATAGTGGAAATAAAAGATTAATTATAGATATTAAGCTATAGTTTTAACATGCATGGTTTAAAGATGAAATATTGTTTAAATTTTGAATTAATTATGATAGATAAAAGATTAGTGAAGAATATTTGTGAATATAATAGGTAAAATAGTTGTATCATTCTTTTTAAGACAAACCAGGATAAAAAGTGACATTGTCCCCACTGCATTGTAATATGTAATATATTCTAAAATTTTATGAGGTAAAAAAATTTAGAACCAATTTGATATTTTGAAAGAAAAAGATAAGAGATGCTAAATATAAAAGATACTAAATATTTGAAAGATTAATATCTAATATATAATTATTGATATACATTTAATCTTGAATTATATATATATTTTTTGTCTCAGATGATCTCGATGATCTCCTGGATAACGACAAGGTTGGAATACACCTTGACATTATATATATTTAAATTATAAAATTAGATAGTTTTTCACTTAAAAATTGAAAAAAATGTGATATATATATTCTCAAAATATCGAACGCTATATTTTCATTTATTTCTTTTAAATCTCTTAGTTTGAATTGCACTGGTTATGACAGAAAAATGTAAAATAAAACTAATAAATTATGGTTTTGTTTCTAACAATTTAGTTCATCAACAGCATATAATATTACAACATGTCAAATATTAAATTAACGTTTCATATATTTTAACTAATAAAATCCAAAAATACATCTACATTGATTTTTTTAAGTTTCGTTGTATATATAATTAATAATTAATAAAGTTTTTATGATGGTTTTTAAATTTTTAGTATGGTAGCTTAATTGGGAAAAATATATATATTTTAATCTAAATTGATAAAGACATATATTTTTCATTTAAATCGAACTAAACAAATAAAAATGATTTTTTATATAGTATTATTGAAATAAGTATAATGGCTTAGAGACTTTAAAAACTTACATTATAAAATAAAAGTATATTTTTTATTCTTAAACCATATATATCTCATGAACGACACAAAAACAAACCTAACCGAAAATGAATATAGATAAATAAATAACATAGAGGTGATTGAGAGGGGAGGGAAAAAAAGTTTAGAAAAGGCAGAAGTTATGAACAATACATTACATTCAACGTAATGAAGATGTTTGAAGTAAAATGACGATACGACGAACAAAAAATAGATTCACAACCCAAAACGATGCACCACTTCAACTACAGATTCACATACTCACCACCGTTAAAAATCACAAACATGTCATGCATAATGATGAACGAATGATGCAACGTCAACAACTCCAAGAACAGCTTAGAGAATTTTAATTTTGAATTAACAACCATACTTGTTACGACTAAATAGAAATTAAAGTGGAAACATCTTGAGGTTCATCTAGAAACAGCTTAAGCATCTAAAAATACTGTGAGGTTCGCCTAAGATAATATCCCATGAACAATATCAATTTTTGTGATGGTATCTACCACAATATAGGGATCAATACGGAGTATTTGATTCAGATGCCATCTCTGCACTATCCAATATATATACATGATAACAAAACGCACATATTTTAACTTCTCTTGCATCCAAACAAAAAAAGAAAAGTGATACCCTATAACCAATACTAATCTCTCAATTTATTCCATATCATTATGCAATTTCTCAACAATTTTTTCTCCCATAACAAACACCCTAACCAACACTACTTCCATATCCTCAACAATATGTTTTTACCATTCAACAACTTCTGACACAACAAAAATATAAATGATAGGCATTCACATCACTTGCAAATCCTAGCAATGTTTAAGGAGCAAAGGGCCAAGGTTGGTCGAACTCGGGCTTATCTGAACAAACATAAAGGTTTTGCAATCTTCAACTGTATACCATATCCAAAGTCACGGTGTGATAAACCAAATGGAGATGATTCAAACCAATCTACAAAAGGAAAAAACATGATTAAAAAAGCACAATCTTCATGGTTATGTACCTGAGACGGAAAAAAAATGTTGCTTACCCAAAGAATTTTGCAGCATATGAGTAAGCTTTCAGTTTCTAGTTTTAAACAAATGTATAGACATTTGTCAATAACACAACAAGAGAAGCATAGATTAATATGGACATGGAAATACGTGAGATAGAATATAAGAGAAAGAGAGACCTATAAGGAATATGGTTTGTGTTGGATGCAAGTGCAAAGATAACATCACCAAGTGCCGAGAGTAGACTTGTTGACGAATTGAGATTACTTTGATATTTCACCTTCAATTTCTATCTTTCCTACGCGCTCACTGCCATCCAAGGCCACCAACCAAAGTAACAGATTTCCTCGCATAAACTCAAGACTCATAAACTCGGTATCCAGTCTTCAGCCGCTCCCACACTTCATTTGTTTTGTAAACTTGGGCTTCAACCAAGCCAGAGACCTCCTTAGTCCCTTCTCCTGATTATTTAACCTCCAACCTTCACAAAGACAACATAAAATGTTAATTTGCAATGAGATCCTAGTCTTGGTTTTGCTTAGGGGTTGTTTCCCGAGAAATAAAAAAGAAACTTACACATCACTAACCACTTAGAGCACACAACTGAAGAAGATATCACAAACCTTGCTAAATGGTTCTTCCCTTTCCTATTCAAAAGAAATGACTGAACCATGTATAGAAACATAGAGAGAGACCAAGAACCAATTTAGGAGCTTTAAGATCTCCATTCCAACCATTCTATCTAGAACATGAAGATAATCCTTTAAAGCTTTTACGGTAGTCATTGCAAAAACAATCACAGTTTGTTACAACCGTCACAATTGGTAGCAGAAATGTTCAACAACTAAATGTCTGAGTATTCTTCACTTAATCAAACATAAGAAGACATTGCGAACCTTGCTAACCTTTTATTTTCCTTTCTACGAAAAAGAAATAAGTGATAACCATTTCTAGAAACACAGACACACTGACCAAGAGCCAATTTAGTGTCGTTTTCTCCTATAGTGCATTGCGATTAAGTTCATACGAAATCTCAGAATCCTATCATATCAATAAATGAAAGACCCAAAAGCAACTAAAGATTCACTACCTAGAATTTCACACACTTTTATCAGATCAATTTTCCATCCTGATTCGCAAATTCTGGCAGCATCATGTTTGAGGACCTGAGACAGAATGAATTAATTGTGAAAATGTCTTTATCTTTCATCGAAAGTGGAAACGCGATTGCGGGACGGCGATGCATCAGTCTTTCTAACAAATTGAATCAGATGGTATTAAAGGAATGAATTAGAAGCAAAAAGAGAAGCAACTTCAAGCCTCCAAGAAAAGGATGATTGAACTTACCATCGCACTCGGTTCACCGACTTAGGTCACCCTTGGTTAGTTGCTGACGCAGAGCCTAACGGATCTCCTTGCCTAACCGCTCGAAGGCAGAGGATATATACTTACACAAAGAAAACACCACAATAAAAAATAACCGTTAACTACTGGATGGAGAGAAGCTTACTTTTCAACGGATCATCGGTGTTCGTATTCGATGAAGTGATGCAGGGACTATCCACACTTATCACTGCAAAATAAACTATACAAAGGACAAAACATGCATTATCTAATATAAAATGAACTGAGAATTACTTTTATGCATATATTTCCACTCCTAATGCCATGTGTTAAATGATGTACAGTATAAAAAGTGAAAATTTAAAGTAATAGGTTTACCATATGCAGTTTACCTTTCGGTTCACTTTTAACCATTCCAATGAAAGCATCATTCTTTTTTAGATCATAAAAGAGATGCCTAGCAACATCAATGTTGCTCATTTCAAAAAACTAGATAACGTATACATATTAAACCAATCCTGATCATGGATTACACGACCATGATAAGGTGATTCTACAGTTCGGAAAGGTCGGAAAAGAAATGTTCACCATGGATTACAGGTATCCATTATCGGTGTTTCAAGCTTTTGCGATCTGCTTGAGCAGCTTTGACACTAAGTGGCTTGTGAATAAATGAGATACTGTTGACGTACTGCAGAGATACAATATGACTATTGATAAAGGTAGACTCCTCTATTATAAATACAATATTACTCCGCTAAAACCAGATCATAATTACACAAGACAGTCCAAGAAAATCAGATGCAACTTTAACGGTGAAAACCATAAAATGCAGATGACTTGTATACCTTGAAATAACTTTGTAGTAGCAGTTCCAAGCATTTAAATGATGTGGATGTTTCTGAATAACTGATCTCACACAGGCAAACCACTACTTTGGGTTCAAAGTATCGCACGATATTTCTGAAATGCTAAAAGAGAAAACCAATCATTTAGTGAGCAAAGTCGTTTGCCTATCTGACGTTCTTTACAGATATTGCATGGGGAAGAAAAAGAACTATAAAAGGTGATCAAGCTTGGATCTTTAAAAAAAATGGATATTTGAGTTAAGAAATTAGAAGCTCCAAGTGACTGAAGTTCCTTCTCAACAGGCAACATTTTGGCGTCCAACCTCCGAGCCAGGTTAACTATCGCAAGACCTGCCAGTACTTTTGTAACGATGCCTATGCCTTACATAACTACAAGAAGACACTCATTGATGCTCGCTAGATCTGAGAATTAGAAAACTCCATACTAACAGCTATTCACCTTGATTTTCAGGAGGAGACAACACAGATGCAGCTTCATCTTGTTTGCCATCATCCAAGAGAAGTGAAGCCACAGTTAACCGTGCATCCACGAGGTCCTTGAGTACATGAAATGTTGTCAAAGAAGCCTAAGTCAGATACACAAGATATGGAAGCTAAACATTATCTGATAATGAGAAATTGAAGAAAAACAAAAATCACACAACTGAAGAAGATATCACAAACCTTGATAAACGGTTCTTCCCCTTCCTATCCAAAAGAAATGACTGAACCATTTATAGAAACATAGAGAGAGAGAGAAGAGAGAGAGACCAAGAACCGAAAACAACCTCCTTATTAAAATGGGTCCTCTCCTTAGAACATTCGATATTTGATTGGAGGGATTGGAGATATCATGAGGAAGTTTGTTTCGGAGAGAGGCAAAATCTTAGCTTGCTTTTTCTCGATGATCCTCGTAATATCTTTGATGAGCCAAACTCTCTAGTAAATCTTCGGAGGTTCATCTTCCATGAATTTCTTCTACATTAAAAACCGAATTCAATTCAAATCAAACAAAATTCTAGGGAGTTTTACACTTACCCTTCTTTCATTAAGCTAAATGAAATGTTGCTAGAAGTTCCCATCTATTGGAGTTAGATAAATGGTTCCCCTGGTGTTTTTGTGCTTGAAGGATGCTCAATTTTCATCGCTTTGTCTTTGCCACTCTCATGTTCACTTTGTAATTCTAGCAAAAGAATAGCTTCTGCAGCAGCTGACCTCTCTTCAGCATCCTTGTTAATATGTTTTAATGAAAATACCATTGTCGAATTTAGAAAGGACCGATCGCACCAGCTTGCAACTGCATGGACTGAATGCAAGGGGTCACACCCTCCAAGACGTACATCCTACTGTTATTGCTAGGCCAAAATCTGAACTAGAAGACCCATTCTTTGCCCTTTGTGTCATGTATCTTTAACGGAAGGGCCTCCAGTTGAGAGATAGGGGGAAAATATGCCTGCATGTCATATAAAAGTTTGTAGTGATGACTGGTAATATGAAAAGTTTTTAGTAGAGTTTGGAATATCTAAAATAGCATTAAGACGGAAAAATTAATTCAGCACATGCTTTCGGAAGGACCAAACGTCCGATACGACCAGCATCACTTGCACTCAGAAATTTTTCGAACAGTGGTACGATTTTAGAATTTGAGCTTTGAGATTAGACAGTTAAGGAGATGAAGCTGAAGCAGTATATCAACGCAGATTCATGAAACAAAAACGCCAAGTTAGTATAAAGATCATATGAATGAAGGATACTGTCCAGATATCTGTTGTAGTTCTTAGTCAGTAAACCTCGGCCAATAACGCAGAAGCAATTGTAATTATAGCAAAAGAATAGCTTCTGCAGCAATTAACCTATCTTCAGCATCCTTTTTAATCATTTGTTTCCAATTTTATCTGTGGCGGAAGACAATAATTATCATATAGTGAAAACACATTGGAGATTGCAAGAGATCATTTATGAACTGAAAAATCAGAGACCTCTATAAACGAATCTAAAAGTGCAAGGATAACTTTACGACCATCGATAAAATACAACACCTATTGTTTCTTTGTAAAACTCACATATCAGACACCTTATTGTTTCTTTATAAAACTCACATATCAGACACGTACCGTGTACCCGAGGCTCATGGATAGAGACTGTATGTTGTTAACAACAGAATCATCATCGACATTAGAGAGTCGAGAGATGAAAGGTAGAGCATCTTCAAGACCCAATTTTTTTAAATCTAGGGTACTTTGCTCCTTCAAGAACATCTTTTACAGCTGATAGGAAAGCTATATGGTCATTGGAATCTCTTCCATTTTTCTTACAGAGAACAACCAATTTGTACAAATAGACCAGCTAAATTCCAGTGAAGCAACATGAATCTCCAAAAATGAAAGATTTCGACCAAAAAAATATAACCAAACCAATAAAATCCATTTACAGTGTAAAAAATTCTGACCAACGCCTAGGAACATACGCACGACAAAAGATTCTCACCCATCCTGAAGTTTTCCTGAATAAAAAATGGAATTTTATAACTTAAGAGCATGTTCTTTCCATAGCTGATTTAGAGTTTGATTCATTTGTTAGTAATGCAGAATCCTGTCACAAAGAAAAAGACTGAATAAAATCATCTCTCACCATAATACACAGTTCCAAAACCTCCATCCTCGAGTAATCTGTAACCGCTGAAGTTATTCGTTGCTTCTTCAAGTTCTTTATATGAGAAGATGGGTATTCTGAAGAAAACATGACTGGTTTCGATATCCCATTTTGAGGAATTTCTTCTAGATATCAAATCAGAACCATTTCTTCTTCGTGTGATGATTAAGAGGGCCGCTGCTATGATCTTTATCAGCACAGAGAGCTACCAATTCCTGGACCAGTAAGAGAGATTGAACGACATGAACACAGTCCGATTGTCACTACTTTTGTTTCTCACTTTTTAAGAGGATCGCTGCTATGATGAACAGAGATATACACAGAAGAAACATATCATCTTTGCTTACCTATTCCAATTTCATTTGTTTCGCACTGCTTCCACCTGGTGAACACAGTCAGATTGCGGCTCGAACTGAGATCTTAATGGGGTTTAATCTTCATTAAAGACTCAATTAACCTTTTTCATGTAATTTATAGTGCAGTGATTAAGCAAACAGGTGAAGGATCACTCAAAGTGCTTACCTTATTTTTTTTTACCTCCAATGCATTTAAACTTTCCATTGGGTTCAATAGAGCATGTTCCCAGCTGCGCCGCCTTTCTCTTACCCATCTTCGCAGGCAAGTCAAGCTCCACGACATTGGAGACAGATCCGATCGAGCTAGCACCGCTTCGCTGAGTCGAGCTCCGAGTCAAATCTATGAGTGTTCCCTATGCCGATGCAGCATCCTCGTGCCGCCTAGGTAGCACCGATTGGTTCTCCTAGGAAGAAACATTATAGTTTGATAGGTTCCTGGTTCTTCTGGGTATATATCAAAAAACAATCTCGTGAGTTTTCTCACAGATCCTTAAGAAGAAACAATTGCAGCTATTGAGATTCATCAGTCACCTGTTTGTCATTGGAAAACGGATGTGCCACATTATATATCTGTGTTGATAAATCCCTTGTGGGTGATATAATCACACCCAAAACCTGCAATTGTTATCTCAAAATGTATCAAAACGAAACAGAACGCATAATGGTAACCAAAAGGGATTTCCCATGCTCCTCAACCTTCAAGGGAACCAAAAACTACCAATCAACGACGAGATTTTCTGTGACATATAATGCTCTACCGGATAAAAAGTGTCAACTAAAGGCCAAATTGAACCCAACAAAACCCTAATTTCCAGTCAGATTAACATACATACCAGATTGGCTTCCCTCGGAATCAAACGACATAGATGTAATAAGAGGGGAAGGCGGATGCCTGGTGAGGTTTGGGAAAGTGAGAGGAGGTTCGACGGATGATTTCGACGAGAGGGACAAGGAAAGCTAGGGTTTTCCCGGAACCGATGGTGGCGTCGATGGCGACATCCGTGTAACTATAGAGCAAGGGGATGGTCGCGGCATGAACCGGAGTGCAGAACTCAAACCCAGGCTGTCCGAGCAAGCAACAATCACAACTATGAACAAATGAAACCAGATTCAAGAAGAGGAGGGAGAAAATCGGAGAAAAGCTGATAATCTTCTCGAGATAATCAGAGACAACGGTCTGCCAATACAGACCCAATGCGAGTCCACACGATGGGCCACCGTCGGTGCCATCTCGGGAATAAACTTCTTCCTCTGATTCTATCTGTCGGGAATCTGAGAGTGCGATACATCACCGCCGTGCCGCCCTAGCTAGCAGCGTTCTGACACCCGAGAATTCTAGCTTTTGGCTTCTGGCTTCATCACCCTCAGAAACTCTGATGTGTGATACATCACCGCCCCTTGCTCGCAGATCCTCATCCACATCGCCTTTGCAATTGGTTCGACTCGACCTCATCCTTTGCGATGGCATCGCCACCCCTCGCTCGCAGGTCCTCATCATTGCCGCTTACGCAACCGGTTCAGTGCCTGACCTCATGCATGAACTGGGGAAAGGAAATGATGAAAAGGCGATGGAGGATGATAAAGAGGTGTGCCTGGGTTGAATGGAGATAATGAGCTCATTATCTGGAGCAAGGCTCAAAAATGGGGAGGAGGCGAAGAGTCAGGTAGAGTGTGAATCGTGCCGAGTCTGATAGGAAGGTTGAGGAGGATTTTTTCTTCCGCGTTGAGGTGGCAACACCGGGGAGGAAAAATCCTCCTTTATATATATATATATATATATGATTTTCAATCATATATATATTTTTTAAAATTAACTTTAATTTTACCTTTATAATTTTGATATTTTCGATTGTCCTTGTGATCCGTAAGACCTATGTGACCCTTGTGATCCATACGATCATGCGAGCTTTGTTATATATGCGATCCATGCGATTTTTGTTATCCGTAGGACCCGTGCGATCTAAACGACCCATGTGACATTCGAAAATCTTTGGAAATCACTGAAAATTGCTCGAAATCACTGGAAATCGCTGGAAATTGCTCTCAACTTCGAAATCGCCTCTCGTTTCTTTCTCTCAATTTTGAAATAAGTTTCATTACGAAATAATATCAAACTGTATGTGTTTTCACTAACAAAAAATAAGAACACATCTGTCTTTTCTCCAATTTTTTATTAGATTTTTGAAGGTATATGTAAAGCAAAGAAACCCTAAAAAAATATCTTTGATATTTTGCCAAGTCAACATAACAAGGATGGAAGAGAAAATTCTTTATTCATATCATGTTTTCACTTTATATCATTATCTATATTGTATAAATAGATGCCATTATATTTGTAGAGAAATGGTGACTGAATCCGGAGAAAGTGGTTAAAGATATTCAATATTATAATACTTCTTTTTCAATGTCTTTTGATTATATGAATACGTCTAGACAAAATTTTATAAAGTAAAATCTATTGAAAAATGGTAAAGAAGGAAAAAGTGTACATGTATGATACAAATGTTGCATCAAATAAAAACTTTACTAAGAAAATCTTATTTGAGTAAAATGTAGTAAAAAAAAAACAAAACAAATATTGTACCTCCTTTAAAATGATCATCATTCTATATCTTTTAAACAATACATTCCAATTATATAAATCGTATTCTCAAATGTTTTGTAGATAGAACCTTAATAAATAAATTTACAAGATTTTCACTTGATTTTTTTTCATTGAAAAATATGTTCTCTTTTGTAACCTCTAATATATCTACCATTAAGTTAAGCTATACAAACAAAGTTATCTTCAAATAATATTGTGGATATATATTTATCGATCGAAAGACCACATGTCTCTTGTATAAATTGGGATATAGATCTTAACCAAACATATTCACTATTTTTTTAACGGATTGTCAATATTTTTATAGTTTGAGGAAGTTGCTACCAATATTTGCTTCAAAAACGCCATAAAATTGCAGGTCTACAACATGTGAACACATACCCTAATTAGGATAAGACTTTATAAGGTTCAAATAAATATCCTTAATTTGCATAATCAATTTAATCAAAATTTGATGAGTTATTATAATATAGCCATATCAATTATTCCTGAAAGATATCTAAATATATATGTTGAATACCATTTTAGTGTCACTCAGTTGATGATGAACTATATCTTAATAAATTCACTACAAAAGATATGTCATGACGTGTATTATTAACAAAATATATTAGAGTTCCAAAGACACTAAGATATGATATTTTAGGACCAATTAGTTTTTCATTTTTCTCACGAGATTAGTTCTTCATTTTTTCTTCAAATTAACTTAATAATATATATCACACGATTATAATAATTTATTTAGAAATAATTGTCATAGTTTGTATATCAATTAAAAAATAATATAAAAATTTATTGATACAAGTAAAAACAAATAGTAAATGTATAGATTTTGTATTTTAAAACAAGATCATATTTTACAAGATTTTCATTTTTATTATATATTTTGTTGTAAAATAAATAAAATATATTGGAAATAACAAGTTATGTAAGAAAAAAAAGCGATACAAAGAATACGATTTGTTATTCATAAGAATATATTTTGTGTGTAGAAATGGTATATCATACGTGTATTTATATGTTTTAGAAAGGATAGAATAATCATTTTGTTAGAAAATAAATGAAATAAGGATATAAAGATTGAAGAGAAAATTCTTTATTCAAGTGATATTTTACTTTATATTTTTTCTTTATATCATTATCTACATTATAGATAGATAACATTATATTTGTAGAGAAGTTGTGATCGAAATGCTATTACATCTGTTACAGAATAATATGTCTTTTCATAATAAATTTTTTTGGTAAAGCCTCAAACAACAAATTTTACTTTATATAAAACAATCTCATTTTTCTCATTTCTCTAATAAACAAATAAACATTTATTACTTATGTGTTTAATTCCTTTTAATGTTTAGATTATTGTTCCAAAAACTCTTCGTATTTTAAATGATTATGATTCGGATTTGATTGTCTCTTTCCATTTTGGCCAATCATTTCGATTTTTCTGCTCTTCCACACGATAAGTTCAAGATCCTAATTTTTATTTATTACATCGTGCGCTATATAATAAATGAAAATATTGAGGACAATTGCTTTACTTCCACTAAAGAAAAATATGACATTTCCAACGCTACAGAAAGGATAGGAACTTCATTTTGTTAGAAAATAAATGAAATAAGGATAAAAAAAAATTGAAGAGAAAATTCTTTATTCAAGTGATATTTTCCTTTATATTTTCCCTTACATCATTATCTACATTATAGATAGATAACACTATATTTGTAGAGGAGTTGTGATTGAAATGCTATTACATCTGCTACAGAATAATATGTCTTTTCATAATAAAAACTTTTGGTTAAGCCTCAAACAACAAATTTTACTTTATATAAAATAATCTCATTTTTCTCATTTCTCTAATAAAAAAAATAAATATTTATTATGTATGTGTTTAATTCCTTTTAATGTTTAGATTATTGTTCCAAAAACTCTTCGTATTTTAAATGATTTTGATTCGGATTTGATTGTCTCTTTCCATTTTGGCCAATCATTTCGATTTTTCTGCTCTTCCACATGGTAGGTTCAAGATCCTAATTTTTATTTATTACATCGCGCACTATATACTAAATGAAAATATTGACGACAATTACTTTACTTCCACTAAAGAAAAATATGACATTTCCAATGCTACAAAAAGGATAGAAAAATCATTTTGTTAGAAAATAAATGAATAAGGATAAAAAAAGATTGAAGAGAAAATTCTTTATTCAAGTGATATTTTCCTTTATATTTTCCCTTTATATCATTATCTACATTATAGATAGATAACATTACATTTGTAGAGGAGTTGTGATCGAAATGCTATTACATCTACTACAGAATAATATGTCTTTTCATAATAAAAACTTTTGGTAAAGCCTCAAACAACAAATTTTACTTTATATAAAACAATCTCATTTTTCTCATTTCTCTAATAAACAAATAAACATTTATTACCTATGTGTTTAATTCCTTTTAATGTTTAGATTATTGTTCCAAAAACTCTTCGTATTTTAAATGATTTTGATTCGGATTTGATTGTCTCTTTCCATTTTGGTCAATCATTTCGATTTTTCTACTCTTCCACACGGTAGGTTCAAGATCCTAATTTTTATTTATTACATCGTGCGCTATATAATAAATGAAAATATTGACGACAATTACTTTACTTCCTCTAAAGAAAAATATGACATTCCAACGACCAAATCTATTGGAAATGACTTTTTTTTACGTTGAAAATGAAATTTTCCAACGGATTTCAGACTATTGAAAATCGATCGTTGAAAACACACATCCATTATTATTTTCAACGATATTTTAAAGGAAAATATTGAAAAGTATCAAAGGATTGTAACGGATAACGTCGTTGGAAATTACAATAGATGCACGTTACAAAATTTCAACGGATGACTGTTGAAAAATTGCAACGGTCATCCGTTGCAAATATTTCTTGGATACCAACGAGCATCTGTTGAAATTGTTCGCGAGAATTGCCAACGGATACCCGTTGATATTTTGTTCTTTTATCAATAGACTTCCGTTGATAATTTGATGGATTATTTAAAAAAATTTAAAAAATAAAATAAAATAAAAGTTTTTTTTATATATACATAATTTTATAAAAAATTTAAAACAAATTGCCCGCATATCTTCTGCACCAGCACTGTCATCTTTGTACTTATCTTTGCTAATGCCTCGGGAAAAGGGTTGCATCAGAGTTGATTATCAATTCTGGCTCGGTGTTGTTTCCTCCATCGGTAGTGGTGGTTGATACGCTTGACCGGTCATCACCTTGATAATACTCTCCATATGATGCATTTTTGCTCGTGTATCTCGAAATGTAGCTTGCATTTTTCAAAGTGTATCTTGGATTGATTGAAGTGTAATCTCGAGCTGCTCGATGCGTCGTTCTTGCATAAAAGTTTTTTGGATCGTTGGGGGTACCGTCGTGGCATCCTCTACAATATCTTTTTGTAGAAAATCCAAACCATATAGAAACCCTTTATATGTCCTAACAGACTGCAATATGAAACACATTAAAGTTAGTATATCGATTTAAATATTTTTATATAATTAATGAATTATTAGTGTTATTAACATTATTTACCTCTAAATAAATTTTGTCCTTTCTAAAGGACTAAGTTCATCAAGAAATGAATCGAATGCTTGCGATTGTTGTGTGATCTTCTCCGTGACAGTTTTCATTATTCGCTCTGGCCGGAGGTCAACGAGCTCAGGTTCGTCGACCTCTTCCCCGACAACAGATTTATTCTTGGCGTAAGTCGCAACGATCAGCTCAAGAAGAGTCGGTTCTCTTCCTATCCTTTGCATCTTTAACATTAAAATAATATGATTAGGTAAAATAAATATAAATTATAAATATAAATTTCTTACCAATTCTTTCTTTCTTTACGGAAATGATTTCGCTCCCGAAGTATGGCAATGTAGACGTTTCCTGACTTTCTCACTATACCGATACTCTTTTGGGCTTTTTGCTTTTGGCCTTGAAGTCCTACGACTCCCAATGCTAGATGAGTTGGATGAATACCTCATCAATTGCCCATGTCAGTTTTTCATTCTTATTGTAATAGTTGCGTTTGGCATTCGTCATCTCCAAGCGTAATCGAGCTTGTATATCGTGCATCTAGACGGTATAGGTGTGTGATGTATCCTTCTTCCGATATCTAAACGCGCACTATAAAATTAAATATAAAAAAAAATATTAATCAAATTCAATAATAATGTTAAATTAAATCTTTTTTATATCACTTATGATAAATATACACCGCCATCGACGGCGTATAACCTCTGGCATCACTTGCCAAGAATAGTACAACCGATCTTGTAAAGAACCTTGGATGGTGTTTTTATTTGCGTGTTTAAGAACATCATCCACATCAAACCTACACATGTAAACGATATTATTAGACAATTTTTAAAATTAATACAAATATATATGTGTAAATAAATAGTATTTCATCATAACGTCTAGTTAGAATGTTTGGGATTGATGATAGGAACAATTGGACAACAATTGGACACTCGTTGAAGGTATTGATCAAAGCATCAATATCCACCATATCATATTTGTCATCAAATATCGGTGGTATCGATATAGGTGATGGAGGCCGGTATGATGGTGGAGGAGGTGGTGGCCGGTATAGTACTTGCCAATAATCCATCGTAATTGATAAATCGCCGAGCTTTCATTAATTTTAAGTGTTTAGGATGTTGGGTTGATTTGGGTGCGGAAGCGTGTTTTATCAACCCGAATTTTTAGATCTAGTCATATTCAGATTAGTTTTCCGGGGTTTTCAACGATAAACAATTTAGAAACAATTTCGTACCTGTAACGTTGAATCTGTAACAATCGGATGATAGACTTGATAGTACAAGTTCTCTACGTGTATCCACGCCGAGATCGGATTCTGCCTTCAAAGTTTGATGCGGAATTCTCGATGAACGAAAACTATTTCGTTCTTCGTGATTTTTCTTTTGACGGCTATTAGGGTTTTAGTGATTCTGTAATCTTATATCGAAAACCTAATTTTCGTTTCTTAAATAGAATTATTAAATTTTAATAATTACACTTTTAACCCGAGACTATCCAAATATTACATAACAAGCATATAACTTTCAATCTCCCACTTGCCTTTACGTAATATTTCAAACAGTCAAAGTATATGTATCTCCATACACAAACTTGCATGTATATCTGATGTACTAACCCCAAAATAAAATCAAGTACAATTATATTCTTCGGTGCTAGCGGAAGAATATAATTGTATTCCACACTGATTGTCTAACAATCACAAGCAGATACCGAGACACTCGTATGCGTGTGACCTCGTAGGTTCATCACTAAACCGGTAGTCAATTAGTTTCCACTAATTAACTAATCGAGGTTGGCGTCTAGCAACACTCCCCAACGACCGGATAGCGTGAAGTAACATCCTTACTCATTTGAGTAACAATTTTACCCAAAACGAACCATGTGTGAAGTTGACGTTAGTATTTCCTTCCATCTTTACAGCTCCGGATGCATCCTAGGCATGGTCATAACTGTCAACCTTACGGATCATCAACTATGTTTCATGTCAATCACAAAAGACTGATGAATGAACCTAAGAAACACCTTTCTTCATTCATTCAATGTACTCTGGCCAGAGATTCGTACAGTCATTGTGATTACTGACAACATAGAGCCCAAACTCTTACCAAGAGTTGATGGGTCCCATCTTGATCAGTCACTAACTACGCAAATATCTAATTATTCCCAATATCTATTCAACTAGTACCCTCAGATACTAGGTGTCCAGAATCAAAGAATAAAAGATGAGATGCTAGTTACTATGGCTTGTCAAACTCCTTTGACCCAAGCGCCTTCGTGAACGGATCTGCTGCATTTTCCTTTCCATCCACCTTCTGGATTTGCACGTCCCCACGCGCTATGATCTCTCGTATCAGGTGAAACTTCCGCAGAACATGTTTCGATTTCTGATGAGACCTTGGTTCCTTCGCCTGAGCAATAGCTCCGGTGTTATCACACAATAAAGGAACAGCTTCAATAAAGGAACAGCTTCCTTTATCGAAGGTACCACCCCAAGTTCATCTATGAACTTTCTCATCCAAACAGCCTCTTTAGCTGCTTCGCAAGCCGCTATATATTCTGCTTCAGTCACCGAATCGGCTATAGTAGCCTGCTTGGAACTCTTCCAACTTACTGCGCCTCCATTCAGACAAAACACATAGCCTGAAATGGATCGACTGTCATCCTTGTCCGTCGAGAAACTCGCATCAGTGAATCCTTCTAACTCCAAGTTAGAGCCACCATAAATGAGGAACTGGTCCTTAGTCCTTCTCAAGTACTTAAGGATGTTCTTAACAACCTTCCAGTGTTCCTCACCAGGATCTGCCTGATATCTACTCACTACACTTAGTGCGTAGGCTACGTCAGGCCTAGTACACGTCCTGGAGTACATGATGGCTCCCACTGCGCTAGCGTAGGGAAGCCGACTCATGTGTTCTCTTTCTTCCGGGGTCTTAGGACAATCCTCCCTAGAAAGTGAAATTCCAGTGCCTATCGGTAGATAGCCTTTCTTGGAACTTTCCATGTTGTATCGTCTCACGATACTGTCGATGTACTGGGATTGTGACAATCCAAGCAACCTCTTCGATCTATCCCTATAGATCTTTATTCCCAGAATATAGGCTGCTTCTCCTAGATCCTTCATGGAGAACTGATCAGACAACCATGACTTCGTCTCTTGCAACGTCGGAATGTCATTTCCTATGAGCAATATGTCATCCACATAAAGCACAAGGAAGACAATCGTGCTCCCACTAAACTTCTTGTACACACAAGGCTCTTCATCACATCTAACAAAGTTGAACTCTTCAACTGCCTTGTTAAAGCGAATGTTCCAGGTTCGAGAAGCTTGCGCTTGAGTATAAATGGACCTCTGAAGCTTGCATACCATATGACCTTGAGTTGGTGACGTGAAACCCTCAGGTTGAGTCATGAAAACCTCTTCCTGGAGCTCTCCATTAAGGAAAGTTGTTTTCACGTCCATCTGCCAAATCTCATAGTCATAGTACGTCGCTATAGCAAGCAGAATCCGAATAGATTTGAGTATTGCCAGAGGGGAGAACGTTTCTTCATAGTCAATCCCTTCTCGTTGACTATACCCCTTGGTAACTAGACGAGCTTTATAGGTCTCTACCTGCCCGTCTGCTCCAATCTTCTTCTTGTAAACCCATTTACAACCGATCGGTCTGGAAGCCTGTGAAGAATCAACCAAAGTCCATACTTTGTTGATCTTCATTGATTCCATCTCGGATTCCATGGCTTTTCACCATTTCTCAGAATCTTAATCTAAGTTGATATAGTGATAATTTATATATTATATTAAAAGAAGGAATTAAATGAATATCTTGCAAGTATATATAATCCATTTTTAATTCCGGAATACATACCTGCACATTGAATCCAATATGAGTTTGATTTTGAAAAGCTGCATATATATATATACATCTTATATAAATTATCATATCATATGCAAACCATGTCATTAAAGCTGACCATAATCTTAAGTTAAAAAGTTCAATACCGATTTCAGAATATCTCAATCAGAAGTTACAATGTACTTTGCTAAGTAAAAATATGTTATATATATATATATAATGTGATAAAACAATTATTCTTCTCCATTAAAGAAAAAGCCCTTTGTCTAAAAAATGCAAAATAAATAAATAAATAAAATCGTAAGAGATATGACAAAGCGAAGACAGAAATCTCACTCTAGAAATTTGAATTTTTTTATATAAATTAAGTATGCAAAATATGAGAACAGTATTAACCCTTCAAAATAGCGTGTACCTTTCAATTATTATTCTTTTTAAACGGTTTTTTTAAAACAATTTATTGCATAATATTTTAACATTCTTTGACCCGAATTAGAAATAATTTTGTTTTTAGATTCATCTAAATATAAATATATTGCATAATTTTTTATAAGTTATAGCACGTCTATTTCATATCTCAGAAATGTATTATAAGTTTTTTTTTATAAGTGTACATTCATTAAATCTTTCGTGTGTGTCTCGATTATAATAATGCATAATTTTTTTTTCATTAGTTTGGTTATCAAGATATAGACTTGTTTTATACATTAAATACTTTAATGTCTTATTAAATGAATTTAGACTGATATACATCTTATTTATATGATATTAAATAATAAATTAAATTGTTTTATAAAGATATTTAGTGTCTATAAAAACCTTGTCGGGAAATAATAATTATTGTTTTCGAAGTTATATGTAAAGAGTTGAACAAAATATAGTTTACATATCAACTCACCAACAGAATCTCCATTAGTTGTTGCAACTTTGCTGATGTAATTCGGCACCGATGCTCTTTGTCGGACAACGATTTGACATTTCACAAATTATTTACGTAACAATTAAAATAAATACTAAAAAACATAGTATGTGATTGTAAAAGATTTAATATAGCTATCAAATTTTAATATTCTATATTTTGGGATTATAGTGGATAATGTATTTTTAGTTACTTGTACAGAGTAACACTCCAATAATACATGTTGTTGGGATTATGGTGGTCGAATAATACAGCAATACCGATGTGACCAAGTCTACAATGCCAAAGGTACGTCTGTCTTTGACGATCATCTACCTTTCTCTTATGGCCCGAAACATGCATGTTAATTTGTTCTACATTAACATCAGGTAAGATATAAAGTCCTTGTTGCAAATAACCATTCACACATAAATCATCACCATGATAAATAGAGCAAATGTTATTACTGAAAACTGTTCGAAATCCACGTCTATCAAGCATAGAAATAGAAATTATGTTCGAAACAAATTTCGGAACATAATAACAGTCGTCTAACAACAAAGTCTTGTCCGTAGGCATAATAAGGGAAATACATCCTACGGCTAGAGCAGCAACACTTGCGCCATTTCCAACCTTCAGACTGAACTCTCCCTTCCTGAACCTCCTACTGACCCTCAGCCCCTGCAACATATTGCAGACGTTAAAGCTGCTACCGGTATCCAATACCCATCTAGATGAATCAATAGTAGTCAAGGATAACATGAAAACATTTTTCATGAGAATCTTACCTTGCTTCTTGCCCTTCAGAGACTGCATGTATTCCTTGCAGTTCCTCTTCCAATGTCCTTTCTTCTTGCAGAAGAAACATACGGCTTCTGATTGGTTGGCCTTGGTGGCACCGCCCTTTGCCTTGGTCTCACCAGACTTAGGCGCGCTCTGCCTGGTCCTGGGCCTCTTCTTGCCCTTCCTCTTCTGATAAGAGGACTGACCAACCATCAGCACAGATCCCGATACCCTCTTCCCAATGGACATCTGTTTCTCATACTCAGTGAGCATGTTGTGCATCTCATGCAACTCAACATCTAGCTTGTTCATGTTGTAGTTGACCACGAAAGGGGAGAAGGACTCCGGAAATGAATGCAAGATCATCTCCTGTTGCATCTCCTTACAGAAGGTACACCCCAGCTTCTCAAGCTGTTCTATCAGACTAATCATCTGAAGAACATGGGGTCCCACAGGAGATCCCTCACGCAGAGCGGACTTGAACAAAGTCCCTGACAGCTTGGACCTTGCCGTCCGACTCTGCTCACCGAACATCTTCTTAAGATGCTCCATGATCTGCTTAGCATCCATATTCTCGTGTCGCTTATGGAGTTCGCCACTCATTGACGCCAAGATTAGACACTTCACAGTGATACACTTTTCCTCGTACTTTGTATATTCACTGAAAGCCACGTTGTTCGTTGGGTCTGGCACTGGAGGAGCCGGTTTGTCGATCACATCGATCAGCTTCTCACGTGTCAGCACCATGCGCAAATTGCGTTGCCATTCGTCGAAGTTTTCACCAACCAGCTTGTTGGTCTCGAGAATTGGACGCAAATTGAATTGAGACATTCTCAGGAGATCTGTTAACGAGGAAAAAATTTACAGCAGAGAGTTAGACATCGTAAATATCATAGAGACATGGACTTCATCTATATGATATTTTTCGCTAATGAATGTTACGATAACATTAGAAATCTTATTTCCAATTAGCATCTATCTATAACTATATGCCTGAGCCCCTTGGTAGTCAAGACGTTTCCCAAACATATAAAATAGATTCTTTATAAATTTTATCGGCATAAAATTTATAGTTATTTTACTTTGGCTCTATATCACATAGTCACCTGGTAATCAGGTCATTCCTATCGATATAGTTGAGTTCATCCTTTCAGCTCATGGTTGGATAACAATTAAGTTTATGTCCCCTGGGTAGTCCAGGCATATACAAAAACTAATTGTTCCCTCCCACTAGACATCTGATGTCATAGATGTATGAATCAAATTATTGAACTACATGCCTCCTGGTAGTCAGGCCGTACCATGTAAACAAGAACCTATTCAAAACATCTACGATGAAGGAAAAGCCTAACGATAAACAATTTATCGTTTTAGAACTCAATTATTAATCAAAATTCTTAATTTTAATATAAACGATATAGACGAGTTTATCCTTCAGCTAATGGTCAGATATCGATTAAGTTTATGTCCCCCGGGTAGTCCAGGCGCTTACAAAAAACTAATTGATTCCTCCCACTCGACATCTGATGTCATAGACGTACGAATCGTATTCTCGAACTACATGCCTCCTGGTAGTCAGGCCGTACCATATAAACGAGAATTGATTCAAAACGTCTACGGTGAAGGAAAAACGTAACGATAAACTATTTATCGTCTTATAACTTAATTATTAATTTTAAATTAAGATTCAATAATCTTAAATTAAAATTCAATAATCTTAAATTAAAATTCAATAATCTTAAATTAAAATTCAATAATCTTAAATTAAAATTCAATAATCTTAAATTAAAATTCAATAATCTTAAATTAAAATTCAATAATCTTAAATTAAAATTCAATAATCTTAAATTAAAATTCAATAATCTTA
>CM071876.1:14454488-14475973 GCA_036759665.1 Gynandropsis gynandra | reverse complement strand
GGATGACAGACTTGATAGTACAAGTCCTCTACGTGTATCCACGCCGAGATCGGATTCTGCCTTCAACGTTTGATGCGGAATTCTCGATGAACGAAAACTATTTCGTTCTTCGTGTTTTTTCTTTTGACGGCTATTAGGGTTTTAGTGATTCTGTAATCTTATATCGAAAACCTAATTTTCGTTTCTTAAATAGAATTATTAACTTTTAATAATTACACTTTTAACCCGAGACTATCCAAATATTACATAACAGGCATATAACTTTCATAAAACTAGTATTTGAGAGAATTTATTGTTTCGGTATTGAGATTCTGTTGAAAATGAACTGTTCAATGGATTAAAATACAGAATTTTCCAACGGATACCCGTTGGAAAATATGTCCAATCAACGTAAGTCATTTATTGACATGATTGTTGAGTTTCCAAAGAATGACCGTTGGAAATTATGTTATCGAGGTAACGAATACCATAAAATGGATATACATCTTCTTTTCAATCGACATCTGTTGGAAATATGTATACATTTCAACGATCATCTATTGGAAACATGTATATAGTTCAACGGTCATTCGTTGGAAATTCCATCTGATGACCGTTGAAAAATGGAAAACCGTGAAATTTTTCTAAGTGTTGTCAAAATTTAAATGATTCAATGGGCATCCATTGCAAGTTCCAATGAATGGCCGTCGAAAATGGAAAACATGATTTAAAAAATTTAAAATTACAAAAGTTTGATATTGTAATTACATAATTTACATATTTTCTTCTGTTGATTCTTCAATTGACGAGTCTTCCTTCGGTGATGCATGGAATTCATTGTCATGTTCATCTTCTATGTCTTCTGGTTCAACGTCTTCATAATCACCAATGTATTTACCATTTATGTTTGTATCATTTAACGTATGGACTCAGGGTGATCGGTTTTCAATGGATCTTCTTTACAATGCCACACAGTTATTCTTAACTATGACCCACTATTCCTCTCTTCGATGTTTCAATGTTGTTGGATAGTGCATGTAATATACCTGATATGTTTGATCTGTTTTGATGAATGGATCATACTTTGCATATTATAGTACAGATTTGATGTCAATTCCTCCCCATCAATTATTTTGTGGTAACACGTCCTATGATTGGGTCAAACCACTGATATTTGAAAAATATTATCTTCAATCCAACGGGACCAATATATTCCACCTTTAGGATTTGGTGCAAAATATTGTAAAAATTATCATCCTTTATCACAATCAACGCAAACGCCGTAATTGAATGTGTTTCTATGTTTTCCGTGCTCGTAAGTGTGGAATGTGTATTCCCGAATAAACATAATTAGCCCACACAATACATTTCTTGCAGGAATGTTAGTCAAATCTCTTAACCAACTAGGATGTCAACCATCACAACCCTTAAGCTATATAATATAAAAATAGATGATTACTTATAACATACATTAGTTTAAGCATATATATGATAATACATATACTTACATAATCTCTGAACCACGAGGCATAATGTTAAACTTCCATTTTGTTGAGTTCATTTGCATGTAGATGAGGATATGTACCCATGACATCTTCATCAAAGATCCTGTAATGAAAATATGTTAACAAACACACACACACACACACACACACACACACACACACACACACACACACACACACACACACACACACACACACACACACACACACACACACACACACACACACACACACACACACACACACACACACATGTATGTTTGTAAATTAAAAGATCGATTATCATCATGTAGTTTCGAAAGGTAATATCTCTTGACAGTTTAATAATATATGTGTGGGCGTGATTATACTCCTCGTGTGTTAGCCAATATTCCTTGGATTTTCCTATGGTGTTAGCAATATTGCTACATGCATATAAAACATCTTTTTGTTCGGTACATATTTTTATAAATATGGTTTTCTCTGACGAAATCTGCTTCACAAAATTTACATTCTAAAAGGTCTTATCTCGTCCCTAAAAAACATGCAACTATTTCTACAAACATCAATCTTCTCATGTGGTATTCCCACATCCTTTGAAAAATTCTTTATTTCATAATATGTGTCATGAGCTTGATTATTTCCCGGTAAATATTCACATTGTTTTGCAAAATGAATCCCTGCAATATTTAGCTACATTATAGTAGGTTTTTATACTCATCAATATTGATGATATGGATAAACAAGACTGACCTTCATGACAACCTTTCATATAGGTTGTTTTGCGGCATCTAATAGGTTGAAAATCGGCCTACCTCATTGTTCGACATCTCTTCATGGATTCGCTCAACGAATCCAAGAAAAACATCTGATACCATTTCCATATATGGATTGGTCGTCACTGTTTTACAATGAACCTCTTCATTTGTTTTTATTGCTTGTGCTTCTTGTACACTATCTCTAATGCCACAACCGTGAAAGAACCAAACTTTCGTAATTCTCTACAAAACCTACTTTGTAAATATGGTTACAAAGAATTTTTTGACTTTAATATTTCATGTTTTTGCATCTTTTGTTGGGACATAACATTAATCCTCATTCTTGACACAAAAGTTACGTCGACGCAAAACTCATGAAGTGCTCCAATCCGTGTAAGAAGTCTTGCATAACTTTCTTAGTTATGAGATATTTTCTTCTATATCAGTTTGAAGAAGATGACATTATTTGAAATTATATTTTTTGTTCATGGCTTGATGGTAAGCAATTCGAGTTTATTGTATAAATAGTAAAAATTCCAATGGATGCATGTTTGAAAGATGCCCATTGAAATCTAACATTTGATTTATTAAAACGATCACATCGAAATTATAACTTTTCCAACGGGAATCTGTTGGAAATAAAAATGGTCATCCGTTGAAATAATTTAACGTTGTTTCAACGGATTCACCAGCAAGCTTTCAACGGATTATATCTGTTGGAAATGCCAACATATTGTAGTATATTTGTGACCATTGATAATTCTCCATTTTCACTACAATTCATTGAAAATAATTATTAAAGGATGGATCCGTTGATCCTTCATTGATATTTGGTGGTTTTTGTAGTGTTTGATTGCATCACTTTTTTTTAATATCGACATAATTCATTGATAGCTCTTCGTGTCATTAGTTTTTAAATACATGGTTATCTTAATATGAACTATATCAAAGTCTCTTCTTGAAAGACATCCTCATTTTGGTCACCTTTATGATTTTTTTTTTGAAGGTGTTTATCTTTGGAATCAAATGATCTACCATGCTTCAGGAATACCTTAGACTACCTAGAAATTATAGGTTGTCATTCTAGAACATTTTATTCTGATTAGAGCATTTACAACTAGAATATGAGATTTTTCGACTCTTTCATAGTCAAGAATACATCTAGCAATTGATTTGCAATATCCTTGTAGATGACTTTTCTTTTGTACTTCTAATTCACTATTTTTAGAGGATCTAAACTTGTTAGTGGTATTACATTTCACGATATATATTTTTCCAATTTTTTATTATTTTTTTCCCAATGTTGGATATAATGGTACATCAAAATAACACCATAAAAATATTGTAGTGAAGACAACTCTAGTAGTTGGTTCGATATATTTTACTATAGATGAAGATTTATTCCAAACATATATTTCCATCGTTCCATGAGGTCACATTTTAGTTTTTTTTGGTTGATTTTTTGGGATATGAACGACACATATAAATGTTCTCAAATTAAAAATATTTAGGTTTTTTTGTCGTAAACCAATTGCAAAATGAAATTATCATTGTAATTAGTTGGTCGGATTTGTATTACTTGTGCTGCATGCAGAACAACATGTATCCTACCCATACGGAGAGAATGGATTTTCATAAACATTAGTCTCATAGTCCACTAAATGATTATGGTTGATCGTTTTTTTATGAAAATATGTTACAAGATATTTCATCTTTATGCCTATTGACATACAATAAGTATGGAATAACCGTAACATGAATTTACCAGCATTATCAAGAAGAATTATTTTAATTGGATATTGATTAATTGCTCGATAAGTTTGATAAGCATTCCCACATTCCAATCATTGACCTAAAATAGATTGTGGAATGTAATGATATACTTATCTCCTAATTGTTGTTATGTATATAATTTTAAAATTTTTCTAATTGTTTTTATGTCTGTTTGCAGGTTTAACGTGGATGATGTGTTGAATCATATAAAACCCTACATCATCCAAGCTTCGATGTAGGAACGACTTTATTATTCATGAGAGTTGATGCCAAAAGTTATATGCATCCATGGTGGTGTAATTTTATCATAAGTTCTAAATTTTTACATTTTTTATTAATTAATTATTAATTTTATTTAACATATATTAATTTTATGTTGTTTCATATTACAGAAATCTTATAGAAGAAGTAAGAGTCACATGTCACGCATCTACGCCACATAGATGCGTATGCAATCATTGCTGAAATTGATGATGAATAACACCAAAAGAATTACCTAAAAAAGGACGTTAAACCAAAGTGGGCCACAAATTAGATCTTGAACAAACTCAAATGTTTTGAGTTGGAAGATTTCAAGTTCAAGAGAGAGAAGTAATAAAAATATCGATATGACGAGAAGGTTTTAAGGGATGGTGCACATCGACACACCACAAGAGCAAAATCATTTATGAAAAGAAATAAAGAGTTGGAAAGAATAATTGAATTGTAAATATGATATATGTTAATTTTCAATTGTATCTAATTTCTCTGTTGAATATTGTAAATGTAGAGGATGAGGAGAAAAACTAAACTTTTTTACCTTGTGGTTGCCAAGAAGAAATCTGTCACCTAGGAAGAGACCGACAAACACGAGTTTTTCAATCCTCGCACTGAAAAGATGGTTAAGATTGTGATAGAGATGATCACATATCAACCGCAAGGTGTCGGGTTCATCTTTAGATGAAATTATTCCTCTACAAAAGGATATAATTTATTTACAAGCAAAACCTTGTTATCTTTATGTTAAATTTATAATTGAAGATATTTTTTTATTATACTAACGTATTGTTTTACATATGTAGTCCATTCATCCGTATAAAAGGCGATTTTTTATTTTGGGTTCTCTACAATACATATTGAGAGGATGTCATAGCAATACCCAATGGTTCAAGAGACATACTTTCAAGAACCATGCATCGAGCAACTCGAGGCCACACTTTTAGATTATACAATGAAGATGCGTCACATAAAGAGTATTATCGAACCGATGATTGAGAAACCCCATCAGCCACAAATACTCCACTCCATCACATATGGGTGACACAACGTCGAGAGAAGAAGATCCGACATTCGATTAAGATACGATCCATTCCCGAGGCGATAGAGAAGAAGACTGTGCAGTTTAAATTATGTTTGAGATTTGTATTTGTAAATTTTAAATTTAAATATTGTTTTAAAATTTGTCTAATTTTAATTTAATTATTTTTAGTTTGTATTTTTTGTATTTTTTTCTCCATAATATCAATGCGCATTTGTTGAATATGTTTCATATGCTAATACATATCCTGTCAATATAATCAACATATGTTTGTTGATATATTTAAATTACTTGTTAAACGTAGCAACAAATGCCTATTGATACATTTGTGCATAATATCAATGAATACTCATGGATATTGCTATCAATATATTATAATGTTTACGAAATACCAATGGATGCCCTTTGATCATGTTAATTGAAGCCCATCTAAAAGTTCAATGGATGCCCGTTGGTCACTGCAATGGATATTCGTTAGTCGTGTCAAAGGATATCGACATGGATAAACATTGGAATTTTCAACATATATTTTTGTTACACTCCGTTGATATAATATCAACATATTTTTACCGTGCAAACGCTGTTGAAATTTGACACATATAGTTTTTTTCAATGGTTGATTATCAACGATTTGATATCCGTTGAAAAATTTCTATTTCAATGGAAATTAACTCATTTCCAATGGCTTTGTCAATTGAAAATGGCATCAGATGGATGTTTCATTTCTCTTTCCATTGTCGAATGTTCTTTGTGTAATCTCATAGATACAATGGTTTTCTTTGATTCATACAATCTTTTTTAACATGTTTTCTGTAAGCATATATAATATCTTTTTGTATAAATTATATTTTTCTAAAGATTGTTTCTTCAGATTAAATCTGATGGCATCACAAAATTTACATTCCAAAAATTTATTACCTTCATCCCAAAAGAACATGCCTATAATTCTATGATGTGCGGATTATCAAGAAAATAAAATGCATAATATTCACTTACCACAAGAATACGGATCGGTGTAATACCAGAGTCGAAGTCTAGGGACTAATACAATTCAAGTTAAGAATATAACTAAACTACGACGTATTAAATTGATGGTGATATGGGGTAAAATCCGAGAATGCTAAAATGAATTATGACAACAATGAAGAAATGCAAAAGAATTTATAATTAAGAACATCATGGGCTTCAGATTACCAGAATTTTCAAGGGTGCAGCCGACAAAAGATTATGAAGCTATCGAATTATCTTGATAACGGGAAATTCATGCCCATAAGTAGGGAATGATTCTCTCAACACCTAAATCCCCTAACCATAATAACGCACAATCTTACCTCCCGACAACGATTAACTTGTAATTACAGTAGCATTAAGCATGCAATCTTAATTCCTAAGTCGATTAACCGACCGGTCAAATTCTCATCAATCGAGCTTAATCAACAATCAACGATTCTGGTTTATAATGTAAACTGCTGGTTAAACATGAACTCCTAAATTACCGAGCGGACAATACAAGTATAAAACATTCTCCATATTGATTGTAGAATTGAAATAAAAGAAAATTTTGGAAGGTCTAAGCATTAATGCATAACTACAAGCATCCATTAAAAATCTAGTATCCACTACTAGAAAATTCAAGATTAGGGACGGAATTTGGGGACCGACAATTCCGTCCCTAAATTTAGGAACGAATTATACACGGTTTAGGAACGGAAAATGAAATCCGTCCCTAATCCGTCCCCAAATTTGGGTACAGAAGAGTCGTGCCTAATCCGTCCCTAAATGCGGACCAATTAGGGACGGAATAGTAAGTCGTTCCTAAATTGGAGACGTCAGGTCATCCGTCTCCAAATTTGGAGACGGGCAAGTCATCCGTCTCCAAATTTGGAGATGGGCAGGTCATTCGTCTCTAAATTTGGAGACAGGTAGGTCATCTGTCTCCAAATATGGAGACGGGCAGCTCATCCGTCTCCAAATTTTGAGATGGATTTGGGACCGTCCCTAAATTTAGGACTTTAAAAACCATTTTAGGGACGGTTTTGGAACGTTTTTTTGGAAAATTAATCTCTTAGTCCCTAATCCGTCCCTAATTCGTGTATAAATAATCTATTTAAACCCTCAACCATTTAGTCGTTTTTCATAAGCAACTCTCATATTTTTCACCCCATATCTTCTATAGTGTTTGCGATATAATGGCATCTTCATCAAGATCGAACATTTTCGATTCTAGACAATGGATGTACAGAAGAATTGATCCAGACTCTCAAAGCGTATCGAAAGAGTTTATAGAAGGCGTCAGACAGTTTATGACAATGGCGACGAATCAACAAGTTTACAAAGAAACGGGTACGTTGGTTTGTCCATGCGTCAAATGCAAGAATGAAAAAATTGTTAATGAGAGAACTGTTTGGAAGCATCTTTATTTAAGAGGATTTACCCCGAATTATTTCATGCGGTTATGTCATGGAGAAAAATTTGCACCACGACCTAGTAATGTTGTGGAAAACTTTAGGGGCACTATACATCATGATGAATTTGAGTATTCTCAAGATGTAGAAATGAACCCCTATGTGGAAATGGTGCAAAATGTATTCCGTGAAAGAAACGAAAATATTGAAGAAGATCCGAATGAAGAAGCAAAAAGTTTTTTTGAAATGCTAGAAAGTGCTAGGAATCCACTTTATGATGGTTGTAGGAGTGGTTTATCACAGTTATCTCTGTCTGCACGTTTGATGAATTTGAAGACTGAAAATAATTTGTCTGAGAATTGCATGGATTCGATATTGCAATTAGTAAGAGATTATTTGCCAGAAGATAATAATGCAGTAGACTCCTATTATGAGACAAAGAAGATGATGCGATCTTTGGGTTTATTGCCATATCAAAAGATTGATGTTTGTCAAGACAATTGCATGATTTTTTGGAGAGAGACATCGGAGATGAGTAATTGTCTATTTTGTGGAAAAGATCGGTTTTATTTAACAAAGAATGGAAAATCGGTTCCATATCGTCGTATGTGGTACTTACCAATTACACAATTGGAATATCCAGGTATAGAAAACAAGTTTAAAACAATGTTATCCTTACCACGTATGTCATTTTGGATATTGACTCAGATTTTGATATGTTTTGTAGGTTATGTCGGTTTAAAAGTGATGTTATTTCGATGTGATTGGTTCGATCCAATAATCGGTCGCAGAACAAGAGTAAACAAACTAGGCGTTGTAGAAGTTAACTCCACACGAAGATATACAAAATAGGAGCCTTTTATTCTTGCATCACAAGCTGATCAAGTTTGTTACGTTTCCTATCCGCATATTAGAATATCTTCAGGTTGGCGTGTCGCAATGAAGATACTTCCGAGGGGCAAATTTATCGACAACACAGAACAACAACAATTGCCAATGCCAACAACAATGACCGAGATTATTGCTATTGACGATGTACGCGTTGAAGAACTTACGCACGGTGAAATGGAAGAAATCGAAAGAAATGAAGATGATCTTCATGAAGATATAAAAGAAAAAGAAGATGTGGAATTTGAATCAGATTCAGAAGATTCGACGGACCAATTGTGTGACTTTGATGATGAATCATGTTAAAACGTTTACGGATTGTTTTTATATACTTTTTAATGATTGTTTCTATTTCTTAATGATTATATGTTTACGAATTGTTCTCAATGATTATACGTTTTTTTAATGATTATCGTCCCGATCTATCGCCCCGATCTCGTTCTATCGTCTCGGGCCCGGACCCCAGTCAATCGTCCCAGTCCCGGTCCCGGTCAATCGTCCCGATCCCGGTCCCGATCAATCGTCCCGACCAATCACTGATCTCTCGCCGTCGCCGCCGCGTTCACTGCGCCCATCCATCGCTGCCGCCTTCATCCCCTCCCGTTGCCGCCTACGTTCGTTGCGTCTCCCCTCCCGTTGCCTACGTTCGCCGCCTTGAGTCTCCCCTCTCGTCGCCGCCTTCGTCCCCTTGCGTCTTCCTTCCCGTCGCCGCCACCCTCCCCTCCTCCGTCGCCGCCCCGAACGAGATTCGCCAGTCAGGTATGAGCATAGGTTGATTTCGCTGGAATTTCGCTGGATTAGTTGAAAAAAATATTGATAGGAGCATAGAATTTCGGCGGAATTGGTTCTAAGTTAGCTGGAATTTTAAGTTAGGAGCATGGAATTTAGCTGTTTATTTAAGTGTTGATGTTAGAAGTTGAGAAATTTAGAAATATACGTTGAAATTTAGAATGTCGTAATATTTTTATTTCACATTTCAGTATGTCGCGCCGCGTTGGAAGAGGCGGTAAAACGAGAAACCGCCCTCAGTCCGAGGAAAGTGGCAACCTTTCATCTCATTCCCGACATTCCAATTCAGGATATGATGATTACATGAATCCAAATTTCTTCCAAAACACTGAATCGACACAATCGGGGCAATATATGCCGTATTATCCGCAAATGCAACCACCACTAGATCAAGTACAACATCACGATCCGCATATATACGAGGAACCAACAGTGGAAGAAATTTTAGCAATGGATGAAGAGCGACGGAAGCTTCCTCTTATAGACCCTGATCGAAAAAGCGGTGGACAATGGTACGTATACTCAATTTCAAATCTCAATTATAAATAGTTAACTAAATGTTCAACTTCATCCAAAGGTAAAGAAAAAGTATCGGATTACGAGTTCCGACATCAAATATCCGAAAGGTTCCAAGAATCCGACAGGCGCGTTGAACAAGCACTAAAGGAGGCTGAACTATCAAGAAAGCATGCTGAACGATCAGATAGGCGAATGGAAAAGCTTCTGCGCATGATGAAAGCGCAAATGCCTAACATCGATTGGGATGCACAGTTCAGAAGTGATTCCGACCACGACTAATCGGAACGGCTTAGGATTATATGTAATCGGAATGTTGGTTATATGTATGGTTTGTAATTTTTTATGTACTAATATTTATCTTTTAATGTAATCGAACTTTTTAAAATTTTATTTTTTTATTTTTTTAAAAAAATTAGGGACGAAAAATATTGCCCGTCTCTAAATTTGGCGACGGGCTATGCCGTCCTTAAATTTGGAGACGGACGAGTGTCGTCTCCAAATTTGGAGACGGATTCAGTGGTCCGTCTCCAAATTTTAGAGACCGAAAACAACTAATCCCCAATCCAGGGACTGTTTGGGGACCACTTTCTCCGTCCCTAATTGGGGACAGATTGGGGACTGAAATTTCCGTCCCTAATTAGAAACGGATACCATTTAGAGTCGCGCGATTGGGTACTACCGCTGGTCGTCCCTAATCCGTCCCTAAACCTGTTTAGGGACGGATTAGGGACTGATTTTTCAGTCCCTAAAACCTGATTTTCTTGTAGTGATCCTAACCCATAATTTCATGCTTACTCACTCATGAATTCTACTGTAAAACAAGAGAAAATAACAATAGACATGATAAAGAGTATGGAATACGATGCCTTAGACTTCCCTATCTCGTTACCAGAGTTTTGATTGTTGTTTCTTTCCTTCTCCAGCTTCCCTTGAGCTGTCCTATGTATTTTTTGCCCCCTTTTCTGAGTAGTTTCCTCTATTTATTGGCCACCACTTTTTTTTCTTTTCCCTCGTTCTAACCCTTTTTAGTACCCCATGCGGGCTCCTCATTGTCATGCTAATCCGAGCGGGCTTGGTGACTGCCTGAGCCATGCTAATTCTTCTAGAGGTGCAGCCCGCGTGGGCTAAAGGGACAATACGCACGGGTTCATGTCATTTTATGGGGCACGGTCGGGGTAAAATTCAGCCCGAGGCATGCAAGTTCTTCTGCCGAATACAACCCGAGCGGGGGCATTTTTTGAGCCCGAGCGATCTGAGTTAACTTCATGTTTTTGTTCCTTTCGCTCGATGCTCGGATATTCCATGCAGTTCCTTGGCCTGAATCTGCTCCAAGTGGTTTGTAGCTCCAAGTATGTGCAATTGACTCTAGGAATCAACATTCTTAAGCTCGATTATGCCTTGTCGCCTTAAAACCTAAAAATCAATAAAAGGACGGGATAAAGGACATTCATGTTGGTTTTGTATCGTGATATGCAAACTACGAATCAATGATCTAAATGTGTAGCCTAAAACAAATCCACACTACGTGTTATCATTCTATAAATATCAATTTTAGAATACATCATGTTTAGCGCCCTTTAAACATTAATAGGAGCTTGTGACAGTCAGTTACATTTATTTTTATCATCAAGATTTTTGAATATGAAAACATTATCTGGACTTCGTACATATATTGTTTCATCATATCTTATAAATTGAAGAAACTTTGTGCATATTGTTGACGTCGCTTTTGACATTTGGTCTACGACTCTTGGAAAAATTTCCGTTACTGTGAAAGAACCAAACATGATAGTTTTCCTTAAAACTGACCTTATAAAGATGTTCACACTATATCTTGATTGTGTTACTTCATACTCACTAAAAAAAGGCGATTATCAAGATTGATGAGTATAAAAACATATTACAATGTAGGTTGAAAATTGCATGGATTCATTCTGCAAAACCATGCATGAATATTTACAAAAAAGGCTCTAGAGATATATTATGAAACAACGAATGTTTTATATGAGAAGATTTATGTTTGCAGAAATAGTTGCATGTTGTTTTGGAGAGGAGACAGACCTTTTAGAATGTTAATTTTGCAGTGCAAGTAAATTTCATTTGAAAAAACCATCTTCATGGCAATATGTACCATACAAAAAGATATTGTATATTTCTATAGTAAATAGATTGATAAGATTATATGATTAAAAACCGTTGCCTCAATGAGACGGCACACAAAACACTCAGCGGGTGAAAATGTAATGCAACATCCATCGATAGTAATGCGTGGAAGGATTTTAACGAAATATTTTTTGAGTTTTTGAATGAAATTTTGAATGCATCGATGGTTTTAGTCTATATGGACAATTTGGAAGTTAATCCTGTCTATGGATTGTGATTTTATATCCGTATAATATGCCTCCCGAGATGTATCATAAAAAGAGAAGTTATGTTTCTAACGTTGTTGATTCTAGGACCATAACATTTGAAGAAAAGTTTTGATGTGTTCTTGTAGGCGTTAATTCAAAAATTGAGAGATTTGTGGAACATTGAAATTATTGCATATAATCTATGTTCGAAGCAAAACTTCTGTTGAATGCAATGTTGAAATGGACAATTAGCTATTTTCTTACATATGGAATGCTATCTTGATGGAGTACGCATGATAGGCTAGCATATCCATATTGTATGGAGGATAAAAATTTGTTTTTCAATACAGGAAAAAACCATGTTAATTTGATTTTCATAGAAAATTTATTCCCAGTGATCATACATTCAAAAAATATTAAAAACATTAAAAAACGTTTTGGGGAAAGAATAAGCATTGTGAATGCAAACACATACACAAATACTATACGAATGACTAAGAACGATGGTAGATTTATAAGAATCAATCGAATATGGAGAAGATCGTGGGCATCAAAAATTGCAAGGCCATGGTGAATGACATAACAGGTATAAACGCATTATGTTCTGCGAAATATCATATTAAATCACTCATATTGCGCCATAATTTGGACGTTGTACATATTATTTTTTTCGATAACATCACTAACATTATTTTGAATGTGACGGGGAAAACAAAGAATAATATACAATCAAAGAAAGACTTGAAGACAATGTCGAACACCAGGGTTAGAGTTACACAATGAAAATGCATCGATCCCGATATTTAGATTATCCGGTCCTGCGAAACAAATTATTGAGGTGGTTAAAAGAAGACGTTAAATTTCCGGATGGATATGCATTGATCATTGTCAATGTGTCGAAATTATGGGTTCAAGGATCATTGGAATGAAAAACACGTTTATCACGTTTTCATACAACAACTCATCCCAATTGCATTGTATAATGATTACCTCGGAGGTATTATGTTCAAAAAATTAAGAAAAACGACTTAGGGTTATTGAAAACCAGTATCTCGGAGCTATTATGCTCTTTGAAAAATGTAATTATGCGCCAGTTCTTCCATGTCATATAACATTTTTCAATACAGTTACCTAATGAGGCAATACTCAATAAACCTGTTCAATTCAAATGGATGTATCATTTAAAATTTTATTTTTTCATCTAAAGAAAAAGACAAAAAATAAAATAGTGGTTGAAGAATCTATTGTTAAATAATACTTATTGGAAGAGATTATGTATTTTAACATATTTTATTTCGAGTAATAAGAAAAAGATCATACAAACTATCTATATCAATATAATCCTCAATTTGGTGTAATGCATGAAATGGTAACTAAAGGGTCACAAATTAACGGGTATACGTTGGAATATCCAACAGATGCCAGTTGGAAAATCGGGGATTTAATCCGTGGAAAAACTCTATTTTCAACACAACAAAACAACAAACTCTCTAATATTGTCTGCTAAACACTAGAAGGGCTCGACGTTTTTATCGGTTACAGATGATTATTAGCGTGTTCCGTTGGAGACCCACCATCATACCGTCCTCTGTCACATATATCGACATCTTTGACATTTGATGATGAAGATGATATGTTGGATATCCAACCGTTCCTATCATTGATCCCGAACGTCTCGATGGAACGCTATGGTATAACGTTTTTAATATATATTGTTTTCTATTTATTGAAAATATTTAACTTATCTAATTATTTCATTTACATATCTAGGTTTAAATTGGATGATGTTTTAAAACGCATAAACAACAACATCATCCAAGTTTAGGATCAATTATATTATTCCTGGCAAGTGACGTTGGAGGTTATTCGTCGCCGATGGTGGTGTACATTCATTGTAAGTTTAATTTATTTAATATATCAATTCACTTTATTCAGTTTTATAGAGGGTTACAGATGCCATAGGCAGCACACGTCGTGTATCTATACTACGTGGATGCACGATATGTACTCACGACTGTGATTAATGATAAACAATACCAAGAGAAATTACTACAACAAGAATGCCAAATCAGTATAGGCAACAGAAGAGATTTTCAACCAACTCGTCTAACATTGGGAGTCGAATACATCAAGGCTAAGAGGGAAAAGACCAAGAAATGTCGGTACGACGATAAGGTTACTGGATGGTTTGCGTCGCTATACATCGGGAGCAAAATCATTTCCAAAAAGGAAAAGAGAATTCGTAGAAAATTTTTAATTTTAGAAATTATATATATTTATATTTTAAAAATTTATCAAATTAATATTAATTTTATATTACAAATACATAACATAGGAAGAGAATCGACACTTCTAAATTTTGTGATCGAGACACATGCTAAAAAGAAGTTCGAGGCCGAAGAAGATACTCACAAATCCGAATTATCGATCCTCCGGTACAACGGATGGTGAAGGCTTTGACGGAGAAGATCATATAACAATAACAAATTGTTAGTTCATCTTCGGATGAACTCAGTCCTTTACATGTAAAATTTTATCATTTTTATGCTCAATTGTACAATTACAAATAAATTGGTTTACTAATGTTTAGTTGTTTATACATGCACTCTGTTTGGTCGTACAAGAGGTTACTATACGGTTTGGATTCTCTATAAAAAGATATTTTAGAGGATACCACAACGGTATTTTCCACGATTTAGGAGACATATACGAAAGAAAAACGCATCTAGAGCTCGATAATTTGCTTCGAGATTGCTTGGCGAAGATGCATCATATGAAGAGTATTAAAGAGTTGATGACTGGGCAATCGCATCAGCCACCACCGCCTGCACCACCTGCTAAGGACACAACGTTGAGGTAAGGATCGACGTTTGATTCAGATGCGATCCCTTCTCGAGTTGGCGGAGGAGAAAGATAAGAAGAAGACGGTGGCAGTTTAGATGATTTGTAAGATAGTCTATTTTATTTGTATTGTATTTGGTTTAAATATTGTATTAAACTTTTACATATATTTAAATTACTATTTTTAGTTTAATATTTATTAATATTCTTAATTTAAAAAAAATTCACAATATCAATAGATCCCCTTTGATCATAGAACAATAATATCAACGATATTCGTTCAAAATTTTTAAAGTTTCTGCTCAAAACTGCCAACGGTCATCCGTTGATTATTTTCCACGAAACTTTTCAATGGATGATCGTTGGTCTCAATTTAATGATATCAACGGACGCCCATTGCGATTTACAACGAGTTTCCATTGTAAATTATAATGGTTGTGTCTGTTACAATTCGTCGATATATTTGGAATCGATATATCCATTGAATTTCGTCCATATATTTTCAACGGATAATAGCCGTTGAAGACTAGTTGAGAATTGGAACGGATGACCATTTCCAACAGTACACCAACGGCCCAAAACAATTGAAAATATCCGATTTCAATAGAAAAGTGATAATTTTGAAATGGTTCTGGGCGTCGAAAATGATTTGTTTTTTTTGGTAGTGGCCAAACATAAAATAATTTGATTTATTGCAATGTGACTTATTCTTTTTATGGTTGTAAATCCAAATATTGACATATTATTTGTTCACTTTTAATTCTCGTAACCATTGTTAGAATAAAAGCCATCGTTAGAATAAATGTCATTCTGAAACTTATGTTGTTTCAACAATTAAAGTTGTCAATATAAACAACATCCTTGGAGTCTTTAGATCAATATGCTCATCTTCTCCTCCTATTTCCTATGAAGCTGGATCATGTGTTAGTGTATCCAATACTACCATTATTTCGAAACCTATCATTACCTTGTTTTTTTGGGGGACAAAATCTCAATTTTCACCAAATTTCTATATCCAACTTTTGCATGGATGTCGCCATAATTGTCTTTTCAAGAAAGAGATTGAACTCAAAGATTTACTTTCTTTTTCTCAAAACTCCTTTATGGTAGATAACTATTCTGCAATATATCTTCTCTTATGCGTAAGTCTGAAGAATTTCTTCTAATCATATCCAAAAAAATTGTCGTTTTCTTTTCGACGAACTCAACTCTGATACCACTTATTTATTACGTTTTAAACCAAATACACCCGAATCGATTACAAGAGAACAAATGTTTATATATACATGAATGTGTGTATATACATATAAATGTGTTTATGTGTATATATAAGTGTACATATATGGGTTTAGGTGTATTTATATGTGTATTTAAGTTTATATACATATACATGTGATTATGTGCATTTATATAGATATATATGTATGTGTAAATATATATATCTATATATATGTGTGTTTGTATATATGTATCTGTGCAGGTATGTGTTTATATGTTTTTAAGTGTATATATTATGTATATATGTTTATGTGTATATATGAATGCGCTTGAAAACTCCTCAACCACCTCCCAATTTTCCCCAAACCTCCATAAATCAAACCATGTATCTCAAATTTCTTTAACCACTATACATTTATCCATGATGTAGTAAGTCAACAAGTTTTTTTGGTCGAATGAGAGCCACGTAAACGCCATGTCAACGAAAAGAACAAATATGAAATCATTCATCAATTCGATGTGGAATTTAAAGTTAATATAGAGACGATTCGGATGTTTTTTTTATAATTTTTCTCTATTCAAAGAATTTGAGATAAACATGTAATTTATGAAGTTTTCTGAAAATTCAAAAGTGATTATTTAGCAAAAAATATATGAATGTCTTCTAGATTAAAACACATTTCATACGAGATGCAATGATAATGGTCTTGCATCACAATCGGCGGAATATCAGAAATATCTTCAAAGGGCTAAATCACTTCAAAAATACCCTTCCCCAAAATAATTATTAAATCCGAAAAATAAAAACTGAGGAAAAGACAAATTTGCCCTTAACGTTGGAACGTGGAAAAATGGAAGTTCGGCAGTTTTTCGACGTGAAAAACTGCCGAAAACGAGAAAGCCGAACAGTTTTTCGCCGTGAAACCTGTTTAAAAGTTGATAGCAAGAAAGAAATAAGTGATTTCGAACTTGAGAGGGAACGATTTGAAGTTGGCGAACAATTTGAAGTTGGCGAGAAGGAAACTGGCGAAGAGAGCACGAAGAGAGCACGAGTCAATCTTCAATGGCGTCAATAAGTGTAAGTAGTTCGATTTCTAGGGTTTTGCAAGCTTTCGAGTCACAAAATGGTTTATTGATTTGAAATGGGTGTCAGTGTCAGTGAGTCGGTTAGGTCGCAAGGGTCGCAAGGGTCGCAGGAGTTGCATGAACATCTTCGACTCCGTGAGTCGGTTGAGTAGCAAGGGTCGCAGTAGTTTCATGACCATCTTAGACTCAGTTTATTGATTTGAAACGGGTGAGTGTCAGTGAGTCGGTTAGGTCGCAATGGTCGTTTGAGTGTCGCGGAGTGTCTGAGGGTCGTTTGAGTCGCATGGGTCGCACACGTCGGTTGAGGGTCGCACGGGTCGATTGCGTCGCATGGGTCGGTTGGGTCGCATGGGTCGCTTAGGTCGGTAGAAGTATAATGTATTCGTAATTGGTCATTTTGCAGGAAAAAGGGACTAAGAGGAAGGAGTGCGTGAGTGATGCTGATGCTGATGCTGCAGTCCCTCTGACACTGGAGAAGAAATTAATAGGGGAAATAAGGAAGTCGGAGAAGAGAATCATCAACGCCGTAAGAGACCTTCTAAGGGATGTCGGGATTCATGTGCCTAATCCAAAATCAAAGGCTGCCGAGAAAGTTGCGATCACCGAAACCCAATCTTCCGACACTGTTGGTGATTTTGCTTTTGAATTCCTTCGACGTCCAAATCCAGTGTCAAGAAACCTTGCTCCTGATGGAGTTCCACCAAGTAAGTAATATTTAGTGAAAAGGTCATTTGAGTGTCAATTTCCATCGAGACATATAAGTCGTAGGGTCGCATAAGCCGTAGGGTCGTTAGAGTCGTAGGGTCGCATAAGCCGCAGGGTCGTTAGAGTCGCATGGGTTTCATATGTCGCATGTGTCACTGGGTCGCTAAAGTCAAATGGTCGCATGGGTCGCATAGGTCGCATTGGTCCCATTGGTCGCATTGGGATAATAGGTCGCATGGGTCGCATGGGTCGCATAGGTCGCATTGGTCCCATTGGTCGCCATATGTTTAATGAGGTAAATTTTATGCAGGTGCTGGACCTTTATCGAAGGAGTCTGCGCCATATGTTGAACCTCCGCCGGCGAAAAGAGCAAGAACAATTCAAGAACCCGAAAAAACGGTGGTTCAAGAACCTGAGGAGTTTGTGTGGAATCCCAGAGGATTAGTAAAGGGCTTGATAACCCGATTTCCTTCGTTCACTGATGCTAGCGGTGAAAAGTTGACTAAGCTATATTGGTTCCTGAAGGCACCTCGACATGAGCGGTGGTGGATATCTGAGCTAGATATTCCCCGGGGGCCAAAGTTTTGGGAGATTATATTAAAGGCCAACGCATGGCTTGAAGATGAAGTAAGTTTTTTTAAACCCTTAGTCTCACGGAGTTTTGTGTCATATGCATTCCTGTGTGTTAATTTTTTTTTGCAGCAATTGGATGAGGCGTTGATGGAGCTGTCTTCTCGCTTGGCATCGGATCCCAGCGCGTATCAGAATTATTACGTTTGTCCTGTTGCTTTCATGCAGACGCTCTCGATGTGGACGTACGAGGATATGGAAACTTTGCCGGAAAAGCTTAGTCAGTTTTTGAACGCCAACCCACCAATTAGTGATTATGAAGGTTTTGTCTCGGTTCTAAACATTCCATCGATAAATAATCGATGGGTAGGATGTCATTGGGTAGCCATCAAAGCGGATTTCAAAACCCGATGCATCACGGTATACGACTGCAGGATGAGCCTTAAGGAAACACATATCGATCCGGTGATTGAGAGGATAAGAAAAGCTGTCCCCAAGATGCTCATTCTCGGAGGGTTTCCTTCTTTGGCTTCTGGAGAAGATGAATGGAGGTATGTATATTATGATGGTCTGCCACAGAACCAAAGCGGGAATGACTGTGGTGTTTTCTCCTATAAATTCGTAGAAGCCTCGTTATCAAAGGATATGGATATGTTTCTTCGTATTTGCGACGACAAGGTTACTTCCATGCGTGAGAAGATGGCGGCTGATATATATAGTAATGGAGAACGTATCTATGAACCCGAAGATGACTAAATTGATATATGGTACATTGTTTTTTTTGGACTGGTAGATGTGAACATTTGGTACATTTTTTTTAATATTTGGTACATTCTTTTTTCTATTATTTGGTACATTGTTTTTTTTATAATATTTGGTACATTGTTTTTTTTCTAATATTTGGTACAAGGGTCACAGAGCCTCATACGACCCTTGCGACCCATGCGACCCATTTGACCCTTGCGATCCATGCGACCCTTGCGACCCATGCGACCCATTTGACCCTTGCGATCCATGCGACCCTTGCGATCAATACATTCATTCATTCAAGACCTATATTAAAAGGTTCTTTAATGTGGTCAATGCATGCACCTTGGTTAAAACGGAGTTCATTTATTTTTCGTTGAATATGAGTTTATAAATAGAGGAGGAAAAACCGAAAAGCTACAACAATTTGTAGCACCAAATCATCTCTTGTGTTGTCATTAAGGTCCAATACACTGGTAGGTAGGGGACGCAAGAAGGTCCAATACACTGGACATGTCAGAGACACAAGAAGGTAGACCTTCAAAAGATGTCTTCAGGAAGTCTGCGGTTATAGTAGAAGTAGGCGAAAGATTCAATAAACCTTCTATCTATTCCACATAATAGATGAAAGTTGTATGAAGCCAACACGACGAATTTTAACTCATGCTCAGGTAAATCACTTGAATTTGTTCGAAAGATTAAATTTTTATTATCTTAAGACGGGTTTTTTTTACTTAGTTTCTCTTGTTCAGGTTTATCATCTATTATGTGGAATCGATCGAAGGTTTATTGAAAAGTTTATTCCAATGTTCAACTCTCTTCACCTTACGTCTTTCCCCGTTACACCAAATGGTTACCGAGTGACGGAACTTGTTCAAGCATTCACGGGGAGTCGATTAGTATTCGTAAGAAAGTTTTACTCTTGATCATTTACATGAAAGATGCTTCATTTACTTTGATTTTACTTTGATTTTTCTCATCTCTTGTGTTGTAGCATTAAGGTCACATACAGTGGGATGGTAGGAGACGCAAGAAGGTCCAATACACTGGACCTTCTTGCGACTCCAACTATCCCAGTGTATTGGACCTTCATACGACCCTTGCGACCCTTGCGACCTATTATCCCCATGCGACCCTTGCGATCCATGCGACCCTTGCGACCTATTATCCCCATGCGACCCTTGCGATCCATGCGACCCTTGCGACCTATTATCCCCATGCGACCCTTGCGATCCATGCGACCCTTGCGACCTATTATCCCCATGCGACCCTTGCGATCCATGCGACCCTTGCGACCTATTATCCCCATGCGACCCTTGCGATCCATGCGACCCTTGCGACCTATTATCCCCACGCGACCCTTGCGATCCATGCGGACCCTTAAACATTCTAGAATCAGTCAAACCAACTTAAATGCACGGGTAGTTTGAAGGTTATCTCGTTATTAGAAGTATCTTTATTATCTTTAAATGCACGGGTAGTTTGAAGGTTATCTCGTTATTAGAAGTATCTTTATTATCTTTAAATGCACGGGTAGTTTGAAGGTTATCTCGTTATTAGAAGTATCTTTATTATCTTTAAATGCACGGGTTGTTTGTATTTTTTACTCCTATAAATAGTGTATGAATAAACCAAAAGCAAACACAACCTTTTCCATCAACTACAATCTCTTCTATTTTTTTCTATCCTATAGAATTCTCTAACATAAATAGAGGAGGAAAAACCGAAAAGCTACAACAATTTGTAGCACCAAATCGTTTGTGTCATCTTATTTCCATTACTATCCTCTAAAGATTGGAGCTCAGGTTCCAAGTTTTATTTAGAGGATAGATGGAAATAGATGGAAATAGGATGCCGACCCATGTGACCCTTCCGACCCATGTATATAAGTTAACGTCTACGTCTCTTCTCTTAGTATGCGTATCTAACCCATATTTCTATGAAAAATCTTTTTTACCTTTGTGACCTGCGTGGCGCAGTCACCATTGTCGACGCAGGGCATCGTGCTGTCTATGTGTTACTCAAGGTCTTGGTAATCGGCGGACTCAGGGTCTATGTAGTCACTGACGAGTTGC
>CM071876.1:14418141-14450702 GCA_036759665.1 Gynandropsis gynandra | reverse complement strand
CCAAGGGTCGCAGAGGAACAAGGGTCGCAGAGGGACAAGAGTCGCAGGGGTCCAAGGGTCGCAGAGGAACAAGGGTCGCAGAGGGACAAGAGTCGCAGGGGTCCAAGGGTCGCAGAGGAACAAGGGTCGCAGAGGGACAAGGGTCGCAGGGTCAAACTGGGTCGCTGGGTCAAACTGGGTCGTAAAGTCGCAGGGGTATTTTGGGAATATCAATATTTATACGGGTACTTTTGAAGTTAGAAATATTTTCTTTTCCGGGAAGAGTATTTTTGAAGTGTTTTAGCCCTACGAGGATATTTTTGAAGTTACCCCATCACAATCTCATGTACGGTCGATAACGCGGTGTTTGTATTTATGTATGGATATATATATATACAGATATATATGCGTATGTACGTATTTTTATACGTACAGAGGAGGAGAAATGAAACATAAACGTGTATATATATATATATAGGTATAGTGGGGCCCATGTAGGCGTAAAAAAGTGGAAATTACAGAGGCGTGGTATGAGGGAAAATGTAAACTTGTGGGGGACATTGTAGGGATGTAAACCGACATTTCCATCGATAATATTTCTTCTAAATCGAGATATTAATACAGTGTCCAATTTTGTCTCTTCTCAGATATTAATAGACTGAGTTCTAATTTTGTCTCTTCTCACTATGACATTTATTCTGCTATTTTCTTAAATATCTTTCTAGAAATTCCATAAAAATATAAATCGTCTTTCAAAGTGAGAAATACATTAAACAAAATTTTATTTTTATATATAAATCATAATATTATTTTAAAATAATACATTCGTTATATTAATTAATTAAAATTAATATGTAATATATAAAATATATGTATTTATGTATGAATTATTAGTTTATGAACAATTTAGATATGTCTCTAAATTTTCGATAAATTCTTTATTTGTTTTGAATATTAAAAATATATTTCACATTTATCTTTAATTTTAGATAGATTAATGACCAAATGATAAATTATATTGCGTACGGCGTGAGAATATGCCAAACAATGCGGGCCTCCTTCTAGTGAAGGGACGAGAAAACCTCCCTAACTTATTAGACTTTTTAAAACAAAACCATTAACCTTACATTCTCGATCTCTTTTATTGGACAATTTTCCTCCCTCTTTGTATTTCGTTACATTAGATATCGTATCCAAGAACCAACCACCGCCTTTTGTCTTTGCTTGAGAATCCAGGAGTCATGAGATACTTCAGGTTTTTAGAGTTATCTTGGGTTGGATTGGATCTTAGATTGGCATTCAGATTCCTTTTAACTAGTTGGATAGAATATTTTAGGATTTTTGAGTTTTTATTTTCTCTAGAAATTATGCCAAATTTATGTATGATTGTTGGTTTAGGCACATTTTATCCGTCAATTTTGATATGGATTGAATTTAAATATATCGGCAAAATTTCTTTTTTTTTAATTTTGAAAATATTCAATCAGAATGTGGTGGAAATTTTAGTCCTTAATTAAAATATGACGAAAATTTTAGACTTGAATTTTAAAAAAAGTGTGTCTAATTTAGATCCAATTCTAAACAAAATTTTACTTCTTTATTTTGGAAAACAAATCTCTTTTAATTTTAGATGAATTCCGAATAAATAATAATCAGAAAAAATCAATTATATACATAAAACATCTATCTATTGTAACATATCTGAAAAAACGTTTGCAAAAGAATTAAAGACAAATTTTGTCTACCATAAATTGATTTTTTTCTGTTAGCCTTGTTAAATGCCACATTTTTATAAATTAATTTGAAAATAATCATCATATTTCGTGTATTATTTTAATATAATATTTGATAGGTTATTATAAAAATTGAACAATATAGTTCATATATAATTTTGGTATTTTAGAATAAGTTCATTCATTTTTAGGAAATTTTTCATTTTTTTCTAAATTTACTATTATATAATTGAAATTGTCATAAAAATACATGAATTTGATCAAAATTTAATTATATATGAAATAATATTGTTCATTAAATTATTATTTCCGAATTAATTCATTCATATATATATATTACATCGGTAAATATGCCTTCTATCTTGTACGTATAAATGAGTTAATTTGGAAGTAATCATTCTAATTTTTTAATATATATATATCACATGATAATTCATATATAAAATAAAAAAATTAATTTGAATATAATATACACACATTTAATCAACATTAAAATGATGTTTTTAATAAAATATAGAAATAAAAATAAAACAATAATTATTATAAAAGAAAAAAGAAAGATGGTAAATATAATTTTATTTATTTATATTGTTTTTATATATAATGGCATCCGTTGGTAATGTCAACGAAAACCCTTTGAAATATTAAATTCTACTCGATACTTAGAAAATTTTCAAGGTTTTCAAATTTTCAACGGGTATCCGTTGGAAAAATACAACGGATATCCGTTGAGAATGTTCAAGAGGGCAACAGATGCCCATTGAGACAATTCAAGCGGGCAACGGATGACTGTTGGTAGACGCCAACGGAGACCCGTTGATCGAGTCCAACGGATGACCATTACAAAGTGTCATCATGGCTATCCTACGCTACAACATCCTGCATGGTTCTCAACGGGCATCCGTTAGAAGCTCCAACGGATGCTCGTTGCAATGGGAGACCTACGGTCATTTCGTCGTCCGTTGTCTCGGGAGCACGTGCTGCCAACGGCATCTGTTGGAACTTACAACGAATGACCGTTAAGAACCCAAACATTGCGTCAATTAATTACGTCCATTGTCAACGGATGCCCGTTGAAAATCTCTTTATATCATTCGTTGAACAGTTCATTTTTCAACACAATTCCAAAACAAACATTCTCTCAAACTGAAAATCTCTCAAACACTAACAAAATAAGAGCTAGACGATTCATCAGTTACGGTGGTATGTTGGCGAGTTTGGCAGGAGCCCCGCCACCATATCGGCCTCCTTCATCTATATCGGCACCGCTCATATTTGATGAAGGAGACGATATGATAGATATAGACACATTGATCGATAATTTCGACGGACATTCTTCCATCCCGACCAAAACGAATTTTCCTATATACATATTAATTTTTGAGAATTTTAAAATTATATATATATATATAGATTTGCGTGTTGGTAAGTATATACGGTTTTGTTATAATTTGAAATGCACTAACATAGTATTTTCTAAGTGGTATTTTTCATGTAATATTATTTTGGAAACAAATTTTTAAGTAAATAAATGTGAGGTGAAAAATTCCCATTACGCTAGGTGATTCAAATTATTATAAGCAGTTCTTCCTTGAAATCTAGTGTACAATTAGAAATTTTATACAACATATCTTTGTACCCGTTAATTAATAATAACACGTGGACATTACAACCATTACCTCATAAAAAAAAGTAACCAACAAGAAATGGATTCATAAAATTAAATATTGTTTTGATGAATCAACCGAAAGATATAAAATGAGGTTGGTAGTTCTTTAGAACCATCAAATTAAAAGAATTGATTACGAATAAACTGTTGTTCCTATAGCCAAAATGCTAACCATTTGTTTTTTTCTAGCATTGTTGCTATTCAATGGTGAATAGTACATCAAATGAATGTATATTATGTGTTCTTTCATGTAAGTTTATTTGAAGAGGTATATATGAAACCACCATTTCGTCTCTATCTATCAGACACATCACAAGTCAATCACCTCTAGAAATTTCTATATGGATTGTAACACGTTCCACGATGTTAGTTTGCGAAGCTTAGACATACTTCAAAGAACTATGATTTTTTGTCCTCCCCCTCAGACCACTTGCTCTTCACATTCTCCTTGAGTTGTAATCTACTACATGTTTTGATCCACGTTGATGATTTTATTATCACAAACAATTCATTTGAGGCGATCGATCAAAGCAGTCAAAAAATATCCCAGTCACGTTTTCATATGAAAAAACTTGGCTTCCTCAAGTATTTTTTTCAGAATTTAAGTCTTTAGAAGTCTAGACGAATCTACCTGAGGTCAACGCAGAAACGTATTGGATATATTTTTGAGGTCGACTTATTGGGTGCCAAACTAGTTGGATTTCCTCTTGACCAAAATTATCTGTTGTACCTAGCTAAATGGGACATCATCAATGATTTATTCTTATCGTTGACTTGTTGGTAGACTCAAATATCCGACTGTCACACGTCGAGTATTGTCTTAATCACTTCATATCTTATCTCAGTTTATGCATGAACCTCGATAAACACATCAGGATACCAAAATAAGGGTTGTTCGATATCATAGAAGCAATATGGGTCAAGGTAATTACTACTTTCAGATTCTAACTTATGCCGCCACGCTTGGTGTGACTCTGATTAGAAAAGATTTACTTTGAGCCTTGGTTTAATCACCGTGGTTCATCCCCTATTTTTTGGAAGACAAAGAAACAACATGTCATCTCATGTTCATCTATTGAGGCTAAATATTGCGTGATGGCTACGCCCACTTGTGAATTACTTTGGCTGAAGGCGTTATTAGTTGACATGGGCATCCATCATGAACATCCTATTTGTCTACATTATGATAGCCATGCTGCCATAAACATTACCGCTAATCCGGTGTTCCATGAACAGACGAACCATATAGAGGTGGATTTTCATTTCGCTTGTGATGCCATTCTTGGCGAAACCATTACTACACACCATGTATCCATAAACTTGAAATTAGAGGATATTTTTAAAAATTCCCTTAGGAAGAAGATTTCGATATCTTGTTGGACGAGTTGAACATATTCGACATGTACGCTGTAATTTTCACACAAATCATAATGATCCTCATATATTCACTTGTCAGTTTATAAGGATCCTCATATATTATGGTTTTCATTTCTATTTCTTTCCTTTATGCATATTCCACTTCATTTCTATACAAATACTGTTAGAGACAATGAGTTCATGAGTCTGAAAATAGAGTTTAAGATTAAAACAAATATACTAATTTTCTACAAAATTTTTGGTGTTGTATGCATCTCAAGGTGTCTCTTCGACCTAAACCTTTTACAATGAATACTTTTCGGGTTCAATTTGTGAGATAGTGAAGAAACGTCTTGAACTACTAATGCGTATTCAAGTTAAATAAAACCTAAATCTACTCCGCAAGTGCGTGAAACGTGTGTAGTGTAGAATCTAGGTGTCGATCCCACATGGACTAGCAATACCATGCGACTAAAACAATCAAATCAATGCATGCAAATCGAATAGAGAGTGATGAAATTAAGCTAAATTAATGACGAATAATAAAATGATGCTTTAACCAATCAAACAAACATCATAGGATACGGTTTCACAACTAGGCACCCAAAACAATGCATATCAATTGACTACTCATGCATTTCCCATCCAATTTGAAGGCATTTGATCCTAATTTATCAACTATCCTCTTTCGAGGCCTAGAGACGTGTATAAACTATCAAACCTCCTACTTTCATGGCTAATAAACTAGTCTACACCCATTAAGTTTCGTGATTCGTTTGTGAGTCCTCAATCTAGGTTTTTCAATTTTTGTGGCTTAACATAAATTGTCTTAAACTTTTATGTTTGGTTTAGAATTTCTCTTTTCGGTACTTCACTCAGATTCCTAATATCATGCAACTGTGTGGCCTTCACAATCACATAAACGTTAAGCGCACAGACAAATGATCAAACAAAGATGGATATTGCAATGATAGACAGAAATCAATGCAAGGGTTCCGGGATAGCCTAGGGTTACTCCCTTCTCCTAGAACAATCCTACTACTCAAACATGAATTTAAATGACAACATGAAAGAAATAGAAAGATAGAGAAAGAATAAGCTCAATGATGTCTCTGTGTGCCTCCGTGTGTCTCCGGCATCCTCGGATTTCTCTCACTCCATCTTCTCTCTCTCTGTGTGTTTGATAGGTTTAGATATCTCCTCTCTTTTAGTTCTGCTCCAGAACGTTGTTGTCCTTTGCAGGACTTGATGTCCTCTGCAAGACTTTCTTGCTTAGCTCTCTCCCTTCCTCCTCCTTTTATAGCCGCTCTCCTCTCTTTCTCCCATGTGCCGTCTCTCTCTTTTCTCCTCCTCTAGATCATTTTCCTCATCTTTTTCCTAGTGCTCTCCCTTTTTGCAAGCTGTTGTTTCTTTTTGTATCTCGCTTCCTCAAGTGCTTCGCCCTTTCGATGTACCGCAAAGTTTTGCGTTGGTTTTAGTTGTTTCTTTTTGCTCCCGACTGGGCTGGGCATGTAGCTCGGTCGGACTCTTGTCTTCCAAAGAGATCGGTCGAACTTGCTATGGTGCCCGACCGTGCTCTTCTTCAAGGTAGGTGAGCGTTCAGGCATGCTAGCTATGATGCCCAATCGTGCTCTTCTTCAAGGGTGGTCGCTCGGGCTTTGGAGGTACTCGGACGTGCTCCTCTTAAAGAGTGGTCGCTCGGGCTTGGTATGATGCCCGATCGTGCTCCTCTCCGAGGTTGGTGATCGCTCGGGCTATGGAGATGCTAATTCGTATATTGATGGAATTTCACCCGATCGTGCTACAGGGTATTCGATCGTTCACTAGGATTTAGTTGCACCCGATCGTGCTGCTTGGTGCTCGGTCGTGCATTGAGTTGCACCTGGTCGTGCTGCTTGGTGCTTGGTCGTGCACTATACATCATCTGGGTTAGGCGGTTTCGAGCGTAGGGATTTGCGGTATTTGCTCGTGTTTATGTTCAATATCTTCGTTTCTAGAACAATTTTGACGTTATCAGATATCTTCCTTTCCAGATATCTAGTATGATTTCTAAAGTCGATGCTCTCTTCCTCCGATCTCACCCAACCATTATCTTGCTTCGACCGAGCCATTTGTTCATCGTATCTTGTCCCGTTTAGCCTCCTGTTCTCAGCGCAATCGATATGTGTGGCTTTTTTGCTCTATATACTCTTCATTTCTGCATCTAAATCACAAAAGACACTTGCAAGGAATATATTGCGGAAATATGCATACAATTGCAGACAAAATATCGAAATTTCCTAAAAAAAATGATAAAAACCTATGCGGTTGCTATGCAATATAAACACTCATCAACTACTCATGTTTATTGACGTGTGGAAACACGAGTTATAATTTTCCTAGTCCACTTCACCGCAAGTATACGGATCGTGTAGTACCAGGATCGATCTCTAGGGACTAATTGCAGCTAAACTAAGAACGAAACTAAACTAAGACAAAAGAAGATAGAATGGGATATAGTCCTAAATTTCCTAAAACTATCCTAAGGGTGACAACAAAACTAGGTTAAGGATGAGACTAGATATGGTGAACACTACGGGTGTACGGGATACCGGGAATTGCATAGATGAACGACTAAGGATCATAGATCTATAACCTACTCTTGACAACGGGAAATTCATGCTCTACGGTGAGGAGTGATTCTTCCGAGCCTAAACCTCCTAACCATGGATACATGCAACCCTACCTTCTAGCAGAGATTAACATATACCATGGCAGCATTATGACCGCAATCACTATCCCTAAGATGACTAACCGACCGGTCAGATTCTCATTAGCCAAAGCTTAATCTACAACTTAGCGAACCGGATTCGTTCCTTAACCTTCCAGCAAGGTTCGAGATCCTATGTTGTTGAGCGGTCAGCACTAACGTATGAATGATATTGCTAAGCGTAGAAGCGTAAATCAAGAGTAAATTCATAAAACTAAGCATTAACGTAAAACATCGTTCATACATACAAATCCGATATTCCTACCCGCAGTAGGGACTGTACTCACTCATGGAATATATAGACGAAGAAGATAACAATGTCCTATACATGATAAACCCTAAGGAATTCGATGCCTCGACCTTCCCTATTGTGTTACCGGTGTACGGATTGGTGCTTCTCCTCTTCCCCGATGTCTCCTGAGCCTTTCTAGATGTTTTTCCAGTCCTTTCTTCCCCTGTTCGTCGCCCCCCTTGCTCTAGATCTATTCAGTTCTTTTTATCCGCTCGTTTGAAATTGAGATCTAGGTTGTTGCGGATTACGCGGCCCGCTCGGGCACAGGTGTTGCCCGGTCGGGTAAACGCTGCCCGACCGTGTTGGTTCATGGTGCCCGATCGGGTGGACATCACCCGATCGCGTGGTTAAGCGGGCCCGAGTCGCATAAACTCTCGGGGCAGATTGGATGACTAATAGCCCGAGCGGGTATTCTTCTTACGCCCGATCGGGTATGGTTACCCGATCTCATTGCTCATGTGCCCGGGTCATGCTAAATGTGTGGATAAAACCCCGTAGGTTTTATCCGAGCGGGTGGAGGAATAGTGCCCGACCGGGCACCCTTGTGTCCTTGAAATCTCTCTTTTCCGCTCGTTGCTCGGGTGTTCCTTTGGGTTCTGGGGCTCTGAGTAGATATGTCTTCTATTCATGTGGTTTTGATCAGAAATTCTTCGTATTGAGCTCATTTAGGCCTTGTCGCCTAAAAACCTGAAAACCAACAAGACGGGTGTGTGAAGCTCGAAATCATATCGGATAAGTAAGACTCGATGTAAGATACATGCGAAAATGGTGTAAAAACCTATCCTAATATTGATACACTTTCAGTGTTATCATTTATAATAAATCAAGATAATGGGTACCACACATACTAAACCGATACTTTTCAAATCTTATAGTTGTGTTTATTTTTGTCCTGAATATATCATTCCTTCATGACAGTTTTAGATAACATAGCCATCTCAATTATCAAAGATGTAAGCCCACATCAATCTCATTTAGTTAATGCTAATTAGAGTTTGTCCCTTTATATCCTACTTTTCAAAGATATTAACATTATTAAGAATTTGAATATTCATCCCTTAACCCGAGTTTAGAATAGGAATAGGCTAGAATGTGTGTATTATATCTTAACTTTTACTCAACTAGTTTTGTTATTGAACATGGACCATAGGATCTCCAATATTGTCACGTTAGGTTTTCGCTAATAATGACTCATTTAATTAGCCTTAAGCCTATTCCCCTTGCTCTATACAACACTTGCTTTGTATAACGGCCTTTTGTCAATGGATCTGCTATGTTTTCTTTTGTCAATGGATATGCTATACACTTCCATTATATATTTGGTTCTTAGCTCTCGAAAAACCAGTCGTACCATCACAATGTATACAAATGGCAGGAATAGGTTCTTGTCATAACAGTATTATTTCTAGGATGTTCTTTAGCTATTATGTTTCTTCAGTAGCTTTATCTAATGCTAGAATTTTTTTATTCCATCTTCGATCGAGTAGTTACGGTTTGTTTCGATGATTTCCAAGGCACAAATACACCTCCAAGTGTAATCTCATATCCACTTGTGGACGTATTATTCATATTATTTGAAATCTATTTTGCATCATAATATCCTTATAGAACTAGAGGATATGAGTATAATGTAATTCGTCACTCATAGTATGTCTAAGATATCTCAACACTCTTACAAGTGTAATTAATGTTATTTTCTAGATTTTGAGAACATCTACTAAGTCTACTTATAGAATATACCAAATCGTGTACATCAAACTTTCTATAATTTGTGTGTATTCTAATTGAGAAACACTATCACCTTGATTATTCTTAAGGTGAAATGATGGATCAAAATGTCCAATTCTCTTAAAGACTATTGTATGGAATGAGATTATGTTAAGATATAATTCGTAAAATTCGGATTCCAAGTATTATATTTGCACGTCCCATATCTTTCATACCTAACCACAAATGTACATTTTCTTAGTTTGATTTTCACTTATTTTTTTGTCCCTATAATGAGCATATAATTGTCATATTGATATATAATGATATATGTTTCTTTAAATTCTTTTGTATATACACATTTATCACACTCATTTATCTTGAATCCATTTGATAACAACGATTATCAAATTTCTCATGCCTTTCGTCGCTTGTTTAAGACCGTAAAAAGATTTTATTAACTTATATACCGTTTAATCTTGACCATTGAAAATAAACCCTTCAATTTAAGGAATGTAGATTTTTTCATATAATTCATCATTTAAAAAATGTAGTTTTCACATCCATTTAGTGAATTTCCAAATTGTCAATCACAACTATTGAAATTAATGTTCTATACACTGATGAATATGTGTAAAACAAATCCATTCATTATTTTTGAAGACAACATTTGACTACTAATTGAGCTTTATATTTCTCTATAGTGTCATCTGTTTCATTTTTCCGTTGAATATCCCTTTATGTCCAATGGTTTTACTATCCAAAGGCAACTCTACCAGTTTCTACATGTTTTATGCATAATGGATTGCATTGCATTTTGGATAGTTTCTTTTCAAATAATGCACTTCTATCGAATCCATCACACCCTTATATGTTAAAGAATTCCCTTTTAACAAAAAAGGTTACAAAAGTAATGGGCAAAATCTTTAACAATTCTACCACATTTACTTCTTCTAATATCTAAAGATTCTTGTTGAAGCGTTGAAGGACTTACAATATCATAATATGAAAGTCTATGTTTTCTTTTGATAGAGGTTTTCTACTTGTAAAGGAAAATGTCCTCAAAGAATTCTGCTTCAACAGATTTTTGTAACCGTATTCTTGGGGTTCTCATTAATTTTGGAATCATGAACCAAAAATCTATAGGCAACACTATTATTAGCATGACCAAGAACTTGTAATCTATAATTTTTAGTCTAAGTTTAGTTCTTTCCAACACAAGAACTTGAACATTCGCAAGACAACTCCACATTTTCATAGTTTTATATATATGTAATTGTCCTTTCCATAACTCATAAGGAGATTTATCATTCAATTTATGTAGAATTATATTTAAAATATCATTTGCAGTAAATACTACCTGACCCCATAAAGTAATTGGTACTTCCGAACTATTCAACAATGAAGTTATCATATGTTTCAGCGTTCTGTTCTTTCGTTTGACAACTACATTTTTTATGGAGTATATGGTGTATTTATTTGATGCACTACCCCATGAGACGAGAAAAATATTCAAAGTAATTAGATATATGTATATATTCTTCACCTCTATCTCATCTTAGAATTTTGATTCTCTTTCCAAGCTGATTTTCAACTTCGGTTATTTAAATTTTGATCATACTCAATACTTCATCTTTGATACGTATCAAATACACATAACAATACTTACGAAAATCATCGATGAATGTTACGTATTAGTTTTTCCTTTTTCTACTCCGATCTTTTTTGGAAATCACATAAATCTGAATGAATTAAGTCTAGAACTTCCTTTGTTTCCTCAATAGTTTTATGTGGATGGCTTGTATACGTAGATTCTACACAAACCCCACATTTCATTTTTATGTTCAAAGAACAATTTGTAAACAAATCTAAATTTACCATTATTTGTAAGGAACGGAAATTTAGATGTTACAACTGATAATGCCATAAAGTAGATGACTCAACCATGTAAACAAAAGCTATGTTTTTATTAATAGCAACACTTAAAGTAGATACAACATTAAGTTTAAGGAGTCATTCTGTAAGATAACCCTTGTCCACAAACACTCCATCCTTTAAAATTACAAAATTTTTAGACTCCAACACGAATTTAAAAGCCTCGTTACTCACAATCGGACAAAAAATTAGATTTTTCTTTATTGAAGGAATATGATACACACCAACCTTCAATCTCTTTGAAGAGACGACTTCAGTCTTGTATTGGTTGTCCAATACCACCCATAACTCATGTGCACTACTCCACTTAACGTACATGTCATATAAAGCATCATCCAAGGTATTCAAAATGTAATTTTGCAATTCAACTCATGCTCTATCTATGCCTTTATGGATTTTTTGCTTTAAGTCCTCTCTTCAAAAGTGAGAGCGACATCTCTATCACCTTCTATTAAGACTTTAACAACATCCGTATTGATAACATGGCGACATGAAGAACTGAAATATAAAACAACACTTTTGTTGCCATTGGCTGAACTGCTCAATTCTTTTAACATAGTTGCTTTTCACATCCGACACATATTGATCCATTGATCCAACAAAAAAAAATTCTCTCTTAGATTGTTAGAGACAAACTGTTGTGAAGTCCAAAAACATTGTATAATAACAAATCAAATATTTTCGAAAATTAAACTTTGTATATTAGAAACAAAACATAAAAACTATCATGAAATTGAGGCCTGCCTTATAGTGTCCTAAGATAGAAATTTCTCGATATTTGTCTTGAGGATATAATAACATAAAAAATCAAAATATTTTTGTCGAATCAATTGGGTTTTTCTCTCATAATTTATAATAAAAAAAACGAAGAGAATGTTTAAGTTTTTCCTTATTCTTTCCCTTCACCAAAAAATCGTAATTTATTGCTATAGATCCAAAAATCACTATTTTGGAGGAGCCACAAAATGGTTAATTTATTGGTTTTCCAAAGATTGTGTCTCATGATCAAGAACCACAACTCTTGAACATTGTTTGTCGAAGAAAGAGGAAGAAGAATTTCAGATAATCCATCAACTAATCCAAACCTAAGGCTTAAGGTTTAATCTTTATTATTTATTATATCAAGGGCCAAGCCCACAAGACAATTCTTCTCTTCCATCAATTTATCCATGTATTTACTTTCAATCAATGCATAATATGTATGCATTTAAGGCACAAAAGACTTTCCATTGGACTCTTCAACTTTCCAATTCTTCACATTCTTATAAATATATTATATTTGCTTTTTGATTAAGAGATATAAAACCCTCTATGAACTACTTTTCGTATCACTTCGAGATCTAAATGATATTTTACAAACCTTATAAATTGGTAAACCAACGATAATATATAGACAAATTCAATGTAGAAACAAAATGTAAAGGCAAATCTAGGTTAAATGGATTGAACTCTAATTGAATGTACATTTATCTTTACCAATTATGTTACTCTAGATAAAATGAAACAACATATTTAGATATAGCTTTGTAATAATAAATAAAATAATATAATGTTGAGCAATTCAACAGAGAATAGTTTAATTGTGAATGCTGGATTAAGGGTGCATACTCTATCGAAATTCAAGGCCTTATTTATATATTTAATGAGATCCAAATAAAAGGAAAAAAGTAACGAATATAAATGTAAAATCTCTAGCTTCTCAGCCATTCTCGATCCTCATGCTTCCACGTCATTGTTCCACCTCAGATTCACATCTCTCCCACGATCTCTCCCTCCCCCTCACAATCTCTCCCTCCCCTCACGATCTCTAGGTGAAGAAACCGTTGGCAGGGCCCAGAGGCTCTTCTCTTCCACATATGAGAAGACGAGGTGACCGGCAGGCGGCGTGTAGTGAAGACGAAGTGTGTCGGTGTAAACCCTGTGCGAAGCGACACAACGAGATTCCAAGAGCTCCGAGCTCAAAATCAATGGCGTCTAGGGTTTCGTCGAAGCTTAAAGCAAAAGGAAAAGCTTCCAAGGGATCATCTTCTTCCTTAGATCGACAATCGAAGTTTCAGGTGGCGAAGGAATGGACCAATCGGACATTGAAGAAGGCGAAGGTCGCGACTCATTACGGATTCATCCCTCTGATCATCATCGTCGGCATGAACTCCGATCCTAAGCATAATCTCTTCCAACTCCTCAGCCCTATCTGATTCTTCCATTTCTTCGTTAGCTATGGCGGATCAGGTTCTTCTCTTGTTTGACTCCATCTCCTTAAGTATGTAATCGCGGCTTTGTCGAACATTCATCATCTTTCGAACGGTTTTTGTTAGGGATTTGATAATTTCTGTATGGATTATTAAAATCAATGCAACAGTATTCGATTACAATTATTCAAATTAATTTAATTTGTTGATGATTATTCAGAAGGATCCGGCGAGGTTGAGTCCTGCTTCGATGTTGCCTCACCTCCTCCACCAGCTCCCCCGTCGCCATCTTCATCCATGATTTTAGGATTCGTCGGAGAAAACAACTCCGTTTTGGATTCGCCGAATGGGCTAAGCATACAAGCTTCTCCGCCATTGAAGACTGAGCGAGAAAGCAAGTTGTGTCTGGAATCGAGGCCTATGGTGGCCGAAGAATGTGGGAAAAAAGGAAGCTCTTTGTCCAAAGAGGAATCTATATCAACAAAGACGAAAGGTGCCCTAAACCCTGAACTTTGCGTTTCTTTTGGTTCAATCTATTAGAAAAATTTAAAATTCCAAGCAAATCTAATACTTTTATTGCTTGTTTGCTTGAAAGGCGATCTTGAACCGTGCTCGGGCTGGAATTGTGGAGGAATTGAAAGCTAAGAGGGTTAGTTTTAATCTTCATCCCCAAATCTTAGAGCTTTCACCTTTAATGATTTCTTTAGGATTTCTAAGGTCTGAAATGGCGGCTAGCGTTTCTGCTGGAAACATTGGTCATTTCTTTCTTTCTGGGCAAGTTTACAAGGGTCAAGGTTGCAGGCAAAATTCCTGGGTTTCTCGGTATGCCCTTAAGGCAAATCCTTGGCATATCCTTCTTGGTATCGATTTTAGTTTCCAAAACTTTAATTATTCTGTTGCTGTTGAGTTCAAGATTCATAATTTTGAGTTATCTATGGCTTTGGACTTTGAATTCAAAAAGGGTTTTGAATTGTACCCTTTTCTTCAATGACTGATATTTTGCTTAAATTTTCTAACTTTTTGTTCTGAATCTTCCCCTGGTACCGCCTACCAGGTCGCGTAGAGTATCCGACGACCTAAAGGTTGAAAAATGCGGATGTTACTCTCGATCTACGAACAACAAGATTTCAAAGATTTCTAAAGCTATCAAGGCGTCATCATCGGATTCGACAAAGTATTTTGATTTCTCCGTTACTGGCAGTGGCGTTGCGGGTCTACGTTATGCTTTAGCAGTTGCAAAGCATGGGAAGATGGCGGTGATTACCAAAGCTGAACCTCATGAAAGCAACACGAACTACGCTCAAGGCGGTGTTAGTGCTGTGTTGTGTCCTTTGGACTCTATAGAAAGCCATATGCAGGATACGATCATAGCCGGTGCTTATCTCTGTGATGAAGAAACCGTAAGAGTAAGTTTCACAATTGGTAATATCTTCAAGAATGGATCTTCAATTGTTACAGTAATTAAATGTGTTTTTATTTCCAGGTGGTGTGCACAGAAGGACTTGAGAGAGTATGTGAATGATCGCCATGGGAGCATCATTTGATCATGGTGAAGATGGTAACTTGCATTTGGCAAGAGAAGATGGACATTCACATCGAAGGATAGTTCATGCAGCTGAGATGGAAGGAAGAGAGATCGAAAGAGCTTTACTTGAAGCTGTTCTTAACGATCCTAACATCTTTATCTGCAAACATCATTATGCAATCGATCTCCTCACTTCTCAGGTTCAACTCCACAGTAATAATTTCTTGCCAACTTAAACTTCCCATTGTTTTACATCATTTAGGCCTTGTGCCCAAGGCTTGAAACTGGCTTGGAACAGAAGATTGTTCTTCCTCGGGACTCCTACCTCCAAGTTAGTGGCTTTCCAGTTTGAACCTTTAGTCATTTTTTGTTTTCCTTCCGCTCATTCTGACCAATCACAATTCGGATTCTGCATTCTCATTTTTTATGCCTTAATCATTTCTTCCAGATCTCAAGAGCGTCACAGGTTGCAGAATCGAGGGTGGACAATCGAGTGTCGTTCATCTCTACAGAATATGTTCAAATTTGCTTAGGGTTTTATGATGTCTCTTTATGCAGATTGATGTCTTTCCGTATTTAGTCTTTTACATCTTCTTCGAGCAATATCTTGATATCTGGAGAGTAGCTCTGACAAACATTGCTATAGCAATCAGTTCGTTTCCGATCTTTCAAAATTTCAGTTTGTGCTATAGATTGTACACAAGGGGGACTCTTTAAAGTTCTGATAAGCTATTTTGGCAGGTGCTATATTCATTGTTTGCCTAGGACTCTTATTGACTTGGTACGATTGTTTCTTCCTTTAGGATCAATACTTCTTTTGCTACAGAGCTATTGTTGATGAATTGGAAGCTCTAACCTCTGAGACGCCAAGTTCTGAGAGGAGCTCATAAAGGTATGTCAAAAGTTCGATTGTGAAAAATGGTTCGTGTCAATTTGGAATGTTGTACTGTGGTGAGATTTGAAACCTGGTGAGTGGTGGCTATTGGAGAGAATTTATTTGAACATATATATTGATGGCAAGGAAAATAATAAATTCAAATGCTTTATGAAGTAGTATATAATGGTGGTGGAACTATCCTTTAAACTATATCCAAAAGAAAGAACTCCATGAAAGTACCTGATAAAAAAAAAGACCCATGTTTAGGAAAACGATTGGAACTTGGTTAAAATTAACATACAGTTCAATAGTTTTGAGGTTTTTGGTGATAGGCTTGTAAGAAATACATATTTCCCTACCCTCTTCACAGCACCTCAAGTTCGTGCTCGCTCGCTCCTCTCTTTTCTTCTCTTTTCGTTTATTCTACTCTTATTAGTTGATTTCGTTTTCTTTTTTGGTAATCTAGGGCTTTTTTTTAGTATGGATTTGCAAGCTTAGGTTTAGTTCTCTCTTCTTCTTCAATTCCCAGATTTGGCTTCTTTTTAACACATAGACACATATATATATGAACTCATGTCAATGTCTTAATCGTTTAGCTTCCTTTTTTTCTTATTTATATAAAGAAAGCCAATTGGGTGTCTCGGGTTGGAGAAGAACAGAGAAAGCTCTGCTTCAGTTTGAGAATTTTAGGATTCTTCTTTACACATCTGCACACACATATAGATATATACGTTATGAGTTTTGATAGTTATGGAGCGGTATGAGATAGTGAAGTATCTAGGTCAGAGAATGTCGTCAGAGAGAGAAGCTGGTTCGAGACAAATGGTCCACGGAGCTGCTCGCTGTGAAGTTCATCGAGAGAGGCCTAAAGATTTCTTACAGTCAACCCCAAGTTAGTTGTTCTAGAAACTGAATGAAGAATCATACGGACCATTTCAATTACCCATATAAACAGGAGCTGATTATATCTCTGGAGATTTGGGCATGACACTTATGGACATGACCTCCGACCAACTTGGCATAGCTCGGAGAGTAACTATCAAAAACAATTCAACGACCATAGTGGCAGACCCGTCAACTAAAAGTGAGATTCAAGCAAGTATTGCCCAGATGAAAAAGGATCTTGCCGAGACAGATAGTGCATACCTTTCAAGAAAAATTGCAGAGAGGATTGCTAAACTCACTGGAGGTGTGATGTGGTTAGGTTTTATTTTAATAACTTATACTTTTTTCTCTTCCGTTTAGGTTGTACTGTCAAATACTATTTTACCATGTCATTCCATGTGAGGGTCGCATTGGTCGCATGAGTCATATTTGTTCGCATGAGGTTGCATTGGTCGCATGAGTCATATTTGTTCGCATGAGGTCGCATGAGGTCGTATTGGTCGCATGAGTCATAATGAAGAATTTATCGAATTATAAGGATGAAAGTCCCAACGTTTAGGTTGTACTGTCAAATACTATTTTACCATTTCATCATACTATTTTACCATGTCATCATATAAAATCCTCCATGATCCACCATATACAATACTGCACTTTTTTCCAAATATCGGTAATATAACATTTCTCATAATAGCATGATTTACGAATAGCATTGTTTCCCATATTAACTCATTTATATTGTGATGCATTCCCGTTAATACGACCATTAAAATGTTTTGATTTTCTTCATTGAACTACTCTATAATATTTATTAGATTTTCAAAATTACAATGATATATCTTTCCGCGCATCGCGCGGGCGTATACTGTAGGTTAAAAAAACATATGAAATACGACAAGTTGAGTCATAATGGATATTAATATTGTACTTTAGAGAAGTAACTATAAAGGAAAAAAAAAGACAAAAAGGGAACAAAATAATAGTGGTATTTAAAGTAGTCGAAACATTTTAACGGTGAGAAAAAAAGGCTTAGATGCGTGACTTAGTGGCAATATTAACAACTTACGAAAAAAGAAAGGCTTAGAGGCGTGACTTAGTGGCAATATTAACCACTTATGGATGAACAATTATTGGAAGATCAGGTTGAACGCGTGGTAGGATTTGATGCAGAAATTATTGTCCAAACATTTTCGAGAACATGCGTATCCCAAATAGTTAGGATGAAGAAATCCATATAAACAAAGGCGTGTTCGAGGCAGAAAACGTGACTCAAGGTTGGAGAACTAAATCTTTTATCGAAAAATAATTATATGTAACATTGTGATCTCCGACCGACGCATTCAATTATGCGATACAAAGTTTTTGTTTCAGTTATATTGTCCGATATCAGATAAGACATGAATTATGGAACCTTATATGTTGCATTGAACAATTTTAAACTCTTGAATTATAATCAATGAGGTCCAAGACCATATTTGATATTATACTAGAGTATGAATCATCTCGATTTGAATATTCTAATATTGTGCTCCGATTGTGATGTCAACCGACATAAATCATGAATATATATATATATATATATATCAACACTAAACTCTTGAGCTCAATTTCGGAATTAATTAAGTCAAATCTGTTATTTGATAGTTTGGACTAAACAAATTCTAAAAGTTTGGTTAGTTAAAATTATCTATGAAATGCAATGAGAAGGTATTGAGTACAAAGCATAGGTTGTATTAGCCATGATTGATTGGTAGCGTATTGAGTTGTGGGAGCTCATGAATCGCATTTGTATTGTGAAGAGCACATAGAAAATAACTCGATATTGCATAATGTTATTGTTATGTGAGCAAGAGAAATCGAGGGTTATACGGCGAACATATTAGAAGATGAATTTTCTAGTTCTTAATTATTTAGTAATAGGTCTCATTACTTTTACTCTATGATTTTGTGCATGTTTCTACTACATTTTTGGACAGTTTTAGTTTTTTTTACGCATTTATGGGTCATTTTGTGATCTTGGAGGCAATAAAGACTAATCAACATATTTTGGAGAAACATAATAACATTAAGCACAAAATGAGCATCAAGCGCAAAAATAGTAAAAACACTCGACCCGAGCAACAAAATCGCTTAGTCAAGCATGTCTAGTTTCGATGCTTAAAAATTCCAAAGGAATCAATAAGGTAAAGTGGTTAGTCATTCGATCGATATAATACACCAAAATCTTTCCAAAGGATTCGCTCGATCCGAGTAGAGAGACCAACTCGGTTGAGTGTTCAACCAAATATGGAAGTTTTTCCACTCGAAGGTGGTTCGACCCGAACATTATGTGACTTGGTCAAGTGATTTGCCTCACTATGTCAAAGTTGGTTCCAATTGCATGGGAAACACAGAACAACCAACTGCTCGACCCGAGCATAGACCAACTCGCCCGAGCAGTTTACCAGATTTACTATATATTCAAAATTTGAATTTTTTAAGTGATGAAAAGCTTTTATATAAACTGGAAATGGCTCTAGACATAAAAGGGAGATGAGAATATGAGGAGAGGATAGCAGAAAACTGAGAGAAAGAATCTGAGATCATATGAAAGAGTGAAAAAGCTATCAGACTTCATCGAAGTATCGAACTATCGACGAAGAGAAGTCAAAGACAAGGTCACAACGGCGATTGATCAGGGGATTGACTGAGCTTCTCTTAACATTCCATTTTACTTGTTTCCCAATGTAGTTCTTTTCTAAGATGTAGATCTATAGATTTGATCCGCGATTTAGGTTAGAGTTTTGTGTATTTGAACTCATCGTACTCCATGAATGGATTTGGTGTTCTTTGATTTTTTGGTTTGCTACATGTTTTATTCTTTCAATTCTTGAATGTATCCAATGAATTTAATGCCACATGGTATAATTAAGATGACCATGTCATATTATATTAAATCATATGCATTATATAAACATGAATGATCATATCAAGAAATATGTTAGTCGATTTAGGAATGATAATATTTCATGATAATATATTCATATGTAAGTCCTAGACGTCAATGTTTTAGATGTTGGATATGAATCTGGACTGCAAGAGCAAGTAGATTTATTGATAGCACGTTCGATATGTAGGTTATTAGAAGGACATGTCAATGATCCATATGCTAGAACATGATTTAGACTACGAGAGTATGTAGATCTATTTAAGATGGTTGAATTCCCCGATAAGTACAAAGTACACTTTTCATCACTTTTAATGAGTGAAGCTGCGTTCAAGTTAAACAAACTAACCTAAACTTCCCGCAAGTGCACAAAAAGTGTGTAGTACTTTAGGTGTCCATCCCACATGGACTACACAACACAAATTAAATTCAAACAAACGAAAGCTTGCTATGAACAAATATGGTTTTGAGATCAAATAACTAAAGCAATAAAATAACGAGTTCTCGGAAATGAAACAAACGTTCTAGGATACGGTTTCACCACAAGGCTCTCCGGAACCAACAATCAACCAATCTAATCATGAATTCCGAATCAAGGCATCTAAGGTAGACGATCCTAATGATTTCTCCCCTCTTTCAAGGCATAGAAACATGATTCAATCAAGTGACCCCCTACTTTTGTGGCTGATCCCTTAAGCTAAACCCATAATATTCTGTGATTCATCCGATTAATCCTCAACCGTTACTACTCTACTTTCGTAATCTAGTCTCTGTTGTTCTAAGCTTGAATGTTCGGGATTAGAGTTCTCCTTTTGGTCCTTCTCCTAAGTCCTTAAAACATGCATCTACTTGGCCTTCGCAAATACACGACATTCAAGTATTCAGAGAAAGAATTGAAAAACCTAAATAAGCAATTGCATTCATAAATCAATCTAAAGAGGTTCCGGGATTGCCATAGGCTAATCCCTTCTCCTAGAACAAAACTACTACTCAGACATAAGTTTGAAACAAAGCATCATAAATGAAATAAATAGTCTAGAGAGGATAGAATTCAAACAAAATGAGGTCTAGATTGATTTTCCAATGCTTCTTTGAATGTCTCCTCCTAGACGGCTGCTTTTGGAAGTGGAGAGAATCCTAACTGTCCGTCTAAAACAAAGTTTTGGCAACTCCCCCCGTGAAAATTTACTTCCAACCGAGAAAAGGAAAGCTGCTTAATGTGCCTGACTGGGCTGCCTCTCTTTCCTTTTTGTGCACGCCGCATCCCTCTTTCATTTTTCCTTCAAACGGCATGCCATGTTTCTTTTTCTTTGTGTTAAGGTTATGCGCCCGACCGGGCACAGCAAATCGCCCGGTCGTGCACTTCTTCAAATGGATGATCGCTCGGGCTTTGCATGCGTCCGAGCCATGCTTAGTTCTCGGGGAGAATCTAACAGTTTTATGATCGATCGAGCATATTGGAACGCCCGACCGTGCTGCCCCTCTGCCCGATCGTGCGTATTGGCATGCTCAGCCATGCTACCCCTGATGAGAGGTGATCGGTCGTGCAATGCATGCGTCCGAGCCGAGCTTTTTCTCTTGTTTCTTACTCATTTCTTGTCCGTTTCTGTCTCCTTTGCTCCATTGTGATCCTCGACACTCGTACTTTGTCTTGTGTATGCAAGAAATGTGTACGAAAAGGAGATCATCAAAATCCCTCAAACTTGAATGTTTACTTGTCCCTAAGCAAATGTAAGTGTGGAACACATGGGAGATACAAAAACAAGAATTTTTTTTCTCATAGAGACACCGCAAAAGCGGACCTAATCGATCAACTAGCTAATTGTGAGAAAATTCGGACTATTACTTTTCAGTCTTCATCCTAAGATTCACCATGGCTACCACAGAAAAGCAAATCAAAGGCAAACCAAGCAAGAAACCGCAACTCTCTCCACCAAACAGGACTTCAGACAAGTGCTAAAGATAGAATAAAAGAGGATTCTTGTTTCGTTTATGAGCTTCTTTGTTTCTTTGTTCTCTTTCTCTTCTTATTTTTTGTATATACTGCAAAAACATTAGGTTTCTAGGACGTCGGATTTGAAGGGATCCAACCTCTACTTAGACCCAAGCTACTAGTGACGGTATACTCTTCCATCTCATTCAAGAGAGCAGCAGAGTAGATGACTCTTTTATTGTGCCATGCCCTTAGGACATTAAAAGATGATCTCCAACCTACCAATTAGACCCGAACCATCGAAAAGGTATCAAGGTATATGCACTCATATCGATTTTAGATCATGCTTTTAGGCATTATTTCTATCGACAACAGAGTGTTAGTGTGTGCTCTTTATTTTGCAAAACAAGCTCGTTTTTATATGATCGAACTATCCTCATAAAAAAGAAGTAAAGCATCGTCTACACGAAGTATAATCATTTGGATAGAGAGAATGAACAAGAAATTAGTCTAGCAGCCTCGTCTAAACCTCCCACAAGCAACACTAGGATTCTGAAAGAACTACAACCTTTTTGCTTTTCAACCGACTAATGAGCTCTAACGTTTAGGAAAACCTAAACTCAAACATGCAAGATATCACAGAAAAGGCTAGCTTCTTAAGCATCCTAACTTCAGGGTTAATCTCAAATTGTGGCACCGGACGAGTGCCTGGGACGACTCTGACTCTCGAAAACAAAATCAAATTAAAACTAAGCTAAAGAAAAACTACGATATCAAAGAGAAAAACTAAAAGAAAAGAAAAACAAATCACCTGACAAACGTGAATTGCTCCCCCAGACTTGAATTGAACGACATCCTCGACGTGAAGCTCTCATGGAGGGTAAGAGAAGTGTGATCAGGTTTTTGTTTCTTTTTTCTTTTTTAATTCCAAGTCCTAAACTAAAGAACTACAAAAATAAAAAAAAATGCTGGGTTACCTCCCAGAAAGTGCTTATTTAACGTTATTAAGCATGACGTCTCCATGCTCATGCTTCCGCGATGGGTGGGTCGAAAAGGTAAATGGAGTTTTCGCTTTCGATCGGTTAAGCTGCTTGGTAGAGCTTCAGTCTCTGACCATTAGCTTTGAACGTTCCACCCGTCTCGCTCCATAACTCCACTGCTCCATGCGTGGATACCTCTCGTACCTGAGAAGGACCAGACGAACATGAATATGGTTTGCCCAGAAAAAGCTTAATACGAGAGTTAAAGAGCAAAGCCAAATCACCTGGCTCAAAAGTCATGAGCGAGGATCTTCTTGTCTTGCCGTCTCTTAGCGTGCTCCTTGTAGATCTTAGAGTTGTGATAGACCTCGAGTTGGAGCTCGTTGCGCACTACTATCATTCCTCCTTTCGTTGGCACAACATGCATAGGGCTCACCCATTCGCTGTGCGAGATAGGATAAATGATACCTGCATCCAAAAGTTTTAGGATCTCCTTTTCCACTACCTCTTTCAAATTCGGGTTCAACCTCCTTTGAGGTTTGATGGAGGGTTTGTTGCCGTCCTCCATGATAGTTCTATGCATGCGTAATGAAGGGCTCAGTCCCTTGATGTCGTCGATGGTGTAGCCGATCACTCTCCTATGCATCCTTAGGCAAGCGAGTAGCTTTCACGTCTCATCTGCGCTCAAGTTAACATTCAAAATAACAAGGTATGTTTCATTGCATCCAAGGTACTCATACCGAAGAGAAGAAGGGAGAGGTTTGAGCTCGAGTTTAGGTGCCTTCTCCACTGCGAAATCAGCATGTGTTTTTCGCAGAATCTCTTCGTGTAAGGCATCCCGTAGTGCCTCAATGGCACTCACAAATTTTGCATAGAGTTCAGCTTCTTCGTCTGTTAGTCTTGTGTCTCTGCAAACTTGCGTCAAGCATCTCTCAAGAAGGTCAGAGATACTTACTTGATCAAGCGTGTCATTTGCCAAGTCTTCCAACAATTCAACTCTAAAACAAGACTCCTTGAAGGAGGGTCCGTCAAAGAGCTGGAGAAGTTGAACTCTATCTTCTTGTCTGCGACAAGTAGAGAAAGTTGCCCTTGTTGTATGACGATCATGGAATCTGCAGTGGCTAAGAAAGGCCTACCCAAAATAATAGGCACCCTAGCATCTTCTTCTATGTCTAGTACACCGAAATCAGTGGGCATACAAAAATTACCTACTTTGGTGGGGATGTTTTCAACAATACCCATCAGATACCTTAACAAACAATCTGTGAGTTGTAGAGATATCATGGTAGGTTTGAGCTCTTCGAAGTTCATCCGCTTGTAGACCGAATGTAGCATGAGGCTCACACTTCCTCCTAAATCGCACAAGGCATTGTCAATGTCGATGTCCCTTATAGTGCATGGAATGGAGAAGTTTACGGGGTCTTTCAATTTTGGGGGCAACTTGTTTTTAAGAATGGCACTGCATTCCTCAGAGAGTGCTACCGTCTCACTCTCTTCGATGTGCCTGAAGTTGGAGAGAATCTCCTTGAGGAATTTGGCATATTTGCATATGTTAGAGGGCTTCTACGAACGGGATGTTGATATGGAGCTTCTTGAGGACCTCTAGAAATCTTCCAACTTTCTTTTCATTCTTGCTGCTCACCAACCGTTGAGGAAATGATATAGGAGGTTTGTACGCCGGTGCATCAACATACGACCGTTCTAGATTCAGTTCAGCCCCTTACATGATCGCGATACCTTTGCCTTTATTTACACATTTTTAGCAGCTTTCTCTTGCTCTTTGGGGGGCGGTTTCTCAGTCACATTCCTGCCGCAAAAGGTAATAGCATTCCCGCCCCTTCTGGTTGAGATTAGGCTTCCCAAGGAGTTCTTCAGGATTCCGAGAGGACGAGGCAACCTGTTGCGCTATGGAATTCTCTAGCATCTTCACATGCGTGCTCACGAATTCCATCTGAGTTTTGAGCTCATTAACCGCTGCCCCATATCTGCAATCGCTGCCCCCATATCTGCATTGAACTTGGTTTGAGTCGATTGCTGATGCCTTAACTCCTTAATGAACTCAAGAATTACTGCCTCAAGGCTTGATGAAAGAGCTTGAGGAGGTTGAGGAGCTTGCTGGAATTGTTGAGTACCCTGTTGATACGATTGCGGCTTCTGCTGAAAACTCGAGAACTTAACTGTTTGAGTCATCCAGTAAGAGAAGTTCGGGTGATTCCTCCAGTTCGGGTTGTAGGTGTTCCCGAATTGCATATTTCTCTGCTATTGGGTATAACTCATTTGCTCTATATCCTCTTGACCTGTGCATTGATGCGTTACATGCTCTGTATTTTGCAGTTTACACAATACATGACATTTGTCTTCTTGTAGAGACCCATCGTCTTGTTCAGTATACCCCTCCGTGTGGACCACATAGTGTGGTTCATGGAAAGTTCATCGATCAACTCATATGTCTCCTCTACATTCTGATCCATGAATGATCCTCTAGCATCATCCTCTTTTGGGATCCCATTGTAGAAAGTCCAGATCACGCACAGTTACTCTAGACCATGGTGTGGGCACATCTGTGGTAGAACCTTCATACTTCCTCAAGCCTCAAATAAAGTCTCCCTTTCTCTGCTTCTGAATGTCGTAATTTGTCCCCTCATCTGAATCATCTTGCTTGGAGGGAAGAACCGTGATAGAAACAAAGTGCAGAGCTGGTTCCAGGTAGAGATGGAACCTATAGGAAGAGATTGCAGCCATGTTTTTGCGTGTCTCCCGATTAAGAAGGGGAAGATAGGAAACAAAATTGCATCATCTGAGACTCCAGGTATCTTGAATGTCCCAGAAAGCTCTAGGAAATTTTGAGGTGCTGATGGGATCTTCATGGTTTCCACCCATAAACTGCTTCTGATACAGCATATTGATCATGACATGCTTAAACTCAAATTTCTCTCTAGCAACAGTAAGCGTTCTTATTGCAGTCTAGACATTGTTCAAGTTTGGTACCATATAATCTCGAAGCCGACGTGGTGGAGGAGCCTGTGGCTCTTGCGGCTGATGTGGTAGCTGCTGCTGTAACTGTACCCTATTATGTCTAATTTATCCTAGTATTTTCATCTCTTTCTATAGTTATTTTATTATGATTTTGGACTTTACCGAATTATTAAGTAGAATTTAGTACTTTTGTATCGTTTTACCGTGTTTTGTAGGAAATGAAGATATCGGGATACAAACATGAGAAAATATTGTAAAACTAAGCAAAACCACCCTCGGTTCAGCTGTGCATGGTCGAGTATCCAAGATTCCTAAACCTGATAGAAAATAGCAACACACAACTTGAACACAAAATGGGTACACACGGCTGGAACACAAAATGGAAACACACGGCTAGAACACAAAATGGAAACGCACGGCTTGCAAAAAATGGAAACGGCAAGTCGCTTGCACAAAATGGAAACTAGGCCACTGCTTTCATAAAATGGAAACCGGATGAAAAGGAAAAAATAAAGAAAAAGGAAAGGTAAGCGTTTGGAAGGAAATGAGGGAGGAACATCATTTTAGAGAGAGGGAGATGTCAGTTTGCAGGGAGAGGCGACTGAGGCCTAGGGAGGCTAAAGAGTGGATTTTGGATGAAGCCGAAGAACTCGATTCAAGGCCATTCTTGGAGAATATGGAAGATAGAAACTTTATTTCTTTGCTTTTCTATGATTTGCGAGTAAACCTCCTTGCCATGGGTTAGGAGTGCTTTTGTAATGGATTGTTTGGATCTGTATGCTTTATTTCGGGTTTATTCTCTCAATTGGTTTGATGGGTTGTTCTTAATGCTTTCATCCTTGTTGATCACTTTTTTCAATGAGTTTAGAGGCTTGTCTAGGCTGAGAATGGAGATTTTGAGTTTTGGAATTAATCCTAGAATGAATTAGATTAATGAGAATCTAACCGGTCGGTTAATCTATTTAGGAACCGTGATAATTGAGGTTGAGTTCCCTATTGTTCTTCATGCATCTAGATGTTCGATTTTCTACATCGGGAGATGAGTATGTTGATTTCCTAGGTAGTGGATTTAGACATTGAGAGAGTCACTTCTGATAATTGAGGTTCCCTATTGTTCTTCATGCATCTAGATGTTTGATTTGCTGCATCGGGAGATGAGTATGCTGATTTCTTAGGTAGTGGATTTAGGTATCGAGAGAGTCACTTCCGATAATTGAGTTTGAGTTCCCCATTGATCTAGATAATCCGATTTCATGATTTATAGAAACGTCCATTACATGTCCCGGTATTCCCGAAACCCGTGGTGTTTTATTTTATTGAATTTATCCCGTTAAATAGTTTAGTCATTATTTCGCATCCAAAGATTGATTTATACCCATCATGTTCATTAGTTAAATAACTCTATAGTTGCATCGGTTCCCAAGTGTTTGACCCTGGTACTACACGATCCGTATTCTTGTGGAAACATTGGTCTAGGTAAATTATTACTTGAGATCCACCACATCAAGTTTTTGGCGCCGTTTCCGGGAAACTGATTACGGCATTAGAGTTAGGATACTTCTAAACTGGGACATAGTCCTTTCCAGAGTCTTTAGTTCTTTTTTATTTTTTTCTTTTGTTTTTGAGTCATTTTTTACCTTTCGGAGCTCACTCAATTCTTGTGTTTTGTCATTTCTTGTGCAGCTCATTTGTGCATTCGAGTGTGAAGAGGAATAAATGGCAGAACGTGGCGACCCAAACGCGCCACCCCCTGTCGCCTCACCTAAGTAAGCTTTGATGACTTATGGATCCTACACAATTCCTAGGCACACCCATCTATTGTCATGCATGAGTAGGAGGAATGCTTGCATCGAACTACAACTGACATTTATTCAGATACTAAGCAATGCGATGTTTAGAAAGAGATCTCTTGAGGGTCCGAATGAGCACCTCACGGACTTCAAGATGCTCTGCAAAACTACCGGAGCTGGAGAAGGGATTTCGGATAAGGATGTCATGTTAGTTGTCTTCCGGTTCTTTGTGAAGGAAAAAGCGCATGATTGGCTATACTCTCAGCTGCGGAATTATATACAGACATGGGGACAACTAGAGGAGAAGTTCATGAAACGGTTCTTCCCTCAGAGTAAAAGCTCAACTCGTCAAGATTCAGTTCAACACATTTGTTCAAGGGGCAGCCGAGAGCTTATTTGAAGCATGAGAACGATTTAAAGGCTATCAACAACTTTGCCCACACCATAACATGGATCAAAGCTACCTCATACATAACTTTTTGCAAGGACTTTTGGACAACATGAGGATACTGATCATAGCCACAGCTAGAGATTACTTGAGTAATCTCACATTTCCCCAGATCGAGGACCTGATCGATCGAATGGAAGACGAGGGAAGCAATGTTACGGGGGAATACAACTGCAATATTCCAGCGAAGGTGGCTAATCCAAATGAGGTGCATTCTCTATACACCGATATAGCTGAAGTGAAAGACCAAGTTGGGGGAATTTACCATATGTTATCTGAATGACACTGTCTGCACTATTCAGAGCAATTAGGGGAACAAGTTGTTTAAGGGAATTTGGAAGTGAACTACGTAGGAAATAATCTGTCTTTGGGGAACACATATAACTTCAGATTGAGAAACCACCCCAATTTCTCGTACAGGAACCCCGATGGTGCTTTGAATGCGCAATAACCATCAGAAAATTTTCAGCCAAGGGTAATGTAGAGAAACCATAATTTCTAGCAGAGAATGCACCTCATAATCACAATTATCAACCACGTGCGCCACCACCGAACCAGTCTTAAGCAACCCCTGATATTAGCGCCATGTTCGTCCGCCTCCTTCAGGAGCAGTAAAATTAGAACAACCAATTGATGGAAGTGAAAGCAGAGCAAGACAGTGTCATGAAGCAGAAGGAGGGTTTTCAAACCCGTCTTTGGCATTTGGAAACGCAAGTCGTGCAATTAGTGCGAGCAGTGCACCAGCATGGACAGCTCGCTGGGAATCCCCATGAGCAGATCAACATCATTTATCTAAGGAGTGGTAAGACGGTAGATCAGTACACTCCTGCGACATTTGACAAGGGTGAAGCATCTATCACCACAACGGAAAAGGTTATTGACGTTGACGAGCATAAGGAGAAATTTGAAGAGGAAGATGAGCCAAGGTCGGCGCAAGAAGAGCGACGATGCCCAATTCTTAAAATTCGATGAAATGCTGAAGAAAATGCAGATCACCATTCCGTTCCATGAATCATTGAACAATATGTCGTCGTATGCCAAGTTCCATAAGGACTTTCTTGGAAACAAGCAGAATGTGGAGACGGAGACCGTGACAATGACGAACTCGATGCTGCAATCGGACTTACCGAAGAAAATGTTTGATCCAGGTATATTCGTGACCCCTTGTAAAATAGGTGATTATGAGATTTACCACGCTCATATTGATGTGGAGGAAGCGTAAGCGTCCTACCATTGTCTCTATATGAGAAACTAGATCTTAGGGGCCGAATGGATCTACAGCCTACATGAATGACTCACATGACTGATCAGAGAGTGAGGATCCCCGAGGGTATGCTGGAAGATGTGCCACTATAATCCGGGAAGTTCTTCGTCCCGGTCGACTTAGTTGCCCTGGACATGGGTGAAGACAAGAAGATCCCGATCATTCTCGGGAGGTTGTTTCTCAACACAACGAAGACAATCATACATTGTGCTAAAGGAAGACTAACACTGAAATTCGACGACGAGGAAAAGGAGTTTAACTTAAATGACATGCTCAGGATGCCGAACATGGTTGATTCGATGTTCGACACCGATGTCTTGGATGAATTGGCTGATAAAGTACTTGAAGAGTGTAAAGAAATTGAACCACTAGAATTAGCTCTAACAGCTAACAAAAGAGGTGCCTATGCTGATCAAGATTAAGTCCATGAGTACCAACAAGTCTTGGGAACTTTGAAAGAGGCGAAAGGTGATGAAGTTGATGCATGCCCTACCGGGCATCCTCACCATAACACAGCACGATCAGGCAATACCTAAGCCCGACCTGTGCATCTTCTTCGGCACAAACTGGCTGAACATTAAGCCTGACCGATTAGAACACTAAGCATGACCGAGCTCCTTCTTTTGAGAGCAACACGACCAGGCTTATGGAAGACATAGTTGGCTGATGTTTTTTGCAAAGAGCCCGACCGTTCAGTGTGCTTTACCCGATCGAGCATTAATTGTAAACGATATTTCGGCCCGACCTGTGCATCTTCTTCGGCACAACTGGCAGAACATTAAGCCCGGCCAATTAGAACACTAAGCATGACCGAGCTCCTTCTTTTGAGAACAACACGACCAGGCTTATGGAAGACATAGCTGGCTGACGTTTTTTGCAAAGAGCCCGACCGTTCAGTGTGCTTTACCCGATCGAGCATTATTTGTCAACAATATTTCGGCTGAAATTTCGAAATCTCCTCCATTTGTGAAGCATTATAAACCCAATTGTAGCACTGAGAAGGCATCAGTATGCGCAACAGAATTCGGATACCCAGCAGGAAGGAGACGATGCATGCGGCGATGCACATGAAGATGACGAGGACGCCCACCTCGATGATGATGAATAGAGCATCTCAATCAGGCTCAAACCTTAAACAAGCGCTTCTCGGGAGGTAACCCGAGCTTCCTATCTTTTTCATTTTGATTTTTAGGACTTAACTCTTTTCCTTTTTAGCATGCATGTACTCTACCAACTACCATGATGTATCATAATTTTTCTTGGTTGTGTGATTGTTATCGCAGATTCTCCACTTCGATATTACCCACAACGGAAGGAAAGGAAGGAGCAACACCGTTTTAGAGAGAGGGAAACGTCAGTTTACAAGGAGGGGCGGCTGAAGCCTAGGGAGGCTGAAGAGAGGATTTTTTTCCGAAGCCGAAGAACTCGATTCAATGCCGTTCTTGGAGAATAGGGAAGATGAAAACTTTACTTCTTTGCTTTTCTATGATTTCTGAGTAAACCTCCTTGCCATGGGTTAGGGGTGCTTTTGTAATGGATTTGTTTGGACCTTAATGCTTGATTTCGGATTTGTTCTCTCAATTGGTTTGATGGGCTGTTCTTAATGCTTTCATCCTTGCTGATCACTTTGGGAACCAGTGCAACTATAGAGTTATTTAACCAGGATCGAACACTAGGGAATCGATGCAACTATAGAGTTATTCAAATAATTAACAAGAAAAGTATAAATCAATCGGTGGATGCAAAAGAATGACTAATCTATTTAACGGTATAAATTCAGTAAGATAAAAAACCATGGGTTTTGGGAATTTTGAGACATGTAATGGGCGTTTCTATAAATAATGAAATCGGATTATCTCGATCAATGGGGAATTCAAACTCAATTATTGGAAGTGACTCTCTCGATGCCTAAATCCACTATCTAGGAAACCAACACACTCATCTCCTGATGCAGCAAATCAAACATCTAGATGCATGAAAAACAATAGAGAACTCAACCTCAATTATCGGAAGTGACTCTCTCCATGCCTAAATCTACTATCTAGGAAATCAACGTATACATTTCCTGATGCAACAAATCTAACATCTAGATGCATGAAGAACAATAGGAAACTCAACCTCAACTATCACGATTCCTAAATGGATTAACCGACCGGTTAGATGCTCATTAATCTAATTCATTCTAGGCTGAGAAGTCAGATTTGAGTCTTGGAATTAACCCTAGAATGAAAATTTATAGAAACGGTGTCCTTTTCTCGTCCCGTTTGCTTCGTTGTGATCCTCAGCACTCGTACTTCGTCCCGTGTATGTTCTTTAGCTCTGAAATGAACCAAATATGCCTCAAAACTTCTAGGAACATGTAAACACAAAAACAAGTAAAACGGATACAAAATCACAAGTAAAATCGTAATTATAATCACGAACATCTCTAAAATCATGCGAGAAACATGTAAAAAAACGAGATTATCAATGAGTTCATGTACGTGAGAAGAATTCTTAAACCTAGAAGCATCGTCTCACCTATATATATTTGTAATTATAATATATCTTATCTGTCTATATTATATATACATACATTTTTTTGTTGTCCATTACCGTAATTTTTGTGAATGTGATAATTTAAATTGCTTTTAGTACTTAGGTTTGAACTTGGTGATTTACGGTTTGTGTCATTGTAGCATGTCTAGTCTTGGTATAACTATTAAAACGTGATACGCACTAGAAAATACATCAAGTTTTTTTGGCACCATTGTTGGGGACTATAGGTGATTTAACTATTCGATTGTGTGAATCTATGATCATTCTTTATATTTTTGTTTTTATAGTCCACTACTAAAATCTTTTTTTTTCCTTATTTTCTTGGTTTTTTTTGTAGGAATTCAGTTTATATCTAGAAGTTGTGGGAGATTGATCATCTCATTTTCATACGTATTTCTTGCACAATTTAGGATACGTTTTTGACACATATGTGATGTTTTACGTATGATTCCGTTTCCGTTTTACTTGCTTTCGTGTTTTCATGTTCTTACAGGTCTTTACGCGTATTTGGATCATTTTGGAGCTAAAAGGACATGCACGGACACGGAGAGCAACTTCGAGGATCATCACGGGACAAACGGGGCGAGATTGAGCATGGAAAGCCTCCACCCGGTCGGGCACAACTCTTGTACGACCGGGCAAAACCTACGGCCAATTGTGTGCACACTTATGCACGACTCGGGCAAGAATGCCCGACCATTTGCCTTGTGCCCGAGCGGGCACACATACCATGCCCGATCGGGCATGCATTCCAGCCAACATCTTGCGCGACTCACCCTAGCCGCACCCGAGCGGGCACAATGACCACCC
>CM071876.1:14404392-14415737 GCA_036759665.1 Gynandropsis gynandra | reverse complement strand
TGTCCAACAAACGGCGTATTGAAGAGAGTGAGACGGTAGCACTCACCGAGGAATGCAGTGCCATTCTTCAAAACAAGCTGCCCCCGAAGTTAAAGGACCCCGGACGCTTCTCCATTCCATGCACAATAGGTAATCTTGATATTGATAAAGTATTGTGTGATTTAGGAGCAAGGGTGAGCCTCATGCCACACTCGGTCTTCAAGCGGATGAACTTCGGTGATCTCAAACCTACCAAGATGTCTCTCCAACTCGCTGATCGTTCGGTAAGATATCCGGTGGGGATTGTTGAGAACATTCCCACCAAGGTAGGCAATTTATGTATACCCGCTGATTTTGTTGTACTTGACATTGAAGAGGATGCTAGGATACCTATTATACTTGGTACGCCTTTCTTAGCTACTGCAGGTGCGATGATAGATGTACAACAAGGGAAACTTTCCCTACGTGTCGGAGACGAAACGATTGAATTCAACTTGTCCAAATCCATGAATGGGCCCTCCATCAAGGAGTCTTGCTGTCGAATTGACTTGCTGGACGAGTTAACGAATGACACGTTTGATCAAGTAAGTATTTCCGATCCTCTCGTTAGATGTTTGACTCAAGTTTGCAAAGATGCAGGTCTTACCGACGAAGAAGCTGAGGCGTACGCAGAATTCATGATTTCTGTTCAAACACTAAGAAACGCCCCACGTGAGGAGATACCACAAGATGTACAAGCTGACTTCGCAGTGGAGAAGGCGCCCAAACTCGAGTTGAAGCCGCTGCCCTCTTCTCTTCGGTATGAGTATCTCGGACTTAATAATACATATCCCGTTATTGTTAATGCTGAATTGAGTGTAGATGAGATGCAAAGGCTGCTTGAATGCTTGAGAAAGCATAGGAAAGTGATCGGATACACCATCGAGGATATCAAGGGTCTAAGCCCTTCGTTATGCATGCATCGGATTCTCATGGAAGACGGGCATAAACCGTCAATTGAAGCGCAAAGGCGGCTGAACCCCAACTTAAAAGAGGTAGTGAAAAAGGAAATATTGAAACTCTTGGATGCAGGTATCATATATCCTATCTCGGACAGCGAATGGGTGAGCCCCGTGCATGTCGTGCCAAAGAAAGGAGGAATGACGGTAGTGCGCAACGATAACAACGAGCTGATTCCAACAAGGACCGTCACGGGATGGAGGATGTGCATAGACTACCGCAAGCTCAACAAAGCGACGAGGAAAGATCACTTCCCTCTCCCCTTCATCGACCAAATGTTAGAACGGTTAGCGAATCATGCCTACTTTTGTTATTTGGATGGATATTCTGGTTTCTTTCAGATTCCCATTCACCCTCAAGACCAAGAGAAGACTACCTTCACGTGTCCTTATGGTACATTCGCTTACCAACGTATACCTTTTGGCCTCTGCAACGCTCCGGCTACTTTCCAGCGTTGTATGATGGCAATTTTTTCTGATTTGATCGAACATATCATGGAAGTGTTTATGGATGATTTTTCGGTTTATGGATCTACATTCGATGATTGTCTTGTTAACCTTTCTAGAGTGTTAAAGCGGTGTGAGGAAGCGAATCGCGTTCTTAATTGGGAAAAGTGTCACTTCATGGTAAAGGAAGGTATTGTGCTTGGACATATGATCTCATCAAGGGGTATAGAAGTCGACAAAGCCAAGATTGAGGTAATCGAGAAACTTCCTCCACCTATTTCGGTTAAGCAAATTCGTAGCTTCCTAGGGCATGCAGGTTTTTATCGGAGGTTCATCAAAGACTTCTCAAAGATCACAAAACCATTGACGGAGCTGCTGGCCAAAGACGCAACATTCGAATTCTCTCAAGAGTGCCACAACGCCTTCAACACCATCAAGAAAGCACTTGTTTCGGCGCCCATCATTCAGCTACCCGATTGGAGCCTTCCATTCGAGATTATGTGTGATGCTAGCGACTACGCTGTAGGCGCTGTCCTGGGGTAGCGAAGGGACAAGGTCTCTCGCGTCATCTCCTACGCTAGCAAGACATTAGATGACGCCCAAATCAACTATGCCACAACCGAGAAGGAGCTCCTTGCCGTCATCTTCGCCTTTGACAAGTTCAAATCCTATCTCGTCTGGTCAAAGGTAATCGTTTAAACTGACCATGCAGCACTTAACTATCTTCTAGGGAAGAAGGACGCGAAACCACGCCTCATCCGATGGATCCTTCTCCTACAAGAGTTCGATCTCGAAATCAAAGATAGGAAGCGGTCAGAGAACGTCGTTGCAGATCACCTCTCTCACATTGTTGTAGAGGATGCGAAACCTATCGACGACTCCTTGAAGATGACAGCATATGCACAATAGGTTCAGGTAACCCTGCTCCCTGGTATGCTGATTTTGTTAATTTTCTTGTGAGCGGTATACTACGTCCCGATCTTTCTTTCCATGCGTGCAAGAAGTTCTTTTCGGATGTCAAACACTACTATTGGGACGATCCAATTCTGTACAAGAGATGTGGGGACGGAGTCAATAGGAGATGCATCCCCGAGGAAGAGGTAGAGAGCATCCTATTCTATTGTCATGGCTCGGATTATGGAGACCACTTCAGCAAGTCCAAAACCGCATCAAAGGTGCTTCAAGCAGGTTTTTATTGGCCAAACCTCTTCAAAGACACCCATAGGTACGTTTCCTCTTGTGATAGATGCCAAAGAACGGGAAATATAGGTAGGAGGAACGAGATGCCACAGAATTACATCTTAGAGGTAGAATTGTTCGATGTTTGGGGTGTAGATTTCATGGGACCTTTCCCATCATCATGTGGCAACCAATACATATTGGTAGGTGTAGATTACGTGTCTAACTGGGTAGAGGCCATAGCAAAGCCAACTAATGACGTTAGGGTAGTGATGAAGTTCTTTAAGAAGATCATATTCCCTCGTTTTGGAGTTCCAGGGCTAGTCATTAGTGACGGAGGTTCACACTTCATTGCACGACAATTTGAGTCCCTCCTTAAGCATTATGGCGTGAGACATAGGATAGCTACACCGTACCACCCACAAACCAGCGGACAGGTAGAGGTTTCGAATCGAGAGATTAAGAGCATACTAGAGAAAACCGTGTCTAGGTCCCGTCGAGATTGGTCGATGAAGTTAGATGATGCATTATGGGCCTATAGGACAACGTTCAAAACTCCAATTGGTATGACTCCTTTTCAGCTTCTTTATGGAAAATCTTGCCATTTACCTGTCGAGCTAGAGCACCGCGCCTATTGGGCGACAAAGCTCCTTAACTTTGATCTTAAGAGCGCAGGTGAGAAACGACTTTTGCAGATTAACGAGCTTGACGAGCTCCGTCTTGACGCCTACGAGAACTCTAAGATCTACAAGGAGCGTGCCAAGAGATGGCATGACAAGAAGATCCTACCTCATGACTTTCAGCAAGGTGACTTGGTTCTGCTTTTTAATTCTCGTCTTAAGCTTTTTCCGGGAAAACTACGGTCGCGTTGGTCTGGTCCTGTTCAGGTACGAGAAGTATTCCCGCATGGAGCAGTAGAACTTTGGAGCGAGACGAGTGGCGAATTCAAAGCCAATGGACAGCGGCTAAAGCTCTACCAAGCCGCTCAACCGAAAAATAATAATAATAACACCACAAACGTGCTTCACTTCCTTCATCCTCCATCGGAGCTTCACGTCGAGGACGCCGTTCAATTCAAGTCTTGGGGAGCAGCTCACGTTTGTCAGGTTGTTTTTTTTCACTTTCTTTTGACTTTTTAGTTTTTAGGTTATTTTTGCGATTTTTTAGTTTGTTTTTGTTTTCATTGAGTCAGAGTCGTCCCAAGGCACTTGTCTGGTGCCACGTTTTGAGATGAACCCCGAACCTAGGATGCTTAAGAAGTTAACCTTTTCCGTGAGATTTTGCATGATTGAGCTAGGTTTTCCTATGCGTTAGAGCTTATTAGTCGGCTGAAAAACAATAGGTCGAAGTTCTTGGGAATCCTAGTGTTGCTTGTGGGTAGGTTTAGACGAGGTTGCTAGGCTAGTTTATCGTTTATTCTTTCTACCCGATGATTATACTTCGTGTAGATGGTGCTCAACTTCTGTCATATTGAGGATTATTGGATCATATAAAATCGAGTTATTTTGCAGATTAAAAGCGAGCATGATCAAAAATCGATATGAGTGCATCGACCTTGTTACTCCTTCGGTGGCTCGGGTCTAAGTGGTGGGTTGGCGATCATCTTTCTACGTCCTAAGGGCATGGCACAAAAAACCGCCTACTCCGCTGCGCTCTCACACGAGATGCATGAGTATACCGTAATCGGTAGTCTGGGTCTAAGTAGAGGCTGGATCCCTTCAAATCTGACGTCCTAGAAGCCTAGTGTGTATGCAAAGAAAAAAAAGAGAAAAAGAAGAATAAAAAAAAAGAAACAAAGAAACAAAAGAAAAAAGAAGTCATCAAAAGAAAATAAAAAGAGGAATAAAAAGAAAAAAGAAAAAGAAAAGAAAAAGAAAGAAGCTCGGAAAGAAAGAGACAAGTATCCTCGGTTGATCTAGGTTTAGCATTGTCTGAAGTCTTGTTTGGTGGAAGGAGTTACGGTAGCGTGTTTAGTTTCCTTTGATTTCCTTTCTCATGGGTAACCGTGGTGGACCTAGGATTAAGACTGAAAACTCGATTAGGCCAAATTTGCTCTCGACATGCTAGTTGATCGGTTAGGTTCGCTTTAGCGGTATTTCTAGGAGAAGGGGAATTCTCGTGTTTTTCATACCCCATGTATTCCACGTTTACGTTTGCTTAGGGACAAGCAAACATTCAAGTCTGGGGATTTTGATCATCTCGTTTTCATACGTATTTCTTGCACGATTTAGGAGACGTTTTTGATACATATGTGATGTTTTACGTATGATTCTGTTTCCGTTTTACTTGTTTTTGTGTTTTCATGTTCTTACAGGTCTTTACGCGTATTTGGATCATTTTGGAGCTAAAAGGACATGCACGGAGCTAAGGAGCAACTTCGAGGATCATCACGGGACAAACGAGACGAGATTGAGCATGAAAAGCCTCAACCCGGTCGGGCACAACTCTTGCACGACCGGGCAAAACCTACGGCCAATTGTGTGCACACTTATGCATGACTCGGGCAAGAATGCCCAACCATTTGCCTTGTGCCCGAGCGGGTGCACATACCATGCCCGATCGGGCATGCATTCCAGCCAACATCTTGCGTGACTCACCCTAGCCGCACCCGAGCGGGCACAATGACCACCCGAGCGGGTTGTGGCCCAAAACTGCCTATTAAGTTAAGTAAACTTAACTTAAAACAAAGGGGACTCGTGGGGGCAATTTAGGCAACAATTGGACCGACTTAGGAGTCTTAAAAGGAGGCAAAAGACGTCATTGAAGCAAGCTTACATTGGAGATTAATTCAGTAGAAGATTAAGGAGATTCTTTCGAGGAGACAAGCGAGGAGCATTGGAGATCAAGCCCCGACACTTCGGTTTTGTTTGGTTTTCATGGTCCTTAGACTTCCTACTTTGTTTATGTTTCTTTACAGACGCATGAGCGAGTAGCTTGTTTGTTCTAGGAGAAGGGATTAGCCCTTGGCTATCCCGGAACCACTTTTGATCTATTTTGAATGCATGTTTCCGTTTTAGTCCATCTATTCTTTATCTGAGTGCTTAATTTACTTGTATTTGCAAACGGCCGCGTAGATGCATGTGTTAGAGATTAGGAGAAGGACCGAAAGGAGAATTCTAGTCCTAGAAGATCAGGTTTAGAACAACCGAGGTTAGGCCACGAAAATAGGGTAGCAACGGTTGAGGGTAAAACGGGCGAATCATTAATTGGGATTGCATGATAGATAGATTGATCGTCGGTTTCGGTAGTCTTGTGGTGAAACTGGATTCCTAGGACGTTTGTCTTATCGTTAAGAACCCGAGTAGTTTATTTACTTTCAGTATTTCATTCCTCTCATCCACACTTTCTTTAGCAAGTTTGATTCCTAGTTCGAGTTTAGGTAGTGTTGCGTAGTCTCTGTGGGATCGACACCTAAAATACTACACACGTACCGTGCACTTGCGGGTAGTTTAGGTTATTTTATTTAACTCTGATAACGCATCAGAGATCTAGACTCATAGCACTCGATCTAGAAATTGAAAAGACTGCAAGAAGCATTCACAATTAAGCATGATGGAGAACAAAAGCTGACCACTTGATCCAGAATAGCGGGGACATTCTCAGGGAAGTCTAATTAAAACTTCTTGAGAGTAAAAGTGGATATGGTCGAGCTTAGGAGTATAAACGGGCATTTCTCTAGGGGCAACCCAAGGCCCCTTTGTGAATAAGTTTTCTTTTTGGATTTGTTTTGAAATTTGATATTTATTTTTGGAGGATTATGCTGTTATTGGATGACATATATTCATATATTTGAACTGCAGGAACCATATAAATGACAGACCAAAATTTTCGAAGGAATTAAAAGAGAACAAAGAAAACGCTCGAATCGAGCAATATTGATCTATAAAATGCTGGTTTAGGAGGTTGGAAATTTAAAAATATTTGAATAGTTTCTCTCGCTTGAACAAGATTCCCCAAGCCAAATCGTATCTAAAGCTAGAACCATTGTAGAAGTCGTTATGAGGTTCTTTTGTCCCACTGTTGTGCATGGCCGTCGGAAGAGAGATCTTTTTTGGGAAGGGAGAAGTCGAGAACCAAAACTGAAATCCTTCTTTCTCTCTTCTTCATGATAACTCTTCGACACTACAACGAGCCACTTTAAGGCATTAAGTATTGGCACTTTGAGTAGTGACGTTTACTCTATCATTCTATTTTTATTTTAAAATAAATTGTAGTAAACTATTTGATGTTATCTCGATGTATAGTATTTGAGACTCTTTTTTATTTTTGATTTCAGATTCCTATGTGAGTGAGTGAAACATCGAATGACCACGAGCCAAAATTATGGAATATGAGATGGAATACCGGGAAAACACGTTCAGCATAGACGCGTGCACAAACACATCACTACCTTTAGTCATGTTGAGGTTATGTGTTCAAGTCCTTATTTTACCTTATCTATTATGGTAGTTTCTCTCATGATTAGTTCATCATCATGGACCGTGTCGAGTCTAAGTCTTGTGGAGGCATAGATTGACATCTTAGCCACAACTTAGGTTTCATATTAGGTCGATTTAAGGTGCATTTTAAGATAATAAAACTTTTTAGAATCGTGTAGGCATGAGCGTACATATACTAGCTTAGCCATGAGATAATCGAATGATGTATAAAGAATTAGAGATTCTTTCTAGCTATGTATATCGAATTTAATATTACTTAAGTATTTTGAACGAAAATTTGAAGATATTCGAATAAGAAGATTCAATCAAGTTCATTTATTGTTCTATGGGGTAGATTGACATTTAGTCATCATAGGATCGTTCTTAAATCTTATTAGTAGAATTATATATTTCTATAAGAGTTGTTCCTTGATATTTGGAGGATTAAGACCTTTTCATTTTAATTGAGTTTACCGTTTCTATAGTCATATATCTTTTCACTCGAATAAGACCCATGCTTCTCGTCTGGGGATGTGCAATCATCATGTAAAAGTGTTATCCTTGGTTTTCATTCTCTTTACCATTTTCATATGATCATAATTCTATACATGCAAAAGCAAAATAAAAGAGATAAAAAGGCCAAAAAGTACAAATTCCCGCACATATATTAAAAAAGAGAAAAAAAAAACGAAATGGAAAGGGTAAGCTTTTGAATGAAGAAAAATCAATGGAAATTTTATTTTATCACTTTCACTGAGCATTATCTTAACCATTTAGCCCAACTTACTCCTTATGATAATAATAAATAGAGTTGAGAAATATGCTTGGTGAGATTTTTATTTAGTTCTCTAAAATTTCTATTGTAAATGTAAATCCCAAAATTTAGAGTCTTTCCGTAAGTTAGAGGAACACAGAAAACTAGTATGAGCTCATTCATGACCAGCTTAGAATCTTTCTATAAGTTAGAAGACTCTATAGTAAACTAGTTCGAGCTTATTCATGACCAACATAGTCTAAACGGTCCTGAATGTTCTTGAATTCTTGTGGATATCGATTTACCTTATGATACCTTTCTAGTGTTACTCATAGATTATGTTTGCTCAAGGATGAACAAAAAGGTAAGTCTAGCAAAGTTGATCACGTCGTTTTCGCTTGATAATTTTCTGTATTTCTACTACATTTAAGATTGTTTTAGTTTTTTTTTACGTTTTTTGTCATTTTGTGATCTTATGGGCAATAGAGACTAAGACGAACATTTTGTAGAAACATGGAAACATTCAGCACAAAATGAGTGTGAAAGACAAAAATAGTGAAACGCTTGACCCGAGTACAAAAATCTCTCGGTCGAGTATGTTTAATTTTGATGCTCAAAAGTTCCAAAGTAATCAATCAAGTAGAGTAGTTAGTCGCTTCCCTGTTTAATTTTAATGCTCAAAATTTCAAGAGACGAGCTCAGTCGAGCGCTTAATCAAACGGGAAAGTTTTCCCAACCGTAGTTTTGCTTGACCCAAGTGTAGTGAAAATCGATCGAGTGATTTGCTTGAATATGTCAATGTTGGCTCTGATCTGCATAGAAAAATCTTAGAACAATAAAATGATTGGCCAGAGCATATGCCAACTCAACCAAGAGGTTTTTTTTGTATTTACAAGTGATGAGGAGCTTTGCTATAAATTGGAGATGAATCTAGACATAAAGCGAGGCTAGGAGACGAGGAGAGACAAAGAGGATAGTAGAAAATCGAGAGAAAGACTCTGGGATCATGCAAAAGAGTAAAAAAGCTATTGAACTTCATCGAATGATCGGACTATCGGCGAAGACGATTCAAAGGCAAGGTAATGACGACGATTGATCGAGGGATTGTATGAGCTTTTCTTACCCTTTCCATTTACTTGTTTTTTTCTTATAGTTCTTTCCCATGATTTTGATCTATAGATTTGATCTTGACTTTAGGATATAGTTTTGTGTATTTGAACTCTTTGTACTTCATGGATAGATTTGTTGTTGTTTAATCTTATGGACATTTATGATTTTGATGTAACTCATAGACATTAATGATTTAGATGTTAGATATGAATCTAGACTGCCAGAGTAGATAGATTTATTGATAGCACATTCAGTATGTAGATCATTAGAAGAATACTTCAATGATCTATATGCTAAAACTAGACCTAGACCGTGAGAACAGGTGGACCCATTTAAGATGATTGAATTATCCAATAAGAACAAAGTTACAGTTTTCATAATATACATGAGAACAAATCTCAAACCTAGAAACACCGTCTCGACTGTATATATATAAAAATAGTAATTTATTTTACCACTCTATATTAGATATATAAACTTTTTGTTTTTTATGACTTTAGTTTTTGTGATACTTAAAATTTCTCTTAATCTCTGTGTTTGAAACTATACTACACGATCCGTATCCTTGTGTAGTGTATAGTCTAGATATAAATATTAAAATATAATATATATTATATTACACCTACATAACGCATCAGTAATTTCAATTCAACGGGTTCATGGTCATATGTGTCAAAACTTTCGAGTTGCGAAGTGATACGTCCCTCGCTGAATCGACACTCTAGAATGTAGGTATTCACGGGATAATCCTTGCTGTAGCTGAGCCGAGAGACTCCCCTACTCAAGGCGTGTGGAATGATGGTCGCACGAGAGTTGCGAAAGACTCTCGATATACCTAAAATTAGAAAATTAAAAAATGAAAGATCATGTTCTAGTAGGGGAGGGGGCTACATAAGGAGGAGAAGCCATGCAAAACTTCAATTCCGCATTTAATGTTTGTTTGACTTTTTGATTAAGGGAAGAAAAATTTAAAAGTTTAAAATAAAAGAAAAATAACGATAATTTGCTTCGATACGATCGATGTATGAAGCTTTGAATCAACAAATAGGAAGACGTATGTGATTTGTGGCCTCGTTAAAAACCTGTCGTTGGAAAACCACGTGGGACAAAACCAACGGTGGAAAAATAGTACACACGAAACACTTGCCTATTTGTTGATCATTTCAAAATGATCTTCGGCGTGAAGTACGACTTGGATGTTGAAGTTTTTTTGTGGATTCGAGCACTCGTCATGAACCCGTACGACTGCAAGTAGTCCTCCGATGGCTTCCTTGAACTTCTTAGCCTTAGCACGGGTCACATGACCTTCTTGTATTCTTAAGGGCGTCCTCTTTATGTTAGGGTTCCTCGATACTGTCCATGCTCGTATCATGAAGACTCGTCGGTGTGAACTAAATATTGTGAGGGCTCATGGTTGTGAGCGGTAGATATAAGGGATTCAATTGTATTTTTATGTTGTCTAGGTTAAATTATATGCATATATATAATCATCTCTTAACAATCATACATAACTTTTATCATTCTATTGTATTATAAGTTTAAAAGAAGAGTTCGTATGATTGTTTTAGAGGTTTCATCGATTTTTTAAATGGTAAATATTTATTTTCCTCGAATAGGATCTCGCTATACTTAGTATTTTAATAAATCGTATTTTCACTATATTGATTTAAATTTAATAAAATTTTATTTTTCCACTAATTTATTTTTTGCACTGGTCCATATAAGATTTAGAGATGATGATAGATATTCTTAATAGCATAAAGAAGACGAAATAAGTGTGATACAAAGAACACTAAAAGGATATTTTAAAATATAAAACTAAGTTTAAAGTTCAAGATCCCATTATTTTCGAATCCATTTAGCTTTCGGAATTTGTGTATTGTTCTGATAAATTTTCAAAGGATTAAGACAGGGGAGAATATCAAAAATGCCCCCTTAGGGTTAAAACACTTCAAAACTATCCTTCTAAATCTGATGAAAAAAAAAATTGGAGAAATGACATATGTGCCCTTAATGAAAAACACATATAAAGGAGGGAAAGGCAAATATGAGAAGAGGGAAAACGAAAATTGAGAGGAGGGAAACAAAGTAGAGAGCTATTTCTTTTCATTTTCGAGTGTTTCCTTTCATTTTCGAGTGTTTCCTTTCATTTTCGAGTGTTTCCTTTCATTTTCGAGTGTTTCCTTTCATTTTCGAGTGTTTCCTTTCATTTTCGAGTGTTTCCTTTCATTTTCGAGTGTTTCTCAACTTTTGAGTGATTTCTTTCCATTCTCGAGTGATTTCCTTCTATTTTGAGCGATTTGCAGCAATTTTCAAGCGATTTCCAACAATGTTTCAATCTTTTTGAGTGATTTCTGGCAGTTTCCGGCGATTTCTGGCAATTTCCGGCGATTTTTGGCAGTTCCGGCGGTCGCACTGGGTCACAGGGTCGAACAGGGTCGGACTGGGTCGCTGGGTCGG
>CM071876.1:14363623-14391580 GCA_036759665.1 Gynandropsis gynandra | reverse complement strand
CAGCAAGCGCATTTACGGGCGGCGTGAATAGCAATGGGGCGGCTTGAAGCAGTTTTGCTTCGTGATTGAGGAGTTTCTCATGAAGTTCCTCAATCGGAATGATGCTATCTCGGGCATTCACAGCATCGACAATCGGTTTGTAGTCCTCCGGCAATCCATCGAGGATGTACTGCATCAAGTCTTCTGCATCAAGGGGTTTTCCGAGGAGCGCTAATTCATCCGCCTTGTTGATGATGGTGCGCATGTAATCATCTATGGGTTGAGATCCTTTGGAGCTTCGTTTGAGTTGTTCCTTCAATTGAAGGAGACGATCTTGTTGTTTGAAGGGCACAAACGCTGGATTCGGGGTTGAGATGCCATTAACAATGAGAGTGGCATCAGGAACAAGTGAATCGGTTTGGAGAAAGCATTCCAACCGATGGCCTTCAAGGAGTGCCCGGATCTGAATACTCCAGATCAGATAGTTGGAGGAGGTAAGCTTGGTCACGTTTGTCATGTTGACCGTGAGAAGAGTGCCGTGGGGCTCATTGACGTTGAAAGCCGGAGTTACATCAGCAGCGGAGGAGGTAGCCATGGTTGTGCGTGAACGAGAATTAGGGTTAGGGTTTTGAGAGGAGTTGGCCGACGGTGAGGGGGTTTTGAATTGAAAAGACCGACGGTGATGAGGTAGCTTGGCCGACGGTGAGTGGAGGGTAGGGTTTGGAGGCCGGCGATGAGGAGAAAAGAGGGATGAGGTGGCCGGCGGCGGTGATTAGGGTTTGAGAGAGGGAGGCCGACGGTAATTAGGGTTTGTTAGGGTTTGGATCTATAGCTCTGATACCATGTGGAATGATTTTCGTATATTCATTTCAAAATGAATTACATAAGATATATATGAGTATAGAAGAGATATGAAACCCTAACGGAAACCCTAATAAACACAAAATTACATTTATGCCCTTTCACTTATACTGGACATGGAAATGTCATTGGAACTTAGTGGATTTTTAAGAACAAAACGAATGAAGAATGAATTATAATGAGGAATAAAGCTAGGCTAGTAGCACAAGGGTATACGCAAGTAGAAGTCACGGATTTTGATGAAACTTTTGCACCCGTAGCTTGTCTATATTCCATTCGTTTGCTACTTAGAATTTCTTGCTTTTTGGTTTTAAGCTTTTTCAGATGGACGTAAAAAGTGCATTTCAAGAAGAAGTCTATGTAGAAAAACCAAAGGGGTTCGAAGATCCATATAAAACGAGTTATGTTTACAAGCTTAAGAAAGCACTTTATGGGCTAAAGGAAGCACCAAGAGGATGGTATGAAAGGCTCACAAAATTTCTGCTTGACAAAGAATACAAAAGAGGGGGAGTAGACAAAATATTGTTCATTCATAATGTTGATAAGAAACTTCTTCTTATACAAATTTATTTTGATGACATTGTTTTGAGGTCTACTGCATAGGAAAAAGTGGATTGGCTTGTTGAAACCAAAATAAAGGAGTTCGAAATGAGCATGATTGGAGAATTGAAATTCTTCCTTGGATTGCAGGTGAAGGAAATGAATGATGACATATTTATCTCACAAAGTAAATATGCAAGAGATCTTGTCAGACGGTATGAATTGGACAAATGCAAGCCAACAAAATCACCAATATCCACAACAACAGAACTAACAAAAAATAAAGATGGTGAAGATGTTGACGTCAAATTATCTAGGAGTATGATTGGAAGCCTACTGTATTTAACAACAACCATACTTGACTTAGCCTTAAGTGCAGGGATATGTGCATGATATCAAGCAAAACCAAAGAAGAGCGTTTGTTGGCAGTTAAACGCATCTTCAGATATATTAAAGGAACTGCAGAATACAGTATGTATTATTCAAAAGATACTAATTGTAATCTTGCAAGATTTTGTGATGCAAATTGGGGAGGAAACACATATGATAGAAAGATTACTATCGGTGGATGTTTCTTCCTTTGGAGTAACTTAATTTCTTGGCACAACAAGAAACAGAATGTGACATTTCTATCCACAGCCGAAGTGGAATACATAGCGCTTGGAAGTTGTTGTACACTACTTATGTGGAGGAAACAAATGTTGGCCGATTACAAATTAAGTACAGGTACCTTCGTGGCTCATTGTAATAACACTAGTGCGATAAACTTGTCAAAAAATCCTGTGCAACACTGTAAAACCAAACTCATCGAAATAAGGTATCGATTTCTTAAAGAACAAGTAGAGAAGAAAAAATTAGAGGTAGACTACGTATCTACTGAGCATCAACTAGCAGACATACTCACAAAACCACTAGATATGAACGTATTTATATGTTTAAGAAAATCTCTTGGGCTTTGTGAAATATGAGCTCTCTAATTGTTACGAAAATTTGAAAGAAAATGGCAAGTTCACATGACTTCTGAAAAGAATAAAATATTATGGGTAAACTTCTAATCTTTAAGTGTGTTTAACTCTCTTTTTAGTACAACTGACAATTTTTGAAGTGCAAATCCTACACTCCGTTGTCAACCTAAAAATGGAAAAATATTGAATTTACTTTTTGTTGACATTAGTTTCTATTCGGGTCTAAATGGTGGGACAACTAATCAACTTTGACGTCCTAAAGGTACATGATAATATGTCTACTCCGATGTGATATACATCATATGAGTATGTCCAATGAGGTAACCTGGGTCTAAGTTGTGGGATTAGCTGTGGACATGAGTTGATAAAAACTTAAACGTCCTAGAAGTATGGCACACTAACAATAAAAATGATGATGATACTCAAAGAAAAAGGAAAAGTGAGTAAGGTGAAAAAGACTCATTTTCAAAAGATGAGCAATTGTACTATCAAGAGGTTAAGATGCCCTTGAATGATTAGTCAAATATCTGAAGATGTTCAATCAAGTACAGTTGAAATGATGATTTTTGTTATTCGAAAAACATATTATTGTAATGATTGCTGAGCTCATAGAGTAACACATAAAAAAAGAATCTAAAAATTGATTAAATATACTCAGTAGTGTATAAGTCTTCTCTTGTTTGTTTTGAGTCTATTTGATTTTAAAGGAAGTGATTAGGTTAAGGTGGAATTTTGGTAATTTTGAGAACAAAAAGAATCATATTCATGAGAAAGATGATCTCGAAAAAGTCATCCTCAAGATCAACAAAAAGGTGGATTCAATAAAAGAAAAGCTCAACAAACTTTAAGAGTAGTTGCAAATGCATATCAAGGTCTTTCATCGTAGAGTTTTATCTTTGTTCTCTTATTTTGAGCGATCTTATGCTTTTATGTTCTAACATTTTTTAATTTATGCTCAACAAAACAGGGGAAGAAAAGGACAAAGGGAAATGAAAATTTTCCATATTAATGTTGATCTGTTTTGTGATGACTTTTTGTTTGTGAACTTCTTATGCTCATTTTATCGTTAGTTTTCAAAACTAAAATGAATGCTTATGCTTGCTAACTTTGGGTGTTGTGTTTGAGCATAAAGTAAAAAAGAGGTAGACTATTAGAATGCAAAGAACAAGTCATTCATCACAAGGATTAATCAAGTCATCACAAGGATCATGGAACAAAACGACAAAAATAACAACCTTGATCTAAAATCTAGCAAGTCAAAGAACAACTTCCAAAAGAATATGTCATCGTTATAATAAGCCAACAAACAACAACTTACATGTGATGAAATGCATATTTAAAGGAGGCATGCACAACAACAAATGTACAACTCAGGAGAGAAATAAAAGAAAAGCTAAATGCACTCACACGTGCAAAAGTAAACGAGTTGAGCCTAACGTGTTCATAAATTTGATGCAATTAAGTGTTTTGGGTTGGTGAGTGAGTGACTCATCTGTAAAGTTCATACACGTGAGGTGTATTGAATTGAAGGGGAGTGAATTGTGAGTTTTACAATCTGGAAATAACTCAAGGTCATAAGAACTCGGAGTGATAAGATTTATTTCAGACGGGTTCAAGTGTACTTGATAAGTACTTATAAGATCACTGTGTTTACTCTTGGTGTTAATTTGAGTTCCATACAAACTTTCAGAATCCGTCTTTCCCCACAAACACTCTCATCTCTATCATATATATATTCTCACTATTATTGAATATTAATCCACCAAAAATTTGTTAAATCAAGGAAACACTGTCAGATGTTGTTTGCCATGTTCTCCGCCATCACCATGCGTGTTCCTCCTCCTTTTGATCACGTCTTTGGAGCTTTTGAACTACATTTACAACGTCAAACTAATTCATTCCAATTGAGGGTCACATATGTCGCATGGGTCGCTTTATCTCATATTTTGTGATGACTTTTTGTTTGTGAACTTCTTATGCTCATTTTATCGTTAGTTTTCAAAACTAAAATGAATGCTTATGCTTGCTAACTTTGGGTGTTGTGTTTGAGCATAAAGTAAAAAAGAGGTAGACTATTAGAATGCAAAGAACAAGTCATTCATCACAAGGATTAATCAAGTCATCACAAGGATCATGGAACAAAACGACAAAAATAACAACCTTGATCTAAAATCTAGCAAGTCAAAGAACAACTTCCAAAAGAATATGTCATCGTTATAATAAGCCAACAAACAACAACTTACATGTGATGAAATGCATATTTAAAGGAGGCATGCACAACAACAAATGTACAACTCAGGAGAGAAATAAAAGAAAAGCTAAATGCACTCACACGTGCAAAAGTAAACGAGTTGAGCCTAACGTGTTCATAAATTTGATGCAATTAAGTGTTTTGGGTTGGTGAGTGAGTGACTCATCTGTAAAGTTCATACACGTGAGGTGTATTGAATTGAAGGGGAGTGAATTGTGAGTTTTACAATCTGGAAATAACTCAAGGTCATAAGAACTCGGAGTGATAAGATTTATTTCAGACGGGTTCAAGTGTACTTGATAAGTACTTATAAGATCACTGTGTTTACTCTTGGTGTTAATTTGAGTTCCATACAAACTTTCAGAATCCGTCTTTCCCCACAAACACTCTCATCTCTATCATATATATATTCTCACTATTATTGAATATTAATCCACCAAAAATTTGTTAAATCAAGGAAACACTGTCAGATGTTGTTTGCCATGTTCTCCGCCATCACCATGCGTGTTCCTCCTCCTTTTGATCACGTCTTTGGAGCTTTTGAACTCAGTGCTTTCGCCATGTCTTTTGATCACAATTGCAGCTAGCTCTTGTTAGAACCTTGCCGGTGAGACAACCCGCAGTTGCCGGCGAAGGCCAAGAAAACAAACACACAAATTCAGGCAAACAATAGCACACAGTCTCCAAATGGTGCCGTAAAACTGACAACTTTTTCTATATCCTTTGTATTGCTTAAATAAAAAATTATATGAAAATTAATTATATGGAAACTAATTAAATCCTACAATTAAGGAACACAATCAGCCTACGCTAATTTAGCTAATGCTTAAGGAAAGTAAATCACTAATTTGTGGCACAAGGATTATTCCTACACCTTACTACTTGTTTTTCCTTTCTCCGTTGCTTGATCTGATTGCTTCATCTCGAAGTCAAACAAAACTAATTCTCTCACGTGCCAACGGCTTTCTAATTTCTGTTCAGTTAAATCTGAGCTAAAACAATCGTTTAGCCGCATCTGACCAATCATGTTCTAGACAAACCCCTGTTGTTTCTCTTTGTTCCAATGGATTAGCCTACTACCACTACTCTTCTTTTTCATTTCGACGAAATAGAATGTGAAGTAGCGTACAAAATCATCCTTGATTAATGAAGCCGAACTTCTCATTGTGGCTCTGACGATACTGCTGGTGTTATCAACAATCACAAAATGAAACAGAGGCTGTTGTGATAACTGCATCAATTTCTGGGTTCAAAGCTTTTTGTTTTGCTTCTGCAGCATGCATTCCCCTCTCTGAAAACAATCTGGAACCAGAATCCCGAGTCAATGGTGTTTGTCTGCTCTTTCAAGGATTTTCTCCTACATGATCCAATTTCTGGGGATCCGAACTGTTAGACTTTTTCCTTTAGAGAGAATGAAAGACTCGGAAAAAGAAAGGATTTGGTGCTACAAATTGTTGTAGCTTTTCGGTTTTACCTCCTCTATTTATAGACTCATATTTACATAAGAGTTAACGATAATTAAATGCTACAAACTCTTAAAATTCCACAAAGACACTAAATACAAAGAATGATCAAGGTGCATGTATTGACCCATGACCAAGGTGCATGTATTGACCACATTAAAGTAACACAACAAGAACAAAGTAATACAAATTATTACAACGAGTCAATGGCTCGGTTACAAAATGTTGTGTATCTTGAGAAGTGCCATGCTTAGTGCGAGAGCAACTCACAGATTGTTTATCAATCTTAGATAAGATCCTTATGAACTATCCCTTATGCTTTCTACCTCTCATTTTCTATTAGATAAGCAAGAACAAGTCTTGTAATGTTTGAGAATGGTGGGAATAGGAAGACATAGTGAAAGCGTATATCTACATGTGTATAAATATACAGTATGATAATCATAATAAATAATCGTTTTAATCTAATATAATATCTGAATATTAGGTTTTAGAAAAAAACACTCATATAAACAAAACTAGCTGAAGCATCTCTTGTCGCCGTGACTCTTATCGTTCACCGTGCTTTCTCAGCCACACTCTCGTCGATGTGGTCTTGTTGCTGGCATCCTGTTTCACTGTAGACGGTCGCCGCCGGAGCCTCACGCCCATCAAGCTTGTGGCGTGCCCGTTTCGCCTGTCGCTCAGACAGACCGTAGTGCCCACTCGTCCTTCCGCGAGTCAATTGTAGTCACCCGACCGTCACTCCGCACCAGATCCGTCAGACTGCAGTCACAATGTATGCTCGCTGTGACTAATTCCCCCTGCAAGCCTTTTCTGCCGCTGACCATCTTCGCACGTTGTTCGCCTCGACAAACGCCGCTCGTCATCGTCATCCACCGCTCGTCTTGTTGTTTTTTAGTGAACTTCAGCAATGTGTATGTTGCTTATTTGAGTTCATTGCTTCTATGCATCACATAAATTGTGCAAACACAAATGTAAACAACATATTGAAACAAAAATTGTACTTAGAATGTAAGAATTTTTTATGGAATGAAAGAGAGAAGTGAACAAGATGAACACGAGTGAAAAACAGTTTCTAAAATTGCAATTCTTGATTAATCTTCCTTGAACAATATATGTAAGCTAAATCGGCATTACAAAAAACATCAAAATACTCTTAGGACCACACTATTTCTGTTAATTACTTAAAATAGGTCATTTGACTTAGACCGTATGAACTCCATGTTCATACTAAAACAAGCAACCCGTAACCTGTGCTTCCGGTGTGCGTCCTTTGTCTGATTTCGAGGTTGTCTCCTACTCATTTGCCTACGTTCTTGTTCTTAGCTCCATCTAGCATCCTCCAGCTACATTCTTTACCATTGGCTCAGCTCCCTTGGTCAACTCCTCGCAACTTTCTTGAATCCTGAAGTCTGCGACTCGGCCATCCTGCACTTTGTTTTCCCCTGCATCTGCGATTCGGGTCATGACTTTGTCACGGACCAACTAATCAATTCCATCAATCTCCCTCTTGATCTGTTTGTCCATGACTCCAAGCTTGTTCTGTAGTTCCTCAAAACCTTTTATGCCCAACGATTTGGTTAAGATATATGCCACTTGATCTTCTCCAGCCACATGCTCTAACTTCATTTCACCATTGCTGACAGCTTCTCTCACCACATGGAATTTGATCTTAATGTGCTTAGTTATCTTATGGTCTACCGGATTTTTACCAATGGTTATTGCTGCTGTATTATCACAATGAATTGCTAGGCTATCATTCATGTCAAACCCAAGTTCAGAAAATAACCTCTTAAGCGATACACCATGGTTTGTGGCTCCACACAAGGCTGAGTACTCAGCCTTTGCGGTTGATTGAGCTATGATGGTCTGGTTCTTTGTCCCCCAACTGAACATAGCACTTCTAATTGTAATGCAGAACCCCGTAGTGCTCTTTGAATCCTCCACACTGCCAGCTAGATCAGCATCCACATATCCTACCAATCTTGCATCTTGAACCCTCTGAAACCATAATCCATGATTCACTATTCCAGAAATATACCTCATCACCCTCTTAGCTTCTTGTAGGCTCTTCCCAAATGGCTTGACATTGCTCTTAGATAGGTATGATGCGGAGAATGCCAAGAGTGGTCTTGTTGCTGATAGATAGAGCAAGCCACCAACCATGCTCCTATACTTGGTTGGATTAGGAAGTTAGTTTCCTCCTTCTAAGTTATTTCCATATGGTGATAGAGGGGTTGAGACGCTCTTTGAATTCTGCATCCCAATTTTCTTCAGCAGCTGACTTGCATACTTGGCCTAGTTCATGAAAATACCATTAGCCATGTAGCTAACTTAAAATCCTAGGACTTGCCTCAGTTTTCCAAGATCACTCATTTCAAACTCTTTGTTGAGCTTGCCCTTGAACATGTTGATCAGCTCTTCATCATTTTCCCGAGATGATCAAATCATCTACGTACAAGTAGATGACCATACACTTCTGATTATGTTCCTACAAATACATTGCAGCATCACATCCACTTCTCTTCCATCCTTCCTTGGTGGAGAATGAATCAATGCGGCTATACTAAGTTCTAGGAGCTTGCTTCAAGCCATACAAAGGCTTCTTCAACCTCTAGACTTTGTCTTCTACTCCTTCAATAACATATCCAAGAGGCTGTTGTATGTAAACCTCCCCTGCCCCATTTAGGAAAGCAGACTAGACATCCATTTTGTGGAGGCTCCACCCTTCCTGTGCTGCCACAACAATTAAGGTCCGGATTGTGTCATGCTTGGACACATGAGCAAAAGTTTCTCCATAGTCCAGGCCATAATTCCATGTGAACCCCCTTGCTAACAGCCTGCTTTCAACTTCTGTACATTCCCAAACTCATCAGTTTTCACTATGTAAATCCATTTGACACTGATTACCTTATGCCCATTTGGTGGCTCAACATGTTCCCATGTTCCATTCTTGTTGATCATATCAATTTCTACATCCATGGCCTTCCTCCACTCACTGTCTGCAGCCACCTCCTCAAAGGTCACTGGTTCTTCTACTGCTGAGTAACAACACTCATAGACTTGGTTGATTCTCCTTCCACTGACTCAGCATACTCATAGATATCTGTGAGCCTCCTCATCTGGTGATCAAGTCTTGATGAGCTGCTGCTACCCTCTCTGCTTCCTCTGGAGTCAGATTGACTAAGCCTGAAAGGAACTGGGATAACGTGAGACTGAATGCCCCGACTTCCTCCAGACCCTTGTCCTTCCTCAACCATGTCTTGGGGTGTCCTCTGTACTAGTTGCTCTCCTTGATCTTGATTGGATGTGATTGGATTGAAACTAAGAACCCAATATGTTTTTGATGTTCATATTGGATCCCCCAGCTCCAATCCTTGTCTTCTTCAAAGATGATATCTCTTGCAACGTCCACACTTCCCGTCTTTATCTTAAACACTCTGTACCCCTTGCTCATGCTGCTATATCCCACAAATATAGCCTTCTCAGACCGGTAATCCAGCTTTTATCTCTGTTGTGCTGGAACCAATACATGGCAAAGACTTCCAAACACCCTCAGGTGGTTTACACTTAGCTTGTGACCACTCCATTCTTGTAAAGGCGTCTTGTTATCAAGGGCTTTCGTAAAAAGTCTGTTCTGAAGGTAAGCTGCAGTGAACATGCCTTCAGCCGAGAACTTGTTTGGAAGACCCTTGTCTTTGAGCATGCTTCTTGTCATATCCATGAGTGTCCTATTCCTCCTCTCAACCACTCCATTTTGTTGAGGAGAATAGGCTACACTCAGCTGCCTCTGTATCCCATGCTCTTCAAGAAAATCATTGAATGGTTTGGAGTTGAATCTCCTCCCCTATCTGACCTCAGCTTTTTCAGCTTCTTCCCAGTGTGGTTTTCAGCCAAGCTCTTAAACTTCTTAAACATCGAGAATGTGTCTGACTTCAGCCTCAAGAAGTACACCCAAAGCATGTGTGAATGGTAGTCCGTAAGGGTCAACGCATAGACACTTCCATCAAGAGATGGAGTCTGCATAGGACCACAAAGGTCTGTATGCACCAGTTCAAGAATTTCCTTAGACTTCCCTTCTGATTGCTTTGGAAATTCTTCTCTGGATTGCTTCCCTTGAATACATGCTTCACAGAGCTCTTTAGCCACCTTGAACCTTGGTAGACCCTTCACCATATCATGGCTCTGTAGCTTCATCAAATTATGTGTTCCAACATGTTCAAACCTCTTATGCTAGAGGTTTGAGAGGTCACTCTCTCAGCATTGTGAGCTCCTTCTTCAGTCAACTTCCACCTCAAAGGATATGCCTTCCTAACCATTGGTACCTCAGCTACTTTGGCCCCTCTCTTATCTCGGATCAGAAACAAATTTTCCATAAATTCCACATGGTAGCCATTCCTCACCATCTGTGGAACACTCAGTAGGTTCTTGTCTACTCCGGGGACTAGAAATATCTCATTGATCCTTCTCCTACCCTTCAAGGTCATCACCTCTAAGTCACCTTTCCCTGATGTCTCTAAGGTGGCTCCATTCCCCACTCTTATGGGCACCTTTACAGTCCTGTCTAGTGAGGTGAAGTACCTCTCATCCCGGGTCATGTGGTTGGTGGCTCCACTGTCTATGAGCTACACATCCTTCTCACGTTCTTCTCCAACCACATGAGCAGCTGTAAATAGGAAGTCCTCCTTCTCTTGCTCCTGATTTACTTGAGCTTGATGTGGTAGACTTCTCTTCACTCTGCAGTCTCTTGAGAAATGCTCTACTTTACCACATGTATAGCACTCCTTCATGGTCTTGTAGGGTTTGGATCCTTCCTCTTTTTCTTGTCTACTCATATAGTAGCACTGAGCTGTGTGTTTGGTTGCCTTTCTTGCACACTCCACACCATTTGTTTCCCTTGTTCTTCTATTCTATTTTACCAGAAAAAACGTCTGTTTGTTTCTTGTTTGGATCCCAACTTGATCCCTTTGAATTTGGCTTGGAAAGCTTCCTCTAGCCCTCCACCATTTCTGTCATCCAGCCTATATTCTTGTATCTGCAAGGCTATCACCAGTTTTGCCACCGTGAGGACTGTTAAGTCCTTTGTTTGCTCAATGACCCCCACATAGGGGTCAAAACGTTCTTGTAGTGAACACAAGGTTTTTGATACCAATTCATCTTCCTTGATATCATCTCCATACGCCCTCATCTCATTCCGAACTCTGTCACATTATTGATAAAATCTTTGATAGACTCCTTTTCTCCTTGCTTCAAGGTATAATATGTTGCCCTGAGTCTTTGAAGCTTAATTATGGCCGTTTTGGGGTCCCCTTGAAACCTTTCTCTGAGGAGATCCCATGGTGCCTTTGACGTCTCACAAGTAGACATGTGAGCTATGAAAATCTCCTTTTAGACAACATGATAGAGGAGCTCTAAGGCCTTCTGGTCTCTAGCCTCCATCTCCTTTCATTCTGTTATCTTCTTCTGTCTCTACTCCTCTGTGTTTTCTATGCCCAATGCAGGAACCTCCAAGATCCCTTCAGTGACCACCTTCCATAAACATTTAGACCTTAGGGTGACCTTGATCTTGATCACCCATAGGTTGTAATTCTTGCCATAAAAAATGAGAACTGTTATGTTGTTCTGCATCTTGTCCTTCTGGTTTCTTGGTGTAGGTTTAAATGGCGTTTAAATGATAGATGTCCTGTTGCTTCTCTTGTGCTTGATATAGTGCTTCAATGGTGTTGTGATTCATGCTTTAGATTTGTGCCTTAGTGAACCTCTTGGCCTTGAGATCCAGGAGGCTCTGATACCACTGTTGTTTTTCAGTGAACTTCAGCAATGTGTATGTTGCTCATTTGAGTTCACCGCTTCCATGCATCATGTAAATTGTGTAGACACAAATGTAAACAATGTATTGAAATAGAAATTGTACTCAGAATGTAAGAATTTTTTATGGAATGAAAGAGAGAAGTGAACAAGATGAACACAAGTGAAAAACAGTTTTCTGAAATTGCAATTCTTGATTAATTTTCCTTGAACATTACATATAAGCCAAATTGGCATTACAAAAAACATAAAAATAGTCTTAGGACCACATTACAAACATTTCCGTTAATTACTTAAAATAGGTCCATTTGACTTGGACCGTATGAACTCCATGTTCATACCAAAACAGGCAACCTGCAACCCGTGTTTCTAGTGTGCGTCTTTCGTCTGATTCCGAGGCTGTCTCCTGCTCCTTTGCCTCCGTTCTTGTTCTTGGCTCAATCTAGCATCCTCCAGCTATGTTCTTGACCGTTGGCTCAGCTCCCTTGTCAACTCCTCGTCACTTTCTTGAATCTTGAAGTCCGCGACTCGGCCATCCTGCACTCTGTTTTCCCCTGTATCCGCGTCTCGGGTCATGACTTTGTCATGGACCAACTGATCAATTTTTTCACGTCTTCTATGCCATGTTGTCATCGGCTTTCATCCTCTTCGATATTTCTATCACCAACACCATCACGCCTCCTTCGCTCCCCAATACCTCTCCGTCGTCGCTCTCTGATACCTTTCCACGCTCTTGACGGGTCTCTTCGTCGTCGCTCTTCATGATCTCCGTTGTTGCTCTCACAACTAGTCTCTCTCAACGTGGTATCTATTCACACTCTACAAACAAAATTTTGGTGTTGTTTTCTAAGTTAAAAAAACAATGGTCTGCCACATTACAACTGTTGATCGGTTCTATATTGACAAAGATTAACAAATAAAGTTTATTGACAATGTGAAGCTTGTGGAATATTTTTCTTCTATATTTTCAACTGATTTCTCATATGAATTTCGGTGAATTTCAATCCGAAATAACTACGTTATAAAAACTAATTTAATATCTTCGTTATAAAAATAACTTAATATATTTTATTTTTGCACAAAAATAGAGTATAATTTTAATACCCTATTCTAGTCAAATAATACAAAATATCATTCTTCTTGTATAAAAAAAAATCCGCATTTTGCATCCCTCCGAAGATTTAACAATAATTTTCAAAATTAAAAACAAAACTCTTTAATCTCCTTCACATTTTTGAAAAATATTCAAATCCATCTCAAATAATTCTCCAAATTATTCTAAAATGGCAATGCCGTTAGAAAGAGTATGTATTTGTTGTCAAGATCATCGTTAGGTTTCCATCTTTGTTTGAAAAGTTTTCATCTTTCACAATTTTCTGAAATTTTCCCCTGTTTACACATGTCGTACATGTTGTACCATGGTGTGCGTCAATTTCGTCCCACCCCGCGTTGTGCGACACAGACGTTATACCGCAGTCACACGTTCTACCACACTCGTTAAACCCTAGGCACACGGTGTACCATAGTCACACATTGAACCACAATCACAAATTATACCGTAATTAGACGTTGAATCACACGCACACGTTATACCTCAGGTACACGTTGTACCCTAGGCACACGCTCTACCAAAGTCACACGTTGAACCACACTAACACGTTGGTACCATACGCGTTGAATCACACTCACACCTTGTACAATAGACACACGTTGTACCACAATCACACGTTCTATCACACTTGTACACGCTGTACTACACACGTTGTACCACACACACATTGTACAAGTTTCTTCAGGCTTGTTATTTGTTATAATACTAAACATTTTTCCTATTGTTTGAAAGTACGAACCAATGGATCCAAAAGGATTCTTTTTCCATTTTAGCAAGTTGATGCGATCCCGACGCGATCCCGATTGGAACGAAGCTCTAGACCTAAAGGTTGGAACGGATAGGCCTTGCTGCAATGAGTTGCACAAGGGTTGTGGAACGGATGGTCACATGAGAGTTGCGGAAGGCTCTCGATTCACCGGTTCGTCTCTGATGGATGTTACGCACCTACGAAGAACGAACAAGATGTTAGATATTACACACCAACGAATTTGCTGGATATTACACACCAACAAGAAAATTTCACAAAGGAAAATTAAGATCAAATTCAAAAGTTCAATGTTGATTGTTCAAAGGAGGGGGTGGCCGGCCATATAGATAAACCAAGGCCATGCAAATATAAATGCTACATTAAATGAAGGTGTCCATGCAAGACCATTATTAAATGCATTGAAAACACAAAAGAACATTAAGACACCCCTTGTAAGGCGTGCATGTTGGAACACGAACTCGTCTTGGAACCCTCGGGTTATTAATTAGGTTACGGGAAAAGTGACACGCGACCTCGTTAAAAACCCGTCGTCGGAAAACCCCGTGGGACAAAACCGAAGAAGGGAAACGAGTACACGCAGGTCACTTACCTAATTAATAGCCGTTGCGGGCGGGCTTCGGCTTGGATAATGTTTCTTAGGATCGTGACTTCACGTGGACTTGAATAATCTTCGTGCGCATGGATGGCCATGAGAATCCCGATAACTGCGTCCTTAAGCTTCACAGCCTTGTCTTAGGTCACGGGACCAGCTGGTAGGGTCAAGTCATTAGCAGCGTCTCGGGTCGCACTGATGGCGTCTTCTTCCATGTTGCAGGTCGTGTCCTCTTTTGCGTTGTTGGTCGCGTCCTCGACGTCCTCCGGGATCATATCACAAGTTTTTTGCAGTCCTGTAAAGTTGCAACCAAGTGCTCTATGTTCAAGACCATTTCAGAACTGCAAGTAGCCTTGCACACTGAAGAATTGGAATGGTTCGTGCAACACCATCAATTTAAGCATTTATTCTATATGGAGAGGATGCTGCTTCTCCACTACACAACGACAATGAAGACAAACAAATTTTGGTTCATATTGAATGGTGTGCCTAACTGATATTCGCTGATAAAGCACTACATGGTAAATGAACTCAATTGTCACGCATATCCACCATAATGGTTAAATCTTTGTGGCAATGGGTTCAAGGATAGGTATTAGCCAAACGAAAGCTCAATCACTACAAGCGACGTGAAGAACAAGATGTTTTCCCTGTTGAGATCTGAAGGCCGACTGCAGATGGTCATATTATTCTTTTTAGACAAGGTCATTGCACTACAAAAAATGGTCATATATCAACGGATTTTAACGGATTTTTGAAAATAATAAACGACCACAATTCTGCTGCAATCCATTGTAATTATCAACGAGTATAGCAACGGAAAAAATCCGTTGCAAAGGTCCATTGAAACACTGTTGAAAACCGTTTTTTATTCCGACGGATGTCCGTTGTTATGAGCAACGGACATACGTTGTGATTATCAATGGATGCCCATTGGAATGTTTATAATTTCGAGGATACCATTGAATTAATTCAAAGTTGTGTTTTAACGAGCGTCCGTTGGTATTATCAATGGGCATCCGTTGGTATTATGAATGGGTGACCGTTGGAAATTCACTATATATTGATCAAACTCGAACCGTCTACCATCAAACCATCAACAGAAAATATATTTTCAAACTATGTTGTCTTCTTCAAATAGAGATACACTCAGATCGAGAGAATAGATGTATAGAAGCAAAGATCCCGTAATCGAGGAAGTTACTTAAAAATTCTTATACAGATTGGAATAGTTCATGAGTTTTGTGTCGATGCAACCTTTGTGTCAAGAACACGGGACAAGGTTATGTCCCTGAAAAGATGCAAAAACATGAAGTATCGAAATCAAGTAATTGTTTGCAATCATGTTTACAAGGTGGGTTTCGTAGAGAATTACGAAAATTGGTTATTTCACGATGAAAATTGTGGCATTAGAGATATTGTTCAATAAGCACAAGAAATAGAAACGAATGAAGAAGTTGTTCATGAAACAATGTCGACCCATCCATATGTGGAAATGGTGTCAGATGCTTTTCTTGGAGTTGTTGAGCAAACACATGAAGAGATGTTAAACAATGAGGCAAGCCGATTTTTCAACCTATTGGATTCGGCGAAAAACCTATTTATGAAGTTGTCGTGAAGGTTAATCTCGTTTATCTTTGTCCTCGAGATTGATAAGTATAAAATTAACCTACAATGTTGCTGAAAAACACATATATTATTTTTGAGTAAATATTCAAGTATTTTTTTACAAAATTAATCCATGTAATTTTCAGCAACATTGTAGTATGTTTTTATACTCATCAATCTTTAGGACAAAGATAAACGAGACTAACCTTCACGACAACCTTCATATATAAGTTTTTTTTTGCCAAACCCAACGGCTTGAAAAATCAGTGTGCCTCATTGTTCGACATCTTTTCATGCGTTTGCTCAACAAATCTAGGAAAAGCATTTGACACCATTTCTACATATAGATTGGTCGTCGATACTTCATAAAAAACCTACTCATTTCTTTCTATTTCTTGTGCTTCTTGCATAATATCTCTAACACCACAATTTTCGCCATGAAATAACCAAATTTCTTAATTCTCTATGAAATCCACCTTGTAAAAGGTGTTTGCAAACAATTTCTTGACTTTGATACTTAATGTTTTTGCATCTTTTGCAAGGACATAACATTATCCCATATTCTTGACACAAATACTGCATCGACGCAAAACTCATGAACTGCTCTAATCTGAGTAAGAATTCTTGAGTAACTTCCTCGATTCTAAGATCTTTTCTTCTGTACATCACTCTCTCGATATGTGTATATATCTATTAAAGAAGACAAAATTGTTTGAAAATATAATTCGTGTCGATGGCTTGATGATAAAAGGTTAGAGTTTGATCATTAAATAGTGAATTTTCCAACGGCTACCCGTTGATAATACCAATGGATGCATGTTGAAATACAACGTTGAGTTATTCCAATGACATCCTTAACTTCTAAACATTTCAACGAGCATCCATTGATAATTGCAGCGAATGCCTGTTGCAAAGTTGAATGGTCATTCGTTGGATGAAAAAAGTGATTTTCAATGGTCTTTCAACGGACGTGTGCAACTGATACGATCCATTGCTCCTCCATTGATATTTGAAACGGATTGCAACAAAAATCTGACCTTGATAGATTTTCAAAATCCATTACAATTCGTAGGGAACAGTATCAAGGGACGGGTTCGTTGATCCGTCCGTTTATATTGGACTGTTTTTTGAAGTGTCATCGCTCGAAGATTACCCTCGTAACTTTGGGAAAATGTGAAATGACGTAGATGTATTGTATTTTGTCATAAACACTTGAAGCTTTATAACAGATAAACCAATTCATTGGACTGGTGTGAAGATGGTGTTAGATGCTGAGGAGCTCTTTCTATTCGATACTTCAAGAAAAATCTACAACAAAGGACAAATGGATACAAATATAGAGCCATATGTATGTGGTATTCCTCGGTTGCTCATAAAATCTGGTATGCCACGATTTGCCCAATGGAAGGATAAACTGTGGAAATACTGATACATCGAAAACATTGCCCAAAATGTATTGCCTAGGTAAGATTTATAATTTTAGTTATTTATATTATATTATATTATATTTTATGAGTTTATTAACGATTGTTAATTTCAAGTAAAAATTACCTAAACTAAATTTTCTGCAAGAGTACGGATCACGTAGTACCAGGGTCGAAGACCAGAGAATTTATTTAACTCTAAAGCTGGTAAACTAATGAATAGAATGATTAACAAAATAAGTGACTAGGATGAAAGAAAAGATAAAGTAACTAGCTAATTAAAGGATTAAATTCGATAAACTAAACACCATAGGTTTCAAGAGATGCACGATAATGCAATGAAGTTCTAACATGATCATTGGTCTTATATATTATCACGAGTTCAGGAAATTCAAGCTCTAATATTAGAACTGACTGGCGTAGACTAGTCTATTACTTAACATACGTACTACCAATCTCCCGATTGCGCATCTCAGCCATTAGATGCATTAAGACCGCTATCCTAATCCCTAGTTCCAATTGACCGACCTTACGTAGATTCTAAATCAATTGACATCCTAAATCATGGCTAAATTCAAAAGTCTAATCCCCTGGAGTATATTCATTAGACTTCTACAATTATTCATTCAAATTTCGTACAAGAACGAACGCATTAAGAACATATATAAAGAAATAGATTAATCCCTAATATAATACCGATCTCTTCACAGCTCCTCGCGTTTCGAGTTTGTTGTCCTGTCTCTATCCTCGTATGCATCTGCTCAGTCTCTTCTCTCTCTCTCTCTACGTTGCTTTCTCTGGCTGTTCTGTCCGAACATATGCTTCTCTCTTTTGCCCCCTTTCGTCCTCTTTTCTTTCTTTCCTTTTCTCTTTCTTTCGGCCGTGCATTTCCATTCTTGTTGGTGAGTTTTCATTTGTGTGTAATAACCAAAAGTTTCCATTTTCTTGTTGCAGGTTACGTGTTCCTTCACGCCCGACCGAGCACATGAGCAAGCTCGATCGGGCACTTCATCAAAATCATAATCGGTTGGGCTTCACATACGCCCAGGTCGTGTCGTATGTTCGAGAACTTTGTCTGTTTGATGAGCCCGATCGGACTGGGAATGATGTGATCGGCTGGGCATGTTGTCTTCTTGGTGAGCCCGACCGTGCTATGCATGATTTTCGGTCGTGCTCTCTGCACATGGTCGTGCAGATGGGTGTGATGCGCCGGGCACTTCACAGCTTGGTTGCAATTCTGATTTTGAGGTAGTTTTAGGGCATTTGCTTATGTTAGTGCTGATATCTTCACTTCCTGCAAATACACGAGAAAACACTAGAAGAGGACTAAATGATGCTTAATGCTCGGTAAAGTCTAAATGAATGATTAAACTGACTATGAAATTGAACTAAAATACTATAACAAGATAGACATTATCAAACTCTCCCAGACTTGAACCTTTGCTCGTCCTCGAGCAAGACTAGAATTAAGCACGAGAAGAGTTAGACAAAAACCGAATACTAGAACAAGTAATTCGAAAAATAAGCCATCATACACAACAACACGTCACATGCATATAGATCTAAGTGTACCTAGTTTAGACCTCTATCTACCGAGGGCCACTAGCCGTACAATCCTACACATATCCTAAGTTCATTTCACTAACCCCTAGACGACATTCAAGTTATCTCCATACCTATTCTAATACGTTCACGTGAGATATCATTCTTAAGACAATCATTTTTCTTTTTCGGTTCTTTTTTTTTCTTCTCTTCGGTTTCCACACATTTTTTTTAAAAAATTTGCGCTTGGTTTCTAGGACATCAGAGGTGAAGAAAACAACCTTCTAATTAGACCCAGGTTGCCGATGGGCACACTCATAAGGTCTTGTAACCTTAACGGAGTGAAGATGTTGCGTCATTGCAGATTTTTTTTCTTTTGATTAAACTATTGTGATTACGCATCAAGTTTTACCCTTAGACATAGAAAAACAGCCTCGACCACAACTTAAATCCGAACCATCAATATTGATGCACTCATGTTAATTTAAGGCTGAAATATTTAAAGAACGTATTCTATTGAGAGCGGAGTGTAAGTGCATGGAAATATAACGATCAAAACAAATCAAAGAATGAACGATATGCTCGGAGATATAAATGCTTGGGATTGAAACCTAAGGGACGAGATACAACTATAGACTATGGATTCATGCACGACTACTAACTAAACGATATCTAAAGGTATTTTTCAGCAAGTCTAGACTTTTGTTCCCGATTCGACAAAGTTGAATAAAGATGGCTACAGTTCAAAACTTTTCGTACTAGATATTTGTCTGTCTAATCCTAACAAAACTAACGTAAAAGATAAAATAAAACGAAGAAATCAGTATCTAATCCTAATCACAATCATGACACTTCGAAGAGTACCCCCCAGACTTGAACGAAACACCGTCCCGGTGTTCAAAACCTAAGAGAATGACTCACATGCAAAAACTCAGGGAAAATAAAGTGAATAGAAACGTGTGCACCTAATGTGTGCTTGCTGTCTCGAGTTGATGCACCTGGGTATAGGCATCTCTCCTTTGTTGTGGATGATATCGAAGTGAAAGATCCGTAACAAAGAGTCACACAATCCAAAAGAGAGTACGAAACATCGAGGTTATTACTAAAGTGCATGCGTGTGAAAAGAATAAGAGTGGAATTCTGAAAAAAAATGAAATAACTAAAAGGATATGGGGCTCGGGTTGCCTCCTAAGAAGCACTTGTTTAATGTCACAAGCCTAACCAAGACGCTCTACTCTTGACTCGGCTCCAAAAGAGTGAATGTAGTTTGATTGTGATACGTGTTGTCCGCGTTAAAGAGCTTTATCCGTTGGGTGTTTACTTTGAATGAACTGTTGATTCCTATGAGCTCGATTGTGCCATGTAGAGAGATGCTCTTGATCGTGAGCGTTCTAGACCAGCGGGACTTGAATTTCCCTAGAAAAAGTTTCAAATGCGAATTGAAAACGAGTACTTGATCACCTTCCTTAAAAGTTCGCTGGACGATATGCCTATCGCGCCACTTCTTCGTGCGCTCCTTGTAGATCTTCGCATTCTCGTATGAGTTGAGGTGCATCTCTTCAAATTGGTGTAGCTGTAGAACTTGTTTTTCTGCGGCTGACTTGTAGTCGTAATTAAGTGCTTCGACCGGCTAATACGCTCGGTATTCTAACTCGACGGGTAAGTGGCATGTCGTACCGTATACGAGCTGGAACGGATTAATTTCGATTGGTGTTTTGAATGCTGTCCGGTAGGCCCATAATGTATCGTTGAGTTTCAGTGCCCAATTCTTCCTAGACTTAGAAATCGTCTTCTCCAAGATTAATTTGATCTCTCTATTGGACACTTCGACTTGGCCGCTGGTTTGAGGATGGTACGGTGTTGCTATTCGATGTCGAACGCTGTACTTCTTCAATAGCCCTTCTATGATACCATTCACGAAGTGCTTTCCTCCGTCACTGATCACTACCCTTGGAACTCCAAAACATGGCAATATGACACGTTTGAACATCTTGATTACTGCTTTGGAGTCGTTGGTCAGACTCGTCAAGGCTTTGACCTACTTTGTTATGTAATCCACCACAACTAGTATGTAGATGTTCCCGCATGAAGATGTGAAAGGGCCCATGAAGCCTATCCCCCACACTTCAAACGGCTCGACCTCTCGAATAAAGTGATGCGACATCTCATGGCGTCTAGCAATATTTCACATCCTTTGGCAATTGTCGCACGACGCGACGTAGATGTGCGTGTCCTTGAAGATTCCCTTATGTCTTAAGTTAATTTAACTTAAGTTTTGAGCACTTTCGGGCCGCGACCCGCTCGGTAGTGAGTGTGCCCGCTCGGGTACGGCTAGGGCAACTCGCGCGAATGCTGGCTGGAACGAAGTCAGCATACCATGGAGTGGAGGCGCAAGTCACGGACATTCCTGATTCATTGCGGATATAGTCGTCAATAGGAATGCACTCGGGGATTTCAAGGCGTTAGAGACAATCGGCCACCCCATTCTCGGTTCCTTTCCTCTCCCTTATTTCAAGATCAAACTCTTGCATTAGTAGGATCCATCTAATGAGCCTCGGCTTTGCATCTTTCTTGGTGAGAAGGTAACGTAAGGCAGCATGATCCTTGTATACTATCACCTTGGAGCCAACTAGGTATGGGCGGAACTTTTCAAAGGAAAAGACGATTGTGAATAGTTCCTTCTCAGTTTTGGAGTAGTTGCATTGGTCCTTGTCTAATGTTCTACTCACATAATAAATAGCGTGCAACATCTTATCTTTTCGTTGTCCCAACACTGCCCCAACCGCATAATCGCTCACATGGCATATGAGCTCAAACTGGAGCTCCCAATTCGACGGTTGTATTATTGGTGGAGAAACCAACGCCTTCTTCAACTTTTCAAATGCAACGTGACATTCCCCTGTGGATTCAAATGGTAGATCCTTGCTTAATAGGTCGTGAGAGGTTTAGATACTTTCGAGAAGTTTTTGGTGAATCGTCTAAAAAACCCCGCAAGTCCTAGGAAGCTACGGATGGCCTTAACGTTCCTAAGAGGTGGCAGCTTCTCAATAACTTCTATTTTTGCCTTATCGACCTCTATTCCCCTTGCTGATATCTTATGCCCCAATACGATGCTTTCGAAAACCATGAAATGACACTTCTCTCAATTCAGCACAAGGTTCGCTTCTAAGCACCTGTCTAACACTTTACAAAGATTGGTTAGACAAACATCAAACGAAGGTCCATGGACTGACAAATCGTCCATGAAAACTTCCATAATTTCACCATTCACATTGAAAAAAATAGAAGTCATGCACCACTGAAAAGTAGCATGTGCATTACACAAACAGAAAGGCATCCGGCGATATGCGAATGTACCAAAGGGACATGTGAACATCGTCTTTTCTTGATCGTTCAGATGGATTGGAATCTGAAAGAAACCTGAATAACCATCAAGAAAACAAAAATATGAGTGAAGAGCTAGACGTTCCAACATTTGATCAATGAAAGGTAAGGGGAAGTGATCTTTCCGAGTGTTAGCATTCAACTTTCGGTAGTCAATACACATGCACCAACCCGTGACCGTTCTTGTCGGAATCAGTTTGTTATTTGTGTTTGGGACGACATTGATGCCTCCTCTCTTAGGGACTACCTGTACAGGACTCACCCACGCACTATCCGATATAGGATATATAATTCTGGCATCTAACAACTTAAGGACCTCTCTCTTAACTACTTCCATCATGTTCGGGTTCAATCTACGTTGATGTTCAATGGAGGTCTTAGAGTCGTCTTCTAAGTGAATCCTATGCATGCAAAGGGCTGGACTAAGTCCCCTAATATCCTCTAATGTATAACCTATAGCACCCCCTATATCTCCTAAGAGCTTCTAACAATCGTTGTTTCTTTTTGGGATTCATATAAGTTATCATTCACTATCACGAGGTAAGTAGACTCGAGTCCAAGAAATTCGTACCTAAGCCCTTACTGTAAGGGTTTGAACTCCACTTTCGGTACTTTTTCAACACTTCAATCTGGTGCTAGACATTCGGTGTTGCTGTTAGGTATCTCGGGAATGGTGGAACTCGATCTGCATGTTGCTTGAGACGCGCTGGAATCTGTTTGGGATGCGCAAAGGTTTGTACACTGATCTACGATGTTTTCTTGATCGGAGTTGAGGTTGGCTCGAGCAGTGCTTATATATGTGTGAGCTGAGCACTGTTCTCGATATATGTTGTCCAGAATTCCACCTTTGGATTGGGTTATGACCGGTTGTGCTCGGACCGTACAAATATCTGCTCGGGGTGCATCTCGCTCAGCATTCGCGAATTTAGTTTAATGCTTTTATTGCGTTGCTAAATTCAATTTATTATTATTAATTGAATTTATTTTTATTCTTTATTCTGGTTGTATCTACATATTTGAAGTACTTTGTTTTTTTGGGTTGCTAACTCAACGGTAGAGTATTCGGCTTTTAAGTGCGACTAGCATCTTTTACACATTTGTATGAACAAAAGGATTCGTCCAGATCCCCGGTAGAGTTTGTAAGATCCAGTTCCAGAGCCAAAGATCGTAGTTCTCGAACAAGTAATCGAAAAGATTGTGGAGCATCTTCTGGTTTAGGTATCGGCTTCTGGCTTTCGGACTAGTAGCTCCTCTGGACGCTTGGCGCTCCCGTGGTTCGCGAGAAGGAAAAAGGACTCATCCTTTGTTGCATCTGGCACGAGATGATAAATCCCTTTTGCTTGAGTTGACTTTTCCGTCTCGTAGGTTCTTTCGCTTCCAGCTGGCGGATAAATGCCTTGACTCTGGTTCTAGTGAAAGCGATGAAAGTCTAGCTGTGCTCCAGTTTTTCGAGTAAAAGTTATATGGTGAAGAGCATCAGACATTTCGGGGACTTAAACTCGCCCACAACCGGCCCAAAAGGGAAGGACACAACATTTCAATTCTAATTTAGAAAATCAAGGGGTAGTGTTGTCACACAGCTGCCCGCCTAGAAGAGCCGTCTTATCTTTTCAGATTAGCTCATTTCTTGTTCGGCAGCTTTTTGTAATATTTCACTTTGTTAGGGTTCTCATATACCCTTCTCTGGCTGCTAAAAGAGCCATCTCAAGAGAATCCATTTCCTTGAACTCTTCAAGAACTTCCTCGGCTAGTTTCTCTAAGACGTCGATGTAGAATACCGAATCCACCATACAAGGCTGCTTGAGTGTGTCATTCAGATTGAGCTCCACTTCTTCATCTCCGAATTTTAATGTGAGTTTCCTTCAGCACATGTGTGATCGTCTTTTCCATATTGAGAAAGGGCCTACCGAGGATAATTGGGATTTTCTTATCTTCTTCCATATCTAAGACGACAACATCGACCGGGACGATGAACTTCCCAACTTGTAAAGGCATATTTTAGCATGCCTTCGGGTATCCTAACGCTTGCTCCGACATCGAGGAGCGCATGGTTAATCTCAAAATCACCTATTTTATAAGGGATCAAGAATATACTTGGATCGGGCATTTGCTTACGTAGCTTTGGTTGCAGCATCGAATTTGTCAGCATCACAATGTTCGTCTCCACATCTTGCTTGTTTGCAAGTACGTCTTTGAGGAACTTGGCATATGAGAGCATTTTCTTCAATGCTTCGTGGAATGGAATGGTGATGTGCTTCTTCTTCAACATCTCAGGAAACTTAGAAAATTGGGCATCACTGTTCTTTTTGTATTGACATTGTAGAAACGACAAAAGAGAAGGCCTCGGTTCGGGTTTTACATATTTTGACTCCTCTTCCTCTTCGGGTTCCTTCTTGTGCTCTTCAACGTTACTGCCCTTTTCCAGTACTATACTAGATGATTCACCATTTTCAATTATCATATGAATTGGCTTCTCCAGCATCCAACCACTCCTTAGGTGAATGGCGTTGATTTGCTCACGAGGATTTGCTTCTGGCCTCCCTAGTAGAACTCCTTGTGGACGTGCTGCCCCTTGTGCAAGTTGTTCAACTTGCGTCTCCAAGTGTCTAAGGTGAGCTTGAAAGCCCTCTATCTGCTTCTTGTTGCTCTCTTGATCCTCTTTCACTTCTTTCAACAAATTATTCTGATTTTTTTGCACTTCCATCAACAGGTTACTTTGATTTTGTTGGACTTGGAGGAGACGGGTGAACATGGTGTTGATCTCGGGGGCTTCTTCGGATTGGGTAAGCTGTGGCTAGGACGCATGTGACTGATAATTCTGAGTTTGGTGGGCTGAAAGCTTTGATTTCGTTGAAGCACCCGCGGTTGGAAATTCCCCGATAGTTGTTGTGCGTTTAACGCACCGTGGAGTTCTTATACGAAAGGTTAGGGTGATTTCTCCATCCAGGGTTATAAGTATTATGTAGAGGCTAATTATTGCTCACGTAATTCACCTCTTCGTACTCTTGAATTCTTTGTTCTCCTGGCTGCTATAAGTATTGCGAACGACGTACTTTGGACATCATATTATAAATTCCCGCAAATTGATCTTCGACTTCAGCTATGTCGACATATAAGGCGTGCATCTCATTCACATGGGCCACTTTTGCTGGAGTGTTGCGGCTGTATTCTCCAGGAGCGTTGCTTCCTTCGTCAGCCATTTGATTTATCAAATCTTCAATTTGTGAAAATGTGAGGTTACTCAAAGAACCTCCCAGCAGTGGCTATGATCAAAATCCTCGTTTTATCCATAAGTCCTTGCAGCAAATTTGTCTATGAGGTAACTTTGATCCATGTCGTGATGTGGGCAAAGGCATTGATAGCCTTTAAATCGTTCCCGTGCTTCGTAAACTCTCATTAGCTCCTTGAACGAATGTGTTAATCTGATTTTTAGCGAGCTGAGCTTTACTTTGGGGGAAGAAGCGCGTCATGAATTTCTCCTCCAGTTGTTCCCATGATCGTGTAGAATTCACCGGTTAGGAATACAACAAATCGTGTGCCTTATCTTTCACTAAAAATGGGAAGGCAGCCAACATCATGTCTTTATTCGAAACCCATTTCAGAATATTCTTTGTTCAATTTTCTCATATAGAATTCCCAAATTTTTAAAACATTCTTTGTTCGGTAATATGTTTCGGAAGCTTGATTATTTTCAGGTAAATATTCATGCTTTGTTTTACAGAATCAATTCATGTAATTTTTAGCAACATTGAGTATGTTTTTATACTCATCAATCTTAAGGACAAAGATAAGCGAGACTGACCTTCATGACAACCTTCATATATAAGTTTTTTTGTCGAATCCAATAGGTTGAAAAATCGGCGTGCCTTATTGTTCAGCATCTCTTCATGCGTTTGCTCAACAACTCTAGAAAAAGCATCTGATACCATTTCCACATATGGATTGGTCGTCGATGCTTTATAAACAACCTATTCATTTCTTTCTATTTCTTGTGCTTCTTGCACAATATCTCTAACACCATAATTTTCGCCATGAAATAACCAAATTTCGTAATTCTCTATGAAACCCACCTTGTAAAGGTGTTTGCAAACAATTTCTTGACTCTGATACTTCATGTTTTTGCATCTTTTGTAGGAACATAACATTGTCCCGTGTTCTTGACACAAATATCGCATCAACGCAAAACTCATTAACTGCTCTAATATGGGTAAGAATTCTTAAGTAACTTCCTCGGTTGTGGGATCTTTTCTTCTATACATCCACTCTCTCGATCTATATATATATATATATTTAAAAAGACAACATTTTTTGAAAATATAATTTTCGTTGATGGCTTGATGGTAAAAGGTTAGAGTTTGATCAATATAGAGAATTTTTCAACGGCTACTCGTTAATAATACCAATGGATGCCCGTTGAAATACAACTTTGAATTATTCCAACAATAACCTCGAACCTCTAAACATTTTAATGGGCATCCATTGATAATTACAGTGGATGCCCGTTGCAAAGTACAATGGTCATTTGTTGGATGAAAAATACAATTTTCAATGGCCTTTCAATGTACCTGTGCAACTGATACGATCCATTGCTCCTCCACTGATATTTGAAATAGATTGCAACAAAAATATGACTGTTGATAGTTTTTTGAAATCCATTACAATCCGTAGGAAATGACATCAAGGGACGGATCTGTTGATCCGTCCGTTGATATTTGATTTTTTTGTAGTGTCATCGCTGATGAAGTATTCTCTCAATACCTTCTTGTCAGCTTTACAAAGTTGCTCGAAGATTATCCTCGCAACTTTGGGAAAACATGAAACGATGTAGATGTATTGTATTTTGTCATAAACACCTAAAGCCCTATAACAGGTAAACCAATTCATTGGATTGGTGTGAAGATGGTGTTAGATGTCGAGGAGCTCTTTCTATTCGATACGTCAAGGAATATCTACAACAAAGGACATATGGATGCAAATATAGAGCCATATGTACGTGGTATTCCTCAAATGCTCATAAAATCTGGTATGCCACAATTTTCGCAATGGAAGAATAAACTGTGGAAATACCAATACATCGAAAACGTCGCCCAAAATGTATTGCCTAGGTAAGTTTTGTAATTTTAGTTATTTATATTGTATTATATTTTATTTTATGAGTTTATTAATGATGTTGTTAACCTCAAATAATAATTACCTAGACCAACATTTTCGCAAGAATACGCATCGCGTAGTACCATGGTCGAATACTAGGGAATTGATGCGTTATCAGAGTTAAATAAAATAACCTAAACTACCCGCAAGTGCACGGCACGTGTGTAGTATTTTAGGTGTCGATCCCACAGAGACTACGCAACACTACCTAAACTCGAACTAGGAATCAAACTTGTAAAACAAAAGAAAGTGGATGAAAAATGAAATACTAAAAGTAAATAAACTACTTGGGTTCTAACAATAAGACAAACGTCCTAGGAATCCGGTTTCACCACAAGACTACCGAAACCAACGATCAACCTATCCATCATGCAACCCTAGTTAAAGCTATCTAAGGCGGATGATCCTAATGTGATATCTACCCTCTCTCGAGGCATAGACACGTGATCTAGACAAGCTGCCCCCTACTTTCGTGGCTGACACCTTGAACTAAACCCATAAGCTCT
>CM071876.1:14321674-14350000 GCA_036759665.1 Gynandropsis gynandra | reverse complement strand
TGGCTGACACCATGAACTAAACCCATAAACTCTGTGATTCACCCGTTCACCCTCAACCGTTGCTACCCTACTTTCGTGGCCTAACCTCGGTTGTTCTAAACCTGATCTTCTAGGACTAGAATTCTCCTTTCGGTCCTTCTCCTAATCCCTAACACATGCATCTACGTGGCCATCGCAAACACAAGTAAATTTAAGCGCTCAGATAAAGAATAGATGAACTAAAACGTGAAGATGCATTCAAAATAGATCAAAAGTTGTTCCGGGATAGCCAATGGCTAATCCCTTCTCCTAGAACAAACGAACTACTCGCTCATGCGTCTGTAAAGAAACATAAACATAGTAGAAAGTCTAAGGAACATGAAAACCAAACAAAACCGAAGTGGTGGTGCTCGATCTCCAATGCTCCTCGCTTGTCTCCTTGCAAGAATCTCCTTATCTTCTACTGAACTAATCTCCAATGTAAGCTTGCTCCAATGACGTCTTTTTGCCTCCTTTTAAGCCTCCTAAGTCGGTCCAATTGATGCCTAAATTGCCCCCACGAGTCCCCTTTGTTTTAAGTTAAGTTTACTTAACTAAAAAGGTAGTTTCGGGCCGCTACCCGCTCGGGCATTGAGTGTGCCCGCTCGGGTGCGGCTAGGGCGAGTCGTGCGGATGTGTGGGCTGGAATGCATGCCCGATCGGGCATGGTATGTGTGCCCACTAGAGCACAAGGCAAATGGTCGGGCATGACTATGCCCGGTCGTGCAAATTGTGCACAAGTTTGACCGAAGGTTATGCCCGGTCGTGCAAGAGTTGTGCCAGACCAGGTGGAGGCTTTCCATGCTCAATCTCGTCCCATTTGTCCCGTGATGATCCTCGAAGTTGCTCCTTAGCTACGTGCATGTCCTTTTAGCTCCAAAATGATCCAAATACGCGTAAAGACCTGTAAGAACATGAAAACATGAAAACAAGTAAAACGGAAACGGAATCATATGTAAAACATCACATATGTATCAAAAACGTCTCCTAAATCGTGCAAGAAATACGTATGAAAACGAGATGATCAGGAATCGATACAACTCTAAAGCTAGTAAACTAATTAATAGAACGATTAACAAAATAAGTGATTGAGATGCAAGCAAAGATAAGCTAACTAACTAATTAATAGATTAAATTTGATAAACTAAACACCACAGGTTTCGAGAGATGCACAATAATGCAATGAATTTCTAACATGATCATTGGTCTTAGATAATATCACGAGTTTAGGATATTCAAGCTCTAATATAGAAATTGACTAACGTAGACTTGTCCACTACCTAACGTGCGTACTACCAATCTGCCGACTGCGTATCTCAGCCACTAGACTCATTAAGACCGCTATCCTAAGTTTTCCGTAATGAATGCAATTTTAGTTGTGTGTATTGTGTAAAGAAAGGTCTTACTAATCTAAGTCAAGAGGGGAAGCCTTTTAACCAGGTTTTGGGTGATTTTAAGGAAATTATAGTCAGAACTCAATACTTTACAGCCTCATACTGTAGATCCTGTGGAAATAGCTCAAAGAGCAAACCAGGATCAGGTCTTTAGCCTTTTATTCTCCCTCAACGACAAATACAATGACCATATTCATCACATACTTTGCCAAAACGAGTTTCCCTCGTTTAACAAAGTTTGTATGATGATTAAAAGGGAGGAAGGGAGAAACCATCTCTTTAAAGGAATGACCGAGGAAGCTAATGTCTCCAAAAGCACCTCTGGGTAAGCCACTATGATCAAGCCTTTCAACAAGTAGTTCTCTTGTGAGTATTTCAAAAAAGAAAGTTCATACAAAGGATCATTGTTTGATTCTTCACCCCCATTTGAAGAAAAGAAGCCATGATGATCAAGGTAAGGCTAATATGGCCTCTGAGTCTGAGTTTGACTCCAAGGTAAACCTCGAGGGGTTTTTCCAAATGATTCTAGCAAGGAATCAAACAAACAAAGTTGATGAAGAAGGAGGTAATTTTATCTCTGCTTTCTCTGCTTTTTGGAACCATATAATAATATATTCTAGAGCTACAAATCATATGATTAAAAATCATGACTTGCTTAAAGATATAAAACCTCATAGTGCCTCTCTTTCTATTGCGAATGGGGAGAGTGTTCCAATTAAAGGAACAGGGAAGCTTAAGCTTCTCGATCATGATGCAAGGACTCTCTTCGTTCCAAAATTTTCTAATAATCGTATCTATGTACAAAAGATTGCAAAAGACCTTAATTGCTATGTTTGTTTCGATTCTAACTCATTTTGGATACATGATATTGAAAGCAAACAAGTAATCGGCAAAGGAAAGCTCCTCAATGGTCTTTATGTTCTCGAGTCTATGTATTGTGATCCAGAGTCCGAGTTTCTATAAAACTCAAATTTTAATAAAGTTTCTATGTGGCATGCGAGACTTGGACACCACATAGTAAAGTTATAAATATCAATTTTCATGATCTTAAAAGATAAACATGAAACATGTGAAGCTTGCATCTTAGGAAAGCACGTAAAACAAGTTTTTCCAAACTCTATTTCGGTTTATAAAAACTGTTTTGAGCTGATCCATTCAGATGTTTGGACAGCTCCATGTGTTTTCATGATCAAAAGAAATATTTTGTCACCTTAATTGATGAAAAATCAAAGTTTACATGGCTTTATACTCTCTCGTTTAAAAGTAGTTTTTTAGATGTATTTGTGAAGTTTCATAAGCATGTTTTAACTCAATATGATGCTAACATAAAATGTCTAAGGACTAACAATGGTGGAGAGTAAATTAGTCTTCAGTTTCACAAATACGTTGAGAACAAGGCATTACAAACCAAACCTCGTGTCCATATACTCTGCAACAAAACGGAGTGGCTGAGAGGAAGAACATGCACCTAATGGAAGTCTCGGGAACTATCATGATCGAGATATTCCTAAAATGTTTTGGTCCGATGCGGTCATGACCGCATGTCACATCATTAATAGAATTCCAACAAAGGTTCTAAAGGACAAATCAGCTTATGAGGTATTAGACTGTACAAAACCTTATCTTGAGTATTTTAGAACTTTCGATTGTATGTGTTCCGTTCTTGTTCCTGACTCACAGCGAAACAAATTGGAACCAAGGAGCACTAAAGCCATGTTCATCGGATACTCAATAAATAAAAAAGGATACACGTGTTTTGATCCAAAATCTCAAAATGTAATAGTGTCTCGAGATGTCATGTTTCTCGAAGACAAGAGCTTTCATGATAAAATCAGCTGGGAAGAGATTAAGGGAATCTCGGAACCAAATGTTATAGGATTATCCCTTGAAAACTTAGTAAATTCAATTTCGAAAACAAACAATGAAACAAGTCCTCTGCCAAGTGTACCTGAACGTCATGAAGACCAAAATGATCGAGAAATATCAGAAAATGAAGAACAAGAAAGCCGTGAAGAGATCATATCTTATGAGCAAAATCATGAGGAGGAAATTAGGGCCTCAAATCATGAGACTGAAGAAAGCCATGATCATAACCAAAATGAGTATCATGACATCGATGAAGTTGAAGGAAGGATTCTAAATGAGATAATGCCTCAGAGAAGCACTAGAATAAAGCGACCAATCTCGGAATGGATTCACAATCCTATTCAATGATGTGGCAACCATACACCCTATTTCAATGGCGTGGCAACCGAACATCATATTCAAAACTTTTTCTCTTTGGCATTTATCTCTACTAATCATAAAGCTTTTCTTAGTAAAATTGACATGGATATTGAGCCACAAACCTATAGAGAAGCTGAAGGGAAGCCCAGATGAGAGGAAGCCATGGCTAAGGACCTAGCGGCCTTAGAAAACAATAAAACATTGTGCCTCTTCCTAAAGAAAAGAAGCCCATTGGAAGAAAATGGGTATATAAAATCAAATATAAGAGTAACGGTGAGGTATAATGTTACAAGACTCGCCTTGTACCGTAAGGGTATAATCAGAAGTACGTGGAAGATTATACTAAGACTTTTGCCCATGTTGCTAAACTTCATTATGTTCACATTATCTTTTCTATTGCTATTAACTTTAATTGGAGTTTGTGGCAGATGGATGTGAAAAATGCTTTCCTTCAGGGGAAATAAAGGAAGAGATCTATATGAAACCTCCCCCGAGCCTCCAAACCAAAATAGGAATCGTATGCAAACTAAATGGAGCTCTCTATGGACTTAAATTGTCCCCACTAGCTTGGTACACTAGGCTCTATGATGTTGTTCGAAAGTATGGTTTTACGAGGAGTGAAGCTGATCATTCCATGTTCACCATTCGAAATATTTTCGGTATCATCATTCTCTTAGTTTATGTTGATGATATCATTATAATGGGTGATGATAATAAAGGAATAGAAAGTGTTAAACGTTTTCTAAAAGACATTTTGATATAAAGGATCTAGGTGAACTAAAGTACTTTCTTGGAATTGATGTAACTAAATTTAATAACAATTTATTTCTTTCTCAATGAAAATATACTTTACATCTTTTGAATAAAACAAGTAAACTCGGATCTAAGCTGGCCAAGAACCCATCGAAGAAAAATACAAAGACTTGCGTGAGGGGAACCATTTCATGATATATACCAATATAGGCGCCTTGTCGGTAAGCTAATATACCTCACGATAACTAGACCTGACTCGTGTTATGCTGTGAATCAGGTGAGCAAGCATATGCATGCTCCGAAGGAAAAACATTGGAAAATGGTGGACCGAATCCTCCGATACATCAAGAACGCTCCAAGAAAAGGTATACTAATGAGTAAAAATAACGACACTAGTCTAATCGAGTACTATGATGTAGATTGGGCCAGGGACCGCAAAAATCGGAAATCAACAACGGTGTTTTGTACCTTTGTCGAGGGGAACCTCGTTACTCGGAGAAGTAAAAATCAATCGGTGGTTTCCCATTCCAGCGCTGAGGCCTAGTACCGAGCTATGGCAAATACAATATGTGAGCTCATTTATATCCAGGCTCTCCTCAAAGATCTTGGCCTCGAACCCTTGCAAACCATGGTGCTTCATTGCGACAATCGGGCGACAATTCACATTGCCTCCAACTCGGTGTTCCACGAAAGAACAAAACATATTGAAGTCGATTGTCATTTTGTTCAAGAAGCTCAGATCAGTTGGTCGATATCTTCACCAAAGCCATAAGTGAAAAAGTTTGCAAAGACCTTCATTATCGGATCGACCTCGTTGATATCTTCAGTCCCAAGGCATCACATTCAAGCTTAGTCGATCGTCCCTTAAGCTCATACACTGTTGTACTATTTTTCCTTGGTCGGGTTTTTTGTCCCAATTGGGTTTTCCCCGAAAAAGTTTTAATGAGGCTTCACTTATGTTGTTTTTGAACGCCTAAGCTTAAAAGGGAATGTTAAGAAGAAAGGCTGCATCCTGCTCTTCGTGACTCGTGTCCCATTCCCTTCTCCACATCCTGCTCTTCGTGACTCGCATCTCGCGACCTACTAGGCCGCGTCTTGCATGATCTGGCCTGCATCCCGTGACCTGCTCCCTTGGTCAAACCAATTTATTAGCTTCATGGTCTCCTATGTCTTGTTGACCACTCGAGCCCATGCATTCTACATCTAAACTTGTGCTTTGAATTTGTACTTGAACTTTTCTTGTTTTCTCCTTTGTAGTTATTAGGATTTGTTGCATAAATAGGTATCTTTGTATCCAAATTTTAAAAGAAGAGAATAGTTAGTCTTATTCTCTCTAATTCTCTCGATCTTTCGCTCGCTCTCAATCTTTCTAATCTTCCTTCCGCTGATTCATTTTTTATTTACAAAATCTACAGAAGCAGTCGGTCAAGCACATTAAACAGAACAATGCCCCGAAGAGAATGCATAGCTTGGGCACATGCAAAGCCCGGTCGATCGCCCTTTCGAAGAAGTGCCCAACGGAGCTCCTTGTTGTGCCCGGTCGAGCGCATAACCCTAGCACGAAGAAAAGGAAACACGGCACGCCGCTTGAAGGAAAACGGAAAGAGGGACGTGGCTTGTGCAAAAAGAAAAAAGAGACAGTCTGGGCAGGCATTGTGTCAAGCCCGATCAGGCACAATTCAAAGCATGTTTCCTTTTCTCGATTTGAACTGAATTTTCACGGGAGGAACCCCAAACTTTCGTTTTAGAGGGCTAGGGGGAGATTCTCTTAGTTTGTTCATCATCTTAGGAGCAATCTTAGAAAGGAGACATTCAGAGAAGCATTAGAAAATCAATCTGGACTTCATTTGTTGATTTCTATGCTCTCTAGACTATCAATTTCTTTCATGATGTTTTGTTTCGAACTCATATCTGAGTAGTAGTTTTTTTCTAGGAGAAGGGATTAGCCCAAGGCAATCCCAGAATCTCTTTTGATTGATTTATGAATGCAATTCCCTATTTTGGTTTATATATTCTTTGTCTGAGTATTTGAATGTCATGTATTTGTAAAGGCCAAGTAGATGAATATTCTAGGGACTTAGGGGAAGAACCGAAAGGAGAATTCTAATCCCGGACATTCAGGCTTAGAACAACCAAGACTAGGTCACGAAAGTAGAATAGTAACGGTTGAGGATTAATCGGATGAATCACAGACCTTGATGGGTTTAGGTTAAGGTATCAACCACGAAAGTAGGGGTAACTTGACGAAATGACGAGAGTGTAGAAATCATTAGGATCGTTCACCTAAGATGCCTTGATTTGGAATGCATGATTAGATTGATTGTTGGTTCCGGAGAGCCTTGTGGTGAAACCGTATCCTAGAGCGTTTGTCAGATTGTCGAGAACTCGTTATTTTATTGTTTTTAGTTATTTGACCTCAAAACTGTATTCATTCATAGCATGTTTAATTGGTTTGCTTGAGTTTATTTTATGTTGCATAGTCCCTATGGGATCGAAACCTAGAGTACTACACACATGTCGTACACTTGCGGGTAGTTTAGGTTAATTTTATTTAACTTGAGCAGCATATCAAGTTTTTGGCACCGTTGTCGGGGACAATTTGTCAATACGTTTTAGATTCAAACATAGTGTGATACTTGTTTTTGTTTTGTTTTCTTTTTCATTTTTATTTCCTAACTCTTTCTACTTGTTATACAGATGGATGACCAGAACGTTGTGTTGGGCGGCAATGGGCAGGCTCCTCCACCATGTCGGCTTTTAGATTACGTGGTACTGAACTTGAACAATGTCCAGACTGCAATGAGGACACATACTATTGCTAGAGAGCAATTTAAGATCAAGCCTGTCGTGATCAATATGTTGTATCAGAAGCAGTTTATAGGTGGAAACCATGAAGATCCACATCAGCACCTCAGGGATTTCCTAGAGCTTTCTCGGACATTCAAGATACATGGAGTCTCAGAGGATGCAATTTTGTTGTGTCTCTTCCCCTTCTCAATCGTGGGATGCGCAAAAACGTGCATGCAATCTCAGCCTGCAGGTTCCATCAATACCTAGGACTAGCTCTACACTTTGTTTCCGTCATAGTTCTTCCCTTCCAACAAGATGATTCAGATAAGGGGAGAAATTACGACATTCAGATGTAGAGAGGGGAGACTTATTTAAGGCTTGGGAAAGGTTTAAGGAACTACTACAGATGTACCCACACCATGGTCTAGAGCAGTGGTACGTGATCCAGACTTTCTACAATGGGATCTCATATAAGCACTGAACAACGTTGGACAATGCTGCAAGAGGATCATTCATGACAATGTTGTAAAGCAGGCATATGAGCTGATCAATAACCTCGCCATGAACCACGCTATGTGGTCCACACTGAGGGGTATCCCGTACAAGACAAAGAGTCTGTACGAGGTGAACCGGGGCAAAGCAATAGGGAATGCAAATGCCATATACTGTGTAAAGTGCGGAGATATAGAGCATGTAGTGTATCAATGCATAGTGCAAGAGGATATGAAGCAGATGAGTTATGCCCAGCAGCAGGGAAATATGAAATTCGAGAATACCTACAACCAAAACTAGAGGAACCACCCTGACTTCTCTTTTCGGACGACTCAATTGGTTAAGTTTTAGGGTTTTTAGTAGAAGCAGCAAGGTATGCAGCCATACCAATAGGGTACTCAACAATTATAGCAAGCTCCTCAACCTCTTCAAGCTCCTTCATCAAGCCTTGAGACAATAATGCTGAAGTTATCAAGAAGCAAAAACAGCAACAATCAATTCAAGCCAAACTCAATGCAGATATGGGGGCAGAGATTAATGAGCTCGAAACGAATGTGAAGATGCTAGAGAGTTCCATAGTGCAACAGGTTGCCTCATCCTCTTGGGATCCCAGAACACTCCCTGGAAAGTCTGATCTCCACCCGAGAGATCATGTAAATTTTATTACCTTACACAGCGGGAATGTGATTGAGAACCCGCACCCCAAAGAGAAAGTTGTTGGAAATCTGTTGATAAAGACAAAGGCATCGCGATCATGGAAAGGGGGTGAACCGGATCTAGAAAAGTCGTATGTTGCTCCACCGGCATACAAACCTCCTATATCGTTTCCCTGGCGGTTGGTGAGTAGCAACAATGAAGAGAGATATGGAAGGTTTGTAGAGGTTCTCAAGAAGCTCCACATCAACATCCCGTTTGTGGAAGCCCTCCAACAAATGCCTACATACGTCAAATTCCTCAAGGAGATTCTCTCCAACAATAGGCATATCGAAGAAAGTAAGACGGTAGCACTCGCTAAGGAATGCAGCGCTATTCTCCAAAACAAGCTACCTCTAAAGTTGAAGGACTCTGGAAGCTTCTCCATTCCATGCCCTATAAGAGACATCGACATTGACAAGGCCCTATGCGATTTAGGAGCAAGCATGAGCCTCATGACACATTCGGTCTACAAGCGGATGAACTTCGAGGAGCTCAAGCCTACCAAGATATCTCTACAACTCGCAGATCGTTCGATAAGGTATCTAGTGGATATTGTTTAAAACATCGTCACCAAAGTAGGTAGTTTTTGTATACCCGCAGATTTTGTTTTACTAGACATAGAAGAAGAGGCTAAGGTGCCTATTATTTTAGGTAGACCTTTGTTAGCCAGTGCAGGTGTCATGATTGACGTACAATAAGGGAAGCCTCTCTACGTGTCAAAGACGAGAAGATAGAGTTCTATTTTTCCAACTCTATGAATAGACCCTCTTTCAATGAGTCTTGTTTTAGAGTTGACTTGTTGGAAGACTTGGCGAATGACACGCTTGATCAGGTAAGTATCTTTGACCCTCTTAAGAGATGCTTGACACATGTTTTCAGGGATGTTGAACTCACAGACGAAGAAGCCAAAAGGTCTATGCAGAATTCATGAGTGCCATTAAGGCACTACGAAATTCCCCACTCAAGGAGCTTCTGCGCGAAACACATGCTAATTTAGCAGTGGAGAAGGCCCCTAAACTCGAGCTCAAACCTCTCCCTTCTTCTCCTTGGTATGAGTACCTTGGATGCAATGAAACATACCATGTTATTGTGAATGCTAACTTGAGCGCAGATGAGGCGCAAAAGCTACTCGCTTAACTAAGGAAGCATTGGAGAGTGATCGGATACACCCTCAACCATATCAAGGGGCTGAGCCTTTCATTATGCATGCAAAGAATTTTCATGGAGGACGACCACAAACCATCCATCGAAGCTTAAAGAAGGCTGAACCCGAATTTGAAAGAGGTAGTGAAAAAAGAAGATCCTAAAACTTTTGGACGCAAGTATCATTTATCTTATCTCGAACAGTGAATGGGTGAGCCATGTGCATGTCGTGCCAAAGAAAGGAAGAATGACAGTAGTGCGCAACGTAAACAAGGAGTTGATTCTGACAAAGACGTTCACGAGATGGAGGATGTGTATAGACTACCACAAGCTCAACAAAGCCACAGAAAGATCACTTTCCTCTCCCATTCATTAACCAAATGCTAGAATGCTTAGCGAATCACGCCTACTTTTGCTACTTGGACGGGTACTCTGGTTTCTTCCAGACTCTCATCCACCCTCGAGATTTGGAGAAGATGACCTTCACGTGCCCTTATGTGACATTCGCCTACCACCGTATGCCTTTCGTCGTCTGCAACGCTCCGGCTACTTTCCAGTGTTGTATGATAGCAATTTTTTTCTTATTTCATTGAGCTTATTATGGAATTTTTCATGGATGATTTTTTCTGTCTATGGCTCTACATTCGATGATTGCCTTCTTAACCTTTCTAGAGTGCCGCAACGTTGTGAGAAAGTCAATCTAGTACTTAATTGGGAGAAATGCCACTTCATAGTGAAGGAAGGGATCATTTTAGGACACATGATCTCATCAAGAGGCATAGAAGTAGATAAGGCCAAGATCGAGGTAATCAAGAAGCTTCCTCCACCAGTTTCGGTCAAGGGGATTCACAATTTTTTAGGGCATGCCAATTTCTATCGGAGGTTCATCAAATACTTCTCCAAGATTATAAAACCATTGATGGAGTTGCTGGCAAAAAAGATGCTACATTCGAGTTCTCCAAATAATGTCATGACGCCTTCAACAAGATCAAGAGAGCATTGGTTTCAGCACCTATCATTCAACTGCCGGATTGGAGCTTACCATTCGAGATCATGTGTGATGCTAGGGACTACACGGTTGGGGTTGTTTTAGGACAGCAGAGTGACAAGATTTCTCATGTAATCGTCTACGCTAACAAGACCTTAGACGATGCTCAGATCAACTATGCCACAACCGAGAAGGAGCTCCTTGTCGTTGTCTTTTCCTTTGAAAAGTTTAAATCATACCTGGCTGGCTCGGAGGTGATTCTCTACATGGACCATGCGACACTCAAGTATCTCCTAAGGAAGAAGGACGCAAAGTCATGCCTTACTCGATGGATCATTCTCTTATAAGAGTTTGATCATGAGATCAGAGATAGAAAGGGGTCAGAGAACTTCGTTGCTGATCACCTCTCTTGCATCGTCGTGGAGGACGAGAGGCCCATCTATGAATCCTTGATAGACGTCATCATTTGCATGCTTACCTCAGGTACACCTCCTTTTTGGTATACCGATTTTGTTAATTATATTGTGAGTGGTGTACTACGCCCTGAGTTATCTTTTCATGCACGGATGAAATTCTTTGTGGATGTCAAGCACTACTATTGGTACGATCCAATTCTCTACAGGAGATGCGCGGACGGTATCATTAGGAGTTGCATCCCCGAAGAAGAGGTAGAGAGCATTCTTTTCCATTTCCATGGATCAGATTATGGAGGCCCCTTCAGCAAGTTCAAAACCGCTTCAAAGGTATTACAAGCAGGTTTTTACTGGCCTACGCTCTTCAGAGATTCCACAAGTACGTTTCCTCTTGTGATCGATGTGAAAGAATAGGGAATATAGGTAAGAGAAACGAGATGCCACAGAATTACATCCTTGAGGTAGAATTGTTTGATGTTTGGGGTGTAGATTTCATGGGACGTTTTCCCTCTACATGTGGTAATCAATATATTTTGGTAGGTGTAGACTATGTGTCTAAATGGGTAGATGCTATGGCTGCGCCGATTAGGGTGGTTATGAAGTTCTTCAAGAAAATCATTTTCCCTCGTTTTGGTGTCCCTAAAGTAATTATTAGTCATGGGGGCTCGCATTTTATTGCTAGACAATTTGAGGCCCTCCTTAGGAAGTATGGCATGAAACATTGGGTAGCTACATTGTATCACCCGCAGACTAATGGACATGTTGAGATTTCAAATAGGGAGATTAAGAGCATTCTAGAGAAAAACGTGTCTAGGTCCCGTAGAGATTGGTCCATGAAGTTAAATGATGCATTATGGGCCTATAGGACTGCGTTTAATACTCCCATTGGCATGACTTCTTTTTAGCTTGTTTATGGCAAGTCTTGCCACCTCCCTGTTGAGCTAGAGCAGCGCGCCTATTGGGCGACAAAGTCCTTAATTCTGATCTTAAAAGTGCAGGTGAGAAATGACTTTTGCAGGTAAATGAGCTAGACGAGCTTCGACTTGAATCCTATGAAAACTCTAAGATATACAAGGAGCGCAATAAGAGATGGCACGACAAGAAGATCCTCCCTCATGACTTTCAGCCAGGCGATTTGGTTCTGCTCTTTAACTCCCATCTTAAGCTTTTCTCAGGCAAACTACGGTCTCGCTGGTCTAGTCCTTTTCAGGTACGAGAGGTATTAGTGGAGCTATGGAGCGAGACAAGTGGACTTCCAAAGCTAATAGTCAGAGACTGAAGCTCTACAAATCCGCTCAACCGATCGGAAGCATAAACTCCATTTCCCTTTTTGATCCACCTGTCCTGAATGCATGAGGCATGGAGACGTCAAGCTTAAATACGTTAAATAAGCGCTTTCTAGGAGGCAACCCTTCATTCTCTTTTCTCATTTTTGTAGCACTTTAGTTTAGAACTTAGATTTTCGAAAAAAAAAACAAAACAAAAACAAACACAAACACAAAAACGTGATCACATTTCTCCTACCCTCCATCGGAGCTTCACGTCGAGGACGTCGTTCGATTCAAGTCTAGAGGAGCAACTCACGTTTGTCAGTGATTTCGTTTCATTTTCTTTCTCTTTTTCTCTTTGAACTTAGTCAAAACAATGATTAGTGGAAAATGTATAAAAGCTATGTAATCAAAACAACAATACAAAACGCATAAAATATTATATGACAAACTAATTTTAACATATTGCTACATATATAAACAAAATAAATGGAAAATTTTATCTATTAATGAACTGAACAACAGCTTGGAATCCCCATTAAAATAGAAACGACTTGGAGATGTAGTATTTAGATAGAGGTTACTTGGAAAGATAATAAAATTAGTGAGGAAAACAGTTTTACGAATTGGGAAAAGGGTTAAATATATCATATAGAATGAAAAATTATGGGAGATAATAAACTTGCAACGAACTTTGGATTAATGCTTATAACTAAAATAAGAGATGGGTGGGAACTAAAGGACTTTGATTTTGCGTGCAACTCAATGGCTTTTTGGTCCCAAGATGTGATGGTAACATCCATTCCCCTTGTATAATCGATCATAATAGTTTTAGTAAGCGTGCAATTGCTAAGTTAGATATAATGTCGTACAATTTCTTTTGTGTTTATACAACTTACCATGAAGGTTGTAGTCATAAAGTTAGACGTTTTGTTGTTGATACATCGTCCGCATATGGATCCTTGATTGAACTGACATGTCCAATAACATCTAAAGTTTGTCATATTAGGTAAATGATTAAATTAAACGGCGAAATGATGGTCCAACATGTAAAAAACAAGAGAACAAAACCTGGGAGCGAAAAAATTTTGTTTGCTAGGAATGCTAGCTCATCATAGGTCTTGAAACATAACAGTTCCTTTGGAATGGTAACATAATTTTCAGAATGTGTCATTATTTTTGTGGCTATTGTTATGCGTATTGCAATGGGTGAATCGGTCAGCTTGAAGGTTTCATTTCCCTTAACCACATCAAAACTTTCACGCTGAACAATGCTTCCTTCTATTAAAAAACGGTTGAAACGGGTAAACAGAACATGCAACTTCATGTTCTCTGTAGCATTGATGACTGAAAAGGTAACATAATTTTATATTTAATCGTTTAGAAAGTGATATAAAGATGAGATGATTCATAGAAGAATAAACCTGACATGCTCATGAATGAGCAAAAAATCAATCCACAAGAGCTAACCATTTTTTTAGCATCGTGGGCTTCCCAAACGTGGAAAACTCGTGCAACAATCTGCTGGAGATATCTTCCCACATTGAGCTCATTGAAGGTAACATGTTGTTTGAGCATTGTTGTGTTTGGAATTTGCTACTGATCCATAAAACAATAGAATAGGTTTGTTTGATGGGTTGTTTGGAGAATGGTTAGAGGTCCAGTATGTCAAGAGAGGGATGTGATTTTTTATGTGAATGTGGTCATATTTATCTTGTGCATAGGTTAGTGGTTAATGCAATTGTAAATACATAATAAATGGTTGTTTTGACTAATAATTAATTTGTAGTGTGGTTGCATTTAGGTTTAAAAACAATAGATTAATCCTGAGTTTAATTAGACTATTGCACTGACCAATTTGACGTTACAATGCAAGGTTGTGATCGTAGAAATCAACCCTAGGGTTTACAGATCTTAATCGGTTGCTTCTAAGGCAATTGGATTTTCCAGTTCTATTGGTTACATCTCGTATTATGGTTCTTATGATGTTTGTATAGTATAGTATTGTTGAGTTTAAATTAACATTCAAGTTGTGGTTGTATTGTTAACTGATAAGTAAGTTGTAGTGTGGCTGCATTTAGGTTTAAATACAATAGATTAATGTTGAGTTTGATTTGATTGTTGCCGTGACCATTTTGACGTTACAATGTGAGATTGTGATGATAGAAATCATAAGGTTTACAGATCTTAATCGGTTGCGTCTAAGGCCATTGGATTTTCCAATCCTCTTGGTTACATCTTGTATTGTGGTTGTTACGATGTGTGAATATAAGAAGTAATGTTGAGTTTAATTAAACATTAAAGTTATGGTTGTATTGTTGACTGATAATTATTTTGTAATGTGATTGTTTTTAGGTTTTAATACAATAGATTAATGATGAGTTCAATTGGACTGTTGCAGTGACCATTTTGACGTTACAATGTGAGGTTGTGATAATAGAAATCAACCCTAGAGTTTATAGATCTTAATCGGTTGCTTCTAAGACCATTGAATTTTCCATTTCTGTTGGTTATATCTCGTATTGTGGTTGTTATGATGTTTGAATATAATAGTAATGTTGAGTTTAATTTAACATTAAAATTATAGTTGTATTGTTGACTCATAATTAATCTGTAGTGTGATTGTTTTTAGGTTTTAATACAATAGATTAATGATAAGTTTAATTGGACTGTTGCAGTGACCATTTTGACGTTATAATGTGAGGTTGTGATCATAGAAATCAATCCTAGGGTTTACAAATCTTAATCGGTTGCTTCTAAAATCATTGGATTTTCCGGTTCTGCTGGTTACATCTTGTATTGTGGTTATTATGATATTTGAATAGAATAGTAATGTTGAGTTTAATTTAACATTAAAGTTGTGGTTGTATAGTTGACTGATAATTAATCTGTATTGTCGTTGTTTTATGTGTTAATATATTAAATTAATGTTGATTTAATTGGACTAATGCAGTGACCATTTTGACTATTTTAATATAATAGATTGATGTTAGATTTAATTGAACTGTTATATTGAGGTTTCTATTGTTCTTTTACAGGAGAGAGACGTTGTGAAGGTTACAAATGTGGCATTACAAGGTGCAGTTAGCAATGAAGATTATTGTATTGTAGTTGTGATTTGTATATATTGTATTGTGATTGTTGGTTATTTGTATATTTGTAGAATGTACACGTTTAATTTAATCTTAAATTTTTTATATTGACTGCTAATTAACAATTTTGTAATGGACTTATCTGTAATTAAATGTTAGGATTTGATTATACAGAATTCAAAATAAATAATAAATCCAAAAATTTAAATTATTAATATGTTTTACAAAATACACCAAAATTCTTATTCTTAATTATCTAGATATTTAAACTTTTGGAAATAATTGATAAGTTATTGATGATTATTTAATTAATCATTAAACTTTTATTGATCGACCGATACTATTATAAATTAGCAAATCAAACCAAAATACAGTTATTTATTCGATTCTACAAATCTGAAACATAATTCCTATACATAAAATTACGAATCGGGTCAGATCTCCGTGTCACGATAAACAAAATACAATGTATTATATCCGCCCGTATCTTCCACCGCATTGGGAAACACCGTATATATGGTTTTGTGGGCTTATTGTTACTCAAATAAAACATATATGTAAAAGCCCATAGGCCCATTAATATTTTATGGACTAAAGTCCATCAAAGGCCCATTCATATTTTAAAGGCTCTAGCCTACTAAAGGCCTTTTCATTGTAGAAAATCCAAGCCATTGAAGCAAAACCAGCTCCCGCATTCCCTAGGTTTTCTTCTCCTCTATCACTCTCTCTTTTAGTCTTCCTAAAATCACCAACAACGACGAGCTCTCTAGGTTTCGACTGAGTTTCGATTTCCGCCACAAATTTTCTTCCTTGTTTGTTTCGCTCAACCCTAGTTTCTCGGTGCATGCCCACTAATCTCAAGGTATTAATAAAATTTCACTTGGCTCTGACCTCTGTTTCTTCGTTTTCTCGTCTGTCTAGCATCGATTCTATCCATTTCGAGGGCATAGACGTTGCTTTATATTTTCTTTGTGTTGTGCGTAGTTTTGGTGTTATTTGATTTACCTGAATTATTTTGGGCTTTATTTTGTTTTAGTTGTAATGATGAAATTTGCCCTTTCACGATCTCTACAATTACGTAATCTTGTTGCATTGGTGCTTTGCATAAGGCTTACTCTATGTTCGATAGCTGTCTGTCTAGAGTTTTACTTCGGATTCTACTCAGTAGCTTTATGTAGTCACATAGAGTAGTTTTAAGCGGTGGAGAGAAAGAGAAGAAGCAACAGCAGCAGCTACGTGAGAATAGATTTTGTATTTGGGTTGATCTTTGGCTGTGGTTTAGGATCGAGGTTGCAGGAGGTTTTAGCGTCTGTAACTTCACACGAATAAATGGAAGGTTTAAAGGTCTCAGACGCTGAATTGGTGGCTTACATTCATCCATCCAAAAGCAGAAACGTTTTTCAAGCCATTCTTAGGGAGCTCAGTGCTCTTCTCTTCCAGTTAGTTCCTTTCTTCTCCCTTTTCCTTCCTTCAACTACTGTTTTTTAATGTTATCGGGTTGAAATTTCGTTGTAGTCCATTTTTATTAGTCTTACTGTAGAATCTGTACAACTTGAAAACACAATCAAGGGTAATGGAACACAAATTTTCGGGCAGGCTTCTGTGCATATCTATTAGCTACTATGATCTTTTATGGTTTTTTATTTCTCTTTGCATTTGTTGTCTGGAACTTGTGAATTGGTCACATTAATTTTTAAGTTCTTAGGTTTTGTTTGGTTTAGATAGCTAGTTTGGTACTAGTGTTGCCAATTTGGGGGAATAATAGTTTGTTCTTGATGGTATTATGATTTTGTTTGCTGGGACTCTTGCTGTGTATATGGTAATGTTGGTTAATGGCATTCCCCTTTCTTGTCTTTTTTTTGGTGGCGGTGTTTGTTTTTCCAGGTACAATGAGACCTTGGAAGGTGTTCTGTTGGCATATGACGTTAATGTGAAAAGCAAACAAGCAAAAATCCTTCCCGGACTTCATCCATACTTTGGTGTGAATGTAAACACCAAACTTCTGCTATTTGATCCAAAGCCCAATAGTCTTGTTGGTAAGATTTTCTTATTGTTTTGCATTTTCTCTCTGTAATTGTGTAGATTTCACGAGGAATGTGGTGTTTCTTAGGTTGTTGCTTTCCCTTCGACTTCAAAATGTCTGAAGCAATGCTGTTTACTGTACTGTTTTTTGCAGAAGGAAAAGTTGTAAAGCTTTCTCCAGAGTCAATTCACCTTGTTGTTCTTGGGTTTTCTGCTGCGGTTATAACTGATGTTGATATTCGTGAAGAACTCAAATACAAAATTGTGGGTAATACTGATTGTCTTGAATACGGTGATCATATTATTCAATTTGGTAATCTGACTGTTTCTTGTTTGGCTCTCAGAAACACGACGAAGCTCGCTATGTGAGCAGATCTCATAAGCGGCATGTAATAAAGGTTGGATCAGTTGTACGTTTTCTACTTAAGAGGTGACATTTTGTTATCTTATTTTCTTGTTTGATAGACTTTGTTGCACTGTGAAAACACAGTTTACTTGGAACTCAAAAGCATGAGTAATGTTACCTCTTGCTCGACATGTTCAAACTTCTTAAGTTTGTGGAACAAGATTTTAGTAATCACTCATTCTTTTGTGGCCAACTAATGATCCAATATTTCAGTTTCGATGAAGAGGTTATGCATATATCTGGGTCCCTGCTACCGGATAACACGGGATGCGTACGATGGTTGAAAAAGAACTTGGAAGAAGCTTTAAATACAGATGGGTATGTGCACAGATCCATGACAGTAGATATCAGTAGTAATGAATCTATCAGTCACTCCACAACTAAAAACCTAACCATTTTCTCTCAGGGAGCCTAAAAGGAAAAGAGACAGCAAGCAAGAAACCGAGTTGAAACATGACTCAACCGCAGATGGAACATCTTCGTTAAGCCACAGCATTCAAATCCGCAAACAAAGAAAAACATAAAGTTTGAGCAGAGGCTTGATGTTTGTAATTCAGGATTATGACATTAACTTGTACCAGAAGAAAGGGTCCTCGACCTTTTGTTGAAATATTTTGGTATTGTTTGGTTTTGGCTATGGGTTGAGTTGGGTTGGTTGAAGTTGAATCAGATTAAACCGATCTAAATATGTTCGGTTTGATTTTGTCAATTTTGGTTAGATCAGCTTTTTTGTTTTGGGTCGATTCAGTTTCACCGTCATTGATATTTGATGAATGATAATCTAATCGCAACCTTATACGATATGGTGGAGTTTAAAGATAGTCCAAATATCCTTCTAGTTATGAACAAAAGAGAGGTTAATACACCCATGTCCAAATATTAGCTAAGTGGTGGAGTCGTTTCGTTTATATTTCCATATAATGTAGAAAAATAGATTTTGTATTTTAGTTTCCAACTGTCACATCTTTTTATTTGATTGCACAAATTAGAATTATTGTATAAATTAAAAGTAACGTACGGCATTTAACCCAATACATTAAAAATTAGTTATCATAACAATTAATAAATAAAACATGCATTTATTATATAATATTTATATTTTGTTTTAATTATAAGTTATTTTCAAAATATTAATCATCTAAGTTATTGTGTTATTCGCGGGACACTAATGATACACAATCTTAAACATTACAAATAAACATAAACATTAAACAAAAATGATAATTTCAAAGAATATGGAATGATCCAAGTCACTAGGCTAGACGTTCTTTTGAGGCGGATGGTCGCTTGGTCGAAGAGTTTTCTCCTGTCATAATCGTACCTAACCATATCCAGAAGTGTTTCGCTTATCCATGGATTTTACTGCAAGTTTTCCTTATGACATGTGCTTCATTCTTCCATTCTTCTTTTGCATAGAAGATGAACCCCCATAATCGTTTGGATAGCTCTTGATATATTACTGACACATTATCAATATACTTGGCACTAAATATTACCTTTTATAGTGAAAAGGATACGATATGGGGGAGAGATCCAACGAAATAGCAAGAGTTGATGCGACGAAAAACTATATAGGTTCGAATCTATTTTCTTTGTCATCTAAGAGGCATTGAAGCATATACTAAGGATGAAAGACATGCATTTCTAGAGATGTCAATGGGTAACCCATTAAAATTAAATGGGCTTGATAGTTTTGGGTTGGGTTCAACCCGATCCATTTAATAATGGGTTATATAGGTCGGGTTAAACGGGCTAAACGGACTAAACAGGTTTATTCTTATAACTAACATTTTGTATATATATTTTTATCGTTTAACATTTATGATATATACTTATATATAATAGATATTATAATTAATGTATCAATATTTAAACGAATAATTTATGAAACCGATTTCACCTCATTTCAACCTGATTTCATCCAATTGTAACTCGATTTCACCCAATTTTTCTGAATTTTAACTTGATTTCACCGAATTCCAACACAATTTCATCCAATTTTAACTCGATTTCACTCATTGTCACCGAATTTTAGCTCGATTTCATCCAATGTCATTGAATTTCAACACAATAAAATTGGGTGAATTCGAGTTAAAATTGGGTGAAATTGAGTCAGAATTGGATGAAATCAGGTTGAAATTCGGCGAAATATGATGAAATCGAGTTAAAATCGGGTTAAAATTGGGTGAAATAAATTTGAAATCCGGCGAAATATGATGAAATCGAGTTAAAATCGGGTTAAAATTGGGTGAAATAAATTTGAAATCCGGTGAAATTTGATGAAATCGAGTTAAAATTGGATGAAATTGAGTCAAAATTGGATGAAATCATGTTGAAGTTCAGTAAAATGTGATGAAATCGAGTTAAAATCGGGTTAAAATTGGTTGAAATAAATTTGAAATCCGGTGAAATTAGATGATATCGAGTTAAAATTGGGTGAAATCGGGTTACAAATCGGTGAAATCGAGCTAAAATTAGGTGAAATCGAGTTAAAATTGGGTTGAGATTCAGTGAAATTGAGTTAAAATCTAAGTGAAATCGGGTTAAAATTGGGTGAAATCGAGTTAAAATTAGGTGAAATAGGGTTGAAAGTTGAGTGAAATCGAGTAATTAGGTGAAATCGGGGGGAAATTGAGTGAAATCGAGGTAAAATTGGGTGAAATTGAGTTAAAATTGAGTGACGATTTGAAATTCGATGAAATTGGGTGAATCGGGTTAAAATTTAGACAAATCGAGTAAAATAGAGGTCAAAATCGGATATTCGGAATGACGGTGAATTTGAAGTGAAAGATAAACGGGCTTAATGGGCTAAATGGGTAAAACCCATTAAAATGAATGTAGATGGGTTTTAAACACAATAAGCCCATATAAATTTAGGCCCATTTATGAAGAACCCATTTATATTTTAAATGGGTTGGATTGGGTTAACCCACTAAACCCAATCCAATTTGACATCTCTATGCATTTCCCTCCCCATAAACATGCGGGCTAAATTGCTATCGTCTTACGCGTGTCACCCTCCGTTGAGGAGTCGCGGTCTGCGACTACAACAAAGAAGCCGTAGCAAGATCTTTTTGTGGTGTTTGAATTCATTTTGGTGAGAAATCGAAGGAGAGTATGGGAGGAAGAAAAGGAAAGTGAAAGAGAAGGTGTGGGAGACAATATAAAGTTAGATTGGAAGAAAAAAATTAGATTAAATGTTTATAATAATAATAATAATAATAATAATAATAATAATAATAATAATAGTAGTAGTAGTAGTAGTAGTAGCAGTAATAATAATAGTAGTAGCGCCAATGGTTCACATGGATACGTCAAGGCCAAATATTAATTTCAATTTTTAACCGGCGGAATATCAGAAATACCCTTATAGGGCTAAACCACTTCAAAAATACCCTTCCCCAAAATAATTATTAAATCCGAAAAATAAACACTAAAAAAGACAAATTTGCCCTTAATGTTCGAACGTGGAAAAAATGAAAGTTCGGCAGTTTTTCGACGTGAAAAACTGCCGAAAACGAGAAAGCCGAACAGTTTTTCACCGTGAAATTTGTTTAAAAGTTGATAGCAAGAAAGAAATAAGTGATGTCGAACTTGAGAGGGAACGATTTGAAGTTGGCGAGAAGGAAAATGGCTAGAATCAGCAGCATCACTGGCGAAGAGAGCACGAGTCAATCTTCAATGGCGTCAATAAGTATAAGTAGTTCGATTTCTAGGATTTTGCAAGCTTTCGAGTCACAAAATGGTTTATTGATTTGAAATGGGTGAGTGTCAGTGTCAGTGAGTCGGTTAGGTCGCAAGGGTCGCAGGAGTTGCATGAACATCTTCGACTCCGTGAGTCGGTTGAGTAGCAAGGGTCGCAGTAGTTTCATGACCATCTTGGACTCAGTTTATTGATTTGAAACGGGTGAGTGTCAGTGTCAGTGAGTCGATTAGGTCGCAATGGTCGTTTGAGGGGCGTGGGTCGGTTGAGTGTCGCGGAGTGTCTGAGGGTCGTTTGAGTCGCATGGGTCGCACGCGCCGGTTGAGGGTCGCACTGGTCGGTTGAGTCGCATGGGTCGGTTGAGTCGCATGGGTCGCTTAGGTCGGTAGAAGTATAATGTATTCGTAATTGGTCATTTTGCAGGTGGCGCCAAAGCCGAGATTTGTGTATGAATTCAAACACATGGACAGAATTCCGAAGATCACCACGAAGTGTTATCCTCACGAGACAATAAGGACGTTGAGAGGAATCTTAAATGAACACGAGTTGCATTACTTCGAGAAGGAGTCACAATTTAGGCATTTATTCCACTTACAATGTGACTCCACATTGACGAAGGTTCAAATGTCTGTACTACTAAATCACTATGTCATTATACGGGACAATACAGAGTTGTGGTTCATCATAAACTTGAGGCATCGAATTCCTTAGGGTTTATCATGTATAGGATTGTGTTATCTTCTGTTTTCATGTATTCCATGAGTGAGTAGAGTCCCTACTGCGGGTAGGGATATCGGAATTGTATGTATGAACGATGATTCACTTTAATGCTTAGTTTTATGATTTTTACTCTTGATTTACGGTTCTATGCTTAGCAATATCAATCATATGTTAGTGCTGACCGCTCAACAACATAGGATCTCGAACCTTGCTGGAAGGTTAAGGAACGAATCCGGTCCGCTAAGTAGTAGATTAAGCTTTGGCTAATGAGAATCTGACCGGTCGGTTAGCCATCTTAGGGATAGTGATTGCGGTCATAAAGCTGCCATGGTACATGTTAATCACTGCTGGAAGGTAGGGTTGCATGTATCCATGGTTAGGAGGTTTAGGCTCGGAAGAATCACTCCTCACCGTAGAGCATGAATTTCCCGTTGTCAAGAGTAGGTTATAGATCTATGATCCTTAGTCGTTCTACTATGCAATTCCCGGTATCCCGTACACCCGTAGTATTCACCATATCTAGTTTCACTCTTACCTTAGTTTCGTTGTCACCATTAGAATAGCTTTAGGTTTAGGTAAATTAGGACCATATCCCCTCTTATCACCTCTCGTCTTAGTTTAGTTTCATTCTTAGTTTAGTTGTATTAGTCCTTGAGATCGACCCTGGTACTACAAGATCCGTATACTTGCGGTGAAGTGGACTAGGTTATTTATAACTCGCGTTTCCACACGTCAAAGGCCTAAATGAGCTTAAAAAGACGGATTCCTGAACAAAACCACGTACTTTGAAGATAAATCCACTCAGAGCCGAGATCAAGCCTTAGAACCCAAAGGAACACCCGAGCAACGAGCGGAAAAGAGAATATTCAAGACAACAAGGGTGTTCGGTCGGGCACCATAGTCCACCCGCTCGGGTAAAACCTACGGGGTTTTATCCGCACACCTTGCACGACCGGGTAATACTGGTGCCCGAGCGGGCTGTGTATTTCGCAACAACCTAAATCTTGCATTCAAACGACCTATTTTATTGAACAAAAGAGATCTAGAGCAAGGGGCCGACGTACAGGGCAAGGAAAGGCTGGAAAACATCTGGAAAGGCTTGGGAGACGTTGGAGAAAAAGAGAAGCATCAATCCTCACATCGGTAACACGATAGGGAAGGTCGAGGCATCAAATTTCCTAGATTCTATTATGTTTAGGATTATGTTATCTTCGTCTTGTGTATTCTCCATGAGTGAGTAGAGTCCCAACTACGGGTAGGGATATCGGATTGTAATGGATGAACAATGATTTGCGTTAATGCTTAGGTTTATTGATTTATTCTTGATTTTCGGTTCTACGCTTAACATTATCACTCTTACGCTAGTGTTGCCCGCTCAGTAACATAGGATTTCGGACTTTGCTGGAAGGTTAAAGAACGAATCCGGATCTGTTAAGTTGTAGGTCAAGATCGGCTAATGAGAAGCTGACCGGTCGGTTAGTCGACTTAGGAATAATGATTGCGTTCGTAAAGCTGCCATGCTACGGGTTAATCACTGCTGGAAGGTAGGGTTGCACGTATTCATGGTTAGGAGGTTTAGGCTCGGTGATGTGCGTTAAGCTCAAGTAATAAAACCTAGACTAATGCTTCCGCAAGAATACGGATCGTGTAGTAACTGATCATCTCGTTTTCATACGTATTTCTTGCACGATTTAGGAGACGTTTTTGATACATATGTGATGTTTTACGTATGATTCCGTATCCGTTTTACTTGCTTTCGTGCTTTTCATGTTCTTACAGGTTTTTACGCGTATTTGGACTATTTTGGAGCTAAAGGAACATGCACGGAGCTAAGGAGCAACTTTGGGGATCATCACGGGACAAACGGGACGAGATTGAGCATGGAAAAGCCTCACCCGGTCGGGCACAACCCTTGCACGATCGGGCAAAACCTACGGCCAATTGTGTGGACCATTTAGCACGACTAGGGCAAGCATTTAGGACCATTTTGCCTTGTGCCCGAGCGGGCACACATGCCATGCCCGATCGGGAATCATTCCAGCCCACACAATTTGCGCGAGTTGCCCTAGCCGCACCCGAGCGGGCACACTCACTACCCGAGCGGGTCGCGGCCCGAACCAGCTCAAAACTTAAGTTAAATTAACTTAATGTGTATTATGAAGGTCTGCCACAGAACCAAAGCGGGAATGACTGTGGTGTTTTCTCCTATAAATTCGTAGAAGCCTCGTTATTAAAGGATAGCAATATGTTTCGTTTAATTTGCGACGACAAGGTTACTTCCATGCGTGAGAAGATGGCGGCTGATATATATAGTAATGGAGAACGTACCTTTGAACCCGAAGACTAACTTGATATTTGGTACATTGTTTTTTTTTTTGGACTAGTAGATGTGAACATTTGGTACATTGTTTTTTTAATATTTGGTACTGTTTTTTTTTCTAATATTTGGTACATTGTTTTTTTTCTAATATTTGGTACATTGTTTTTTTAATATTTGGTACATTGTTTTTTTCTAATATTTGGTACATTGTTTTTTTTCTAATATTTGGTGCAAGGGTCATAGAGCCTCATACGACCCTTGCGACCCATGCGACCCATGCGACTCTTGCGATCCATGCGACCCTTGAGATCCATGCGACCCTTGCGATCCATGCGACCCTTGCGATCCATGCGACCCTTGCGATCCATGCGGTCAATTGGGTTTAGCTTGATATTTGGCACAGATTCCTACACTTAAGCATAAATCAGGCTTCTGTAAAGCTTTACTTCCATATCCTCTCCCTCTGAATCTTTAGTCAGTTCTGTGGTGATTGACATAGGTGTACTTGTCGACTTACTTTGATCCATTTCTAATCTCTTGACCAGATTCTTTTCATATTTGTTTTGGGATATATACAAGCCTTCGTCTAGTTGCTTCACATGTAAACCAAGAAAGTAGTTCAGCTCACCAAACATACTCATTTCAAACTCTTATTTCATAGTTTTTACAAACCAATTCACTTTAACTTGCGATTTTGATCCAAAAACAATGTCATCGACATAAATTTGTACTACCACAAAGTCGTCATCTGTATTATGAATAAATAAAGTTTTATCTACTCTCCATCTTTTATAGTCATTCTTGATTAGAAATCTTGTCAATCTTTCATACCACGCACGTGGTGCTTGCTTAAGTCCATACAGAGCTTTCTTTAACTTGTAAACATGATCTGAATTATGTGGATTTTCAAAACCTTTATGTTATTCAACAAAAACCTCTTCTTGCAGAATTCCATTTAGAAATGCGTTTTGACATCCATCTGAAACAATTTAAAACCAAGAGAACAAGCAACTCTAAGTAAAAATCTATTGGATTCCCACGAGAACCACAGGCCCCTCCACCACATCGTCTAAGGGATTACGTGGTGCCGAACATGAACAACGTGCAAACGGCCATATTATGTGGATTTTCAAAACCTTTATGTTATTCAACAAAAACCTCTTCTTGCAGAATTCCATTTAGAAATGCGTTTTGACATCCATCTGAAACAATTTAAAACCAAGAGAACAAGCAACTCTAAGTAAAAATCTATTGGATTCTAATCTAGCAACGGGTGCAAAAGTCTCACTAAAATCAATACCTTCAATTTGTGTATATCCTTTTGCAATCTATCTCGCCTTATTTTTGGTAATTTCACCCAATTCATTGGTTTTATTTTTGAAAATCCATTTTGTTCCAATGAAATTCATATCAACTGGACGAGGTACTAACAACCAAACATCATGGCTAAAAAACTGTTCTAATTCTTCATGCATCGGTTTGACCTAGTACTCATCATTTAATGCATCACTGACACATTTTGGTTCTGTTTGAGACGTGACGCAAGCAAACTTGACAATATCATGATAATTTATCTTGGACTTATCACATGTTCTTCTACCATCTCCAATATTACCAATAACATCATCAATTGAATGATTTTGATGTACCATTGTGAACTCCATTTCATGTTTTTGGTGTTCATATCCATTATGATATTCTTCCATCTTGTTTTTTTCACTGCTTGATCAATAGTACACTTAAATTTCACTTTTTGTCCTAGTATGTCCTTGCAATGAATTTATAGAAAAAGGAAACACGACTCTTTCAAATAATTGATTTTCATCAAATACAACATTTCCAGGTTCAATAACTGCTCTAGTTTGTAAATTATAAATTTTCTATGGAATTGTATTAGTTCCATATCCAAAAAAGTTTCCTTCATCACTCTTTGCATCAAATTTTCCAAAGGTATTCCCTATCATTCACTACATAGCAAGTGCACCCAAAAACGTGAAAATAACATATATTTGGACTTTTACGTTTCCAAAGTTCATATGGTGTTTTTGACATACCTAGTCGAACGTACACACGATTTATGATATAGCAAGTTGTATTTATCGTTTCTTCCCAAAATAGAATGGAGATAGATTTTGCATGAAGCATGGCACGAGCCATCTCTTGAAGAGTTCTATTCTTCCTTTCTACTACACCATTATGTTGTGGTGTTTTTGGAGCAGAAAATTCATGTACGATACCATGTTTTTTACAAAACTTAAGAAACACATCGTTTTCAAACTCTCTTTTATGATCACTACGAATTCATTTTGTACTTCCTTTTTGTATTTTTAATTGCAAAAATAAGTAATGGAACAGTTCAAAAGTATCAAACTTTTCTTTCAAAAATTTGACCCATGTGTATCTTGAAAAGTCGTCAACAAAAACAAAAACATATCTCTTTCCACCAAAACTTTATGTCCTCATTGGCCCCATCAAGTCCATATGCACAAGTTTTAGTATCTTTCCAGTCTTAACATCAGGCAATTTCTTATGATGAACCTTAACTTGTTATCCCAATTGACATGGTTTACAGGTTTCAGTTTGATCAAGGTTCAGTTTAAGTATACCTCTAACAATGTTTAAGCTAGATAGCTTTACCAGTGATTGATAATTGACTTGTCCTAATCTTAAATGCCACAAGGATAGATTGTCTTCAGTTGCTCTGAAACATACTTTCTCTTCACTCCAAATATAACAATTGTTTGAAGATCTTGTACCTGTAAGAACACATTTATCACTAGAATTCATCACTAGGCATTATTTTTTATTAAAATGAACCTGATGATTACTGTCACACAATTGAGCGATAATAATTAGATTAGCAGTCAATCCAGCAACATATTGCACATTCTTTAGAAGAGGTTATCCAGGTGAGTATATATCTCCTTTCCCAAGAATTTTGCATTTATTTCCATCTCCGAAGATAACACTTCCAGCATTTTTAATGTCAGCAAAATTTGATAGAAGTTCTCTTGAACCTGTCATGTACCTAGAACGTCCACGGTCAAAATACCAGATATTTAATTTATCTTTTTATACCGAAATGTAAGCTACATTGCAATACAAATCAATTTTTGTATCCAGATTTGTTTTATTTTGGGTAGAACATACTTACCTGAGTCATTCCTGAATTTTTGTTGCAAGTGATCTGTTTGTGTCCTCTTATTCCACAGAAATAACACCTCACTAGATTGTTCCTTTGATAATGCATTGGAAATCGTCTTCCAGAGTTATATCCATGACCATAATGTCTGATATTAGAATCAAAACCTCTGTTATTTAGACCCTTCTTGGATAAATAACTCTGTTTCTCTTTTCCATGTGCCGTTGAGGATAGATCTTCCAATTTCCAACCAGAAACAAATCTGTTTTTAGAATTTCCTTTATTCCTCGTATAACCAATTCCATGATTATTTCCTTTTTGTTTTCCTAATGAGAGTAGATGATCAAGTTTTTATGTACCGTTTGAAAGCATTTTCAATTGCTTATTGGTTTCTTCAAGCTGACTCTTGACTAGGGGTGGGCGTTTCGGGTTACCCGGACCGACCCGGACCGACCCAACCCGAAAAAACTCAACTCGTAAGATAATGGGTTTTGTCTAAAACCCATATGGATTCTGTTTCTGGAACCCAAACGGGTTCGGGTCGGTCCGGGTTGGGTTCGGGAGAACCCGAGGAACCCGAAAACGCCCAAACCCTAATTTTTTCCCTCTTTCCCCTAACCTAACACTGTTTCCAAACTTTCCGTCCGTAATACCCTGCGACTTCTCTTCTCTTCTATCCCAATCTCTCGCCCCTCCTCCCGTCGTCGCCCCTCCTCCCGTCTCGTCGTCGCCCCTCCTCC
>CM071876.1:14216272-14307155 GCA_036759665.1 Gynandropsis gynandra | reverse complement strand
CAAGGGTCGCAGAGGGACAAGGGTCGCAGAGGGACAAGGGTCGCAGAGGGACAAGGGTCGCAGAGGGACAAGGGTCGCAGAGGGACAAGGGTCGCAGAGGGACAAGGGTCGCAGGGGTCCAAGGGTCGCAGAGGAACAAGGGTCGAAGAGGGACAAGGTCGCAGGGGTCCAAGGGTCGGAGAGGAACAAGGGTCGCAGAGGGACAAGGGTCGCAGGGTCAAACTGGATCGCTGGGTCGAACTGGATCGTAAGGTCGTAGGGGTATTTTGGGAATATCAACATTTATACGGGTATTTTTGAAGTTAAAATTTTTTTCTTTTTCGGGAAGGATATTTTTGAAGTGTTTTAGCCCTATGAGGGTATTTTTGAAGTTACCCTTTTTAACCCCCAAAAATGATAATAAAATTATTTTGAATCTGTAAAAATTTTGATATTTGTTGGATGAAAATTAGGAATTTTGTAACATTAACGATTGTAAACATATATATTTTTCAATTATGTAGTTTTGTTTTTTTTTAATTTATATTATGTATGAATAAAAAGATAAATTTAGGGGGTTTTATACTACAAGAGAGAATATTAATAAAATTGTGATAATAAAGGTTTAGATAAATTATCTGTTGAAGTTAAATTTTACATTTTCTTTTGTTTAACTTTTAACGGATAAAAAAATAATTATAATAGTTTTTTAATATTTTATATTAATTTTAAAACCTCATTAGTCACATAGAATATAATATTTACTCATATATTATATAATTTACAAGGTTCAAGAAAATTCTAGGCGTTTGGTGGACGGACACTCAACGCCTCTAGATGGATTAGGTGAATATAAATATAATATTTATATTTAATATAATTATAATCTAAATATCTAATTTGAAATATGTATAATTTATAAATACTTCATTTTGTAAAAAATTACATAGAAATAAGTAAGATTTATTATTTATAAAAATATTTATAAGTACTAAATTCACAATATCAAACTTATAACGACATACAACATCATAAAAACAAATTAACAAGAGCATGCATTGAGTGAGGACGAACGATAACGAAAACGAAGGCGAGAGATGAAACTAAGAAGGGCGAGAAACAGAGCGAGGGGCGGAGGTGAAAGCAAGAAACAAGATCAGAAACGAAGGCGAAGACGAGAGACGGATACGACATCGATATACGAGAAACGATATACAAGAGACGATGTGCGACGACGACAAATGAGAGCGAGAGGATGAAGGCGAAGGCGGTGACGAGACATTCGGGTGAAGATAATGATAAATAAAGACGAATGCGAGATAAAGGAGAAAACAACAAAAGATGAACATGATAATAACAAAACAACGTCGTTTTGGCGTCGAATTTTTTTAATAAAAAAAGTTCGTCTAGAGATCAATCAGGGTGCCTAGCACCTAGATAACAGCCTAGAGCACTTATTCAAACCCCAATCATTTGCGAAATAGGATGGATAAAAGGTCATTATCCACAAATTTGCAATTTTAGATATCAAAAGATCTTGGTATTTATATTTATTTTATTTTTAACAATAAACTTATATTTTTTTTATCAAATTGTATGATTTTATTAAATAAAAGTATTGTTTTTTATGATTCTTTTTCGAACATCCATTTATGAGGATAACAAAAAATTTATTATAAATTATTAAAATAACTTTTTGAAAATTAATTAATTCTTTTTGTACATTTATATTATTTTATTTTTTAAAGTTTATAAATATAGGCATCTTATTTATTTTAAAACATAAAATATTATGAATAAAAATAATTTTTTCCTTCTCTTCTTTTTAGTATATCTTTTATTGTTTCTATATTGTATTAATTTATTTTTACAATTAAAATTTGTTTTAAATTTTATTGCACAATATATATATATATATAGTAATAAAAATATTTGGATTTTCATTAACTACAAAAAATTTAAAAATATTAAGTTTAAAAATATGTGAAAATAAATATTTATTTATAATTTAATATGGCAAATTAACTTTCACCTCTTCCAATTAGAAAAATAAAATACGAGTATCTAAATCTTATTATCACTACAAAACACGTCATTTTCAACGGACGAGACAACGGATCCGTCCGTTGATGAGAAATGGCAAGGATTGTAATGGATTTATGAGAACTTTCAACGGGCATACATCCGTTGCAATCTGTCATAAATTTCAACGGACGTCTGACGGATACTGTCCGTTGCCCCGTCCGTTGCAATCCGTCGCAATTTTTAACGGAATGTTAACTGATATCTTCCGTTGGTGCCGTCCATTGGAAGCCCGTTAGAACACCGGGAAAAATAGTTTAACGGGCATCCGTTGCAAATTTTAACGGATGCCTGTTACAATTTGCAACGGGTGCCCGTTGAAATTGTTAATTTCGAGGTTTACTGGTGGAAATAAATTCACATGAACTTGCAACGGCTATCCGTTGGGGTTTCCAACAGATGTCCGTTGAAAATAACACTATTTGATCAAAACCAAAGTTTGCATCAAACCATCAACAACAAACATATTTTCAACAAAATGTCGTCTTCTTCAAATATATATATATATATATATCGAGAGAGTGGATGTATAGAAGAAAAGATCCTATAACCGAAGAGATTACATAAGAATTCTTACACAGAATGGAGCAATTCATGAGTTTTGCATCGATGCAACCTTTGTGTCAACGCGGGACAATGTTATGTCCATGCAAAAGATGTAAAAACATGAAATATCAAAGTCAAGAAATTGTTTGCAAACATCTTTACAAGGTGGGTTTCGTTGAGAATTACGAAATTTGTTTTTTTCACGGTAAAAATTGCGGCGTTAGAGATATTGTGCAAGATGCAGAAGTAGAAAGAAATGGAGAAGTTATTTATGAAGCATCAACGACCAATCCATATGTGGAAATGGTGTCAGATGTTTTTACTGGAGTTGTTAATGAACAAACGCATGAAGAGATGCCGAACATCGATGCACGTCGATTCTTCAACCTATTGGATTCGGCGAAACAACCTATATATGAAGGTTGTCGTGAAGGTCAATCTCGCTTATCTTTATCTTCAAGATTGATGAGTATAAAAACAGACTACAATGTTACTGAAAATTTCATGGATTCATTTTGCAAAACCATGCGTGAATATTTACCGAAAAATAATCCAGCTCCCGAGACATACTACGAACCAAAGAATGTGTTAAAAGATTTGGGAATGCCACATGAGAAAATTGATGTTTGTAGAAACAGTTGCATGTTGTTTTGGGAAAATGATAAAGACTTGTTGGAATGCAAGTTTTGCGGTGCAAGCAGATTTCGGCAAAAAAAACCATATTCACGTACATATGTACCCTACAAGAAGATGTTCTATATGCTTGTAGCAAACAAGTTAAGAAGATTATTTGAATCGAAAAAAACTGCTGCAGCAATGAGATGGCACGTAGAACACTCGACGACTGAAGGTATAATGCAACATCCATCGGATGGTAAGGCTTGAAAAGATTTCAATGAAATATTTTCCGAGTTCACGTATGAAACAAGAAATGTTTATCTTTGCATGTGCACCGATGGTTTTAGTCCATATAGACAATCTGGAAGTTAATATTCTCTGTGACCGGTGATTTTGTCTCCGTATAATTTGCCTCCCGAGATGTGTTTGTGAAGAGAGGTAATGTTTCTAATGTTGCGGATTCCAGGACCAGAACATTCGAAGAAAAGTTTCGATGTCTTTTTGCAGCCCTTAATTTATGAATTAAGACATTTTTGGAATGAAGGAATTCTGGCTTGTGATGTCAGTACGAAGCAAACTTTCACATTGAAAACGGTCTTGTTGTGGACAATTAGCGAATTTCCTGCCTATGAAAGGTTATCTGGATGGAGCACGCACGAAAGATTGGCATGTCCATATTGTATGGAGGATACATATTCATTTCAACTAGTATATGGTAAGAAACCATGTCGGTTTGATTGTCATAGAAGATTTCTTCCTCGTGGACATGCTTTTCGAAAAGATAAAAACATTTTCGAAAGAACGTGATACAAAAAGAAGAGGCACTATGCATCCAAATCGGGACATAAATCCTTTACGAAAGATTGAACACAATGGGCGATTTACAAGAATCGGTAGAATGCGGTGGAGATCGTAGGCATCGTAAACCAAAAGGCCAAGGTGAATGGCATAACTGGTATAAACGTAGTATCTTTTGGGAACTACCATATTGGAAATCATTGATATTACGTCATAATTTAGATGTTATGCATATCGAAAAGAAATTTTTTGATAACATTATCAATATTGTTTTAAGTAAGGATAATATACAATCAAGAAAAGATTTGAAGACAATATGCCGACAACCTGAGTTGGAATTAAGAGATGGAATATCACTTGTCCCAGTATTCAGATTGTCTGGTTCGACGAAAACCACATTATTAAAGTGGTTAAAAGAAGATGTTAAGTTTCCAAATGGATATGCATCGAACATTGCTCGGTGTGTGGATATTGTTGGTTCGAGGCTGATGGGGTTGAAAAGTCACGATTGTCAGATTTTTATGCAGCGACTCATTCCAATTGCATTTGTTGAGCTCTTACCATGAAATGTTCAGATGTGCTATGCGGAATCAACATATTTTTCAGAGATATATGTTCAAGGAATTTTAAAAGAGATGACTTAGAATTAATAAAAAACAATATCTCTGATATGTGCATTGGATAAAGTTTTTCCGCCTTCATTCTTCGATGTCATGGAGCATTTGCCAATATATTTACCAGATGAGGCAATACTCGGTGGGTCGGTTCAATTCAGATGGATGTACCCTTTCAGAAGGTTTTTCTTTCATTTAAAGAAAAAAGCAAAAAACAAAGTAGCGGTCGAAGGATCTATTGTCAAACAATACTTGCTGGAAGAAATCACATATTTCGGCACATTTTATTTCGAGTCGTATATTCAGACGAAAGAACAACGTGCAACGGATGATCACATAAACTATCTGTATCAATATAATCCGCAGTTTGGCACGATTTCTGAAATGTTTACACCGATTGGAAGTACAGGAAGTAAATCCGAAGAATATTGGTTAACACCAGAGGAGTATAATCACGTCCACACATATATATTACTAAATTGTCAAGAGTTATTACCATTTGAAAGGTACAAAACAATATTATTCAGTCTTTTAAATATACATGTATATATATAATATATTAACGTATTTTCATTACACAGGATATTTGATGAAGAAGTAATTGTTACATATCCTAATCTAAATGCAGATGAACTCACAGACATGAAAGTTCAACATTATGGCTCATGGTTAAGAGATTACGTAAGTACTCGTGTACATATCTATTAAAATTAATTGCATTTATTATAAAGTATTCATTCATTTTTATGTTACGTACTGGTGAAATGTTCTGATGAAAGACTTCCGACGTGGTTAAAAGATTTAGCTAATGGTACTGCACGAAATGTTATGTGTTGGCCAATCTTGTTTACTCATGGCTACACGTTCCACACGTACGAACACGTAAAACATAAAAGCACATATAATTATGGTGTTTGCATTAATAGTGAAATAGAGGGTGATAACTTCTACGATATTTTGCACCAAATCCTAAAAGTGTAATATCTCGGTCTCGTTGGATTGAAGTTATTGCTTTTTAAATGTCATAGGCAGTAGAATACGAAAAAACCGATAGGGAGGAATTGACATCAATCCGGCACGACAATATGGTAAAGTATGATCCATTCATCACAACAGATTAAGCAGATCAAGTATGTTACATGTAATATCCAACAACATTTAAATGTCGAAGAGAGGAGTGGTGGGTCGTAATAAAGATCAAGCCACGAGGAATCATAAGCTCAGATGATAAAGAAGATTCGTTGCAACCCGATCATCCGCAGCGGATTCATTTAATTGATACAGATCGCGAGGAGATTCTCGCAAGAACTGATATAGACGAAGAATTCATACGCGATTATGAAGGCATTGAAACGGAAGATACTGAAGATGAAAACAATGATGAATTCAATGCACAATCGAAGGAAGACTCGCCAATCGATGAATCTACTGAAGAAGAAATGTAAATAGAATAATGTGTAATGTAAATGATGTGTAATGAAAATGATGTGTAATAATGTAGATGAAATGTAATCGAACAATCAAATCTTAATACAATCGAAGAATATATAAACAATGTTTAATGTTTTAGAACTTCATATTATCTTATACCAACGAGCATCTATTGGAAATATTAACGGATGCCCGTTGGAATACGAAATCGCCTCCGACACTTAAAAAAAATTTCTAAGTTTTCCATAATTCTAACGGGCATCTGTTGGAAAATTGTAACGGACATCCGTTACAATTATACTAACGGGCATCCGTCACAATTATACTAATGGGCATCCGTTACGAAAGGTTAACGGATGCCCATCAGAAATTTTGCAACGAGCATCTGTTACACATTGCAACGGATGCCCGTTGCAAAGTGTAATGATGCCTACCCTAGTCTGCAGGAATTTCCAACATGCATCCGTTGCAAAGTGTAACGGATGCCCGTCACACTGGGATCGAGCCGTTATTTCGCCGTCGGTGGCCTTGGGAACACACATTTCCAACGGGCATCCGTTGGAATCTCTAACGGATACCGTTGGGGAGACAAAAACGTCGCGTCACTTAATTGCGTTCGTTGAGTTGAAGGCATTTCCAACGGGCATCCGTTGGAAATTCTACGGATACTCGTTGGAAATTTTTGCATATAAACCGTTGAATAGTTTCATTTTCAACAAAAATCAAAACTTCAAAATCCTCTCAAACACTCTCTTTCACACAAAAATCACATTTACAAACACTAAACACGAAAATGAAGGCCAGACGATTCTTAGGTTTGGGAGGTATGTTGGCTGGTTCAGTGGGAGATCCTCCCCCGCCTCCACCGCCACCATATCGCCCTCTTTCACCAATATCAATACCTTCGATATTTGATGATGATGAAGATATGGTGGATATCGATTCCATAATCGATAATTTTGATGGGCGTCCTACCCTTCAAATTATCGATCTAGAGGGTCCTACCGGAACGCTATGGTAAAAATTTTTATTATTTGCATTTATATTGTTGTAATTTATAAATATTATCTAACTATTTAATTTTAATATGCAGCACAAACACAAACCCTAATAGCCGTCAAACAAAAAACGAAGAACGAAACAGTTTCGTTCATCGAGAAATTTGCACCAAAGGTTGAAGGCAGAATCCGATCTCGGCGTGGATACATGTAGAGGACTTGTACTATCAAGTCTATCATCCGATAATCACTCGTTCAACGTTAACAGGTATATTCGAAGTCGTTTCTATATTTGTTCCTCGTTGAACCCCGAAAAACTAATCCGAACATGACTAGATCTAAAATTCGGGTTGATAAAACACGCTTCCGCACCCCAAATCAACCCAACAGTGGTATCAGAACCGCGAAGACTGTGAATCGCGACCGCAACCCTAGCCGACCGCGCGTTCGACGCTGGTCTCAAGCAAAGGGCGGCGCGACACAGGCAAGGCGGCGTTGAGGTCGACCGTCGCGCGACGAACCGTTGCCAGATGCCCATCGTGCGTTTGGTCGACCGTCGCCCGTGCGTGAGGAGTCGCAGTCCAAAATCGAACGGTTTGAGGGCGAACCGTCAGTGGCGCACGGAGGGGTTGGGCGGCGAAGGTCTGGGACGAGCGACAGGCGAGGTCAGTGTTGGCGGCGAAGGTTGGGGTTGGCGGCGAAGGTCGAGGCAGTCGGCGCAGTCCGGGGTTTTTATTATTGAATTTTAATTTAAGATTATTGAATTTTAATTTAAGATTATTGAATTTTAATTTAAGATTATTGAATTTTAATTTAAGATTATTGAATCTTAATTTAAAATTAATAATTAAGTTATAAGACGATAAATAGTTTATCGTTACGTTTTTCCTTCACCGTAGACGTTTTGAATAAATTCTCGTTTACATGGTACGGCCTGACTACCAGGAGGCATGTAGTTCGAGAATACGATTCGTACGTCTATGACATCAGATGTCGAGTGGGAGGAATCAATTAGTTTTTTGTAAACGCCTGGACTACCCGGGGGACATAAACTTAATCGATATCTGACCATTAGCTGAAGGATAAACTCGTCTATATCGTTTATATTAAAATTAAGAATTTTGATTAATAATTGAGTTCTAAAACGATAAATTGTTTATCGTTAGGCTTTTCCTTCATCGTAGATGTTTTGAATAGGTTCTTGTTTACATGGTACGGCCTGACTACCAGGAGGCATGTAGTTCAATAATTCGATTCATACATCTACGACATCAGATGTCTAGTGGGAGGGAACAATTAGTTTTTGTATACGCCTGGACTACCCGGGGGATATAAACTTAATTGTTATCCGACCATGCGCTGAAGGATGAACTCAACTATATCGATAGAAGCGACCTGACTACCAGGTGACTATGTGATATAGAGCCGAAGTAAAATAACTATAAATTTTATGGCGATAAAATTTATAAAGAATCTATTTTATATGTTTGGGAAACGTCTTGACTACCAAGGGGCTCAGGCATATAGTTATAGATTGATGCTAATTGGAAATAAGATTTCTAATGTTATCGTAACATTCATTAGCGAAAAATATCATATAGATGAAGTCCATTTCTTTATGATATTTACGATATCTAACTCTATGCTGCAAATTTTCCTTTCGTTAACAGATCTCCTGAGAATGTCTCAATTCAATTTGCGTTCAATTCTCGAGACCAACAAGTTGGTTGGTGGAAACTTCGACGAATGGCAACGCAATTTGCGCATGGTGCTGACACGTGAGAAGCTGATCGATGTGATCGACAAATCGGCTCCTCCCGTGCCCGACCCAACGAACGACGAGGCTTTCAGTGAATACACAAAGTACGAGGAAAAGTGTATCACTGTGAAGTGTCTAATCTTGGCGTCAATGAGTGGCGAACTCCATAAGCGACACGAGCATATGGATGCTAAGCAGATCATGGATCATCTTGAGAAGATGTTCGGTGAGGAGAGTCGGACAGCAAGGTCCAAGCTATCAGGGACCTTGTTCAAGTCCGCTCTACGTGAGGGATCTCCTGTGGGACCCCATGTTCTTCAGATGATTAGTCTGATAGAACAGCTTGAGAAGCTGGGGTATACCTTCTGCAAGGAGTTGCAGCAGGATATGATCTTGCACTCACTTCCGGAGTCCTTCTCCCCGTTCGTGGTCGACTATAACACGAACGAGCTGGACATTGAGTTGCATGAGATGCACAACATGCTCACTTAGTATGAGAAACAGATGTCCATTGGGAAGAGGGTATCGGGATCTGTGCTGATGGTTGGGGAGTCCTCTTATCAGAAGAGGAAGGGCAAGAAGAGGCCCAGGACCAGGCAGAGCGCGCCTATGTCTGGTGAGACCAAGGCAAAGGGCAGTGCCACCAAGGCCAACCAATCAGAAGCCGAGTGTTTCTTCTGCAAGAAGAAAGGACATTGGAAGAGGAACTGCAAGGAATACATGCAGTCTCTGAAGGGCAAGAAGCAAGGTAAGATTCACATGAAAAATGTTTTCATGTTATCCTTGACTACTATTGATTCATCTAGATGGGTATTGGATACCGGTAGCAGCTTTAATGTCTGTAATATGTTGCAGGGGCTGAGGATCAGTAGGAGGTTCGGGAAAGGAGAGTTCAGTGTGAAGGTTGGAAATGGCGCAAGTGTTGCTACTCTAGTCGTAGGATGTATTTCCCTTATTATGCCTACGGGCAAGACTTTGTTGCTAGACGACTGTTATTATGTTCCGAAGTTTGTTTCGAACATAATTTCTATTTCTATGCTTGATAGACGTGGATTTCGAACAGTTTTCAGTAATAACATTTGCTCTATTTATCATGGTGATGATTTATGTGTGAATGGTTATTTGCAACAAGGACTTTATATCTTACCTGATGTTAATGTAGAACAAATTAACATGCATGTTTCGGGCCATAAGAGAAAGGTAGATGATCATCAAAGACAGACGTACCTTTGGCATTGTAGACTTGGTCACATCAGTGAGAAGAGGATAAACAGGTTGCATAAAGATGGTCTTCTGGGCCATTTCGATTATGAATCTTATGCGACTTGTGAGTCCTGTCTCACTGGCAAGATGACCAAATCTCCGTTTAGTGGAACCGGAGAGAGAGCTACAGAACTTCTAGGACTCATACATACTGATGTATGCGGACCGATGAAAGTTCAGGCTAGGGGTGGATATTCATAATTCATCACATTCACTGATGATATGTCGAGATATGGTTTTGTGTTCTTGATGAGACACAAATCCGAATCTTTTGAAATGTTCAAGAGATTCCGAAGTGAAGTGGAGAAACAAACCGGAAAGAGTATCAAAGTGTTGAGATCTGACCGGGGCGGTGAATATCTTAGTCATGAATTTGTCGATTATCTAAGGCAAAATGGGATTTTGTCTCAGTGGACTTCTCCTGGAACACCACAACATAATGGTGTGTCCGAAAGGAGAAATCGGACTTTATTAGATATGGTCCAATCCATGATGGGGTTCACAGATCTTCCAATAAACTTGTGGGGTTATGCTTTAGAAGCAACTGCTTACATTTTAAACAAGGTTCCCACTAAAGCGGTCTCTAAGACTCCATATGAGATATGGAAGGGACGGAAACCAAACCTGAGACACATCAAGGTTTGGGGTTGTCCGGCCTTCGTTAAGAGACTTCAGCCAGACAAGCTTGATGCTAGGTCTGACAGGTGTAGGTTCATAGGTTATCCCAAGGAAACAATGGGATATTATTTCTACCACCCGTCTGAGCACAAAGTGTTTGTGGCCAGAACGGCAACCTTTCTTGAAAGAGAATTCCTTGAGGAAGGAATTCATGGTGGAGAAATAGTTCTTGACGAGATTCAAGAACCCGACGAACCAACACAAGCTCATGGACATGAGATGTCAAATGAGCGTTCTTGGCTGGGTGACATAGTGTTAGGCTCCGGCGCTTCAACTTCAAATGTTGAAGTATTAGTGCCCGTTCAGGAACAAGTTCAAGAACTTGCTCAGGAACAAGTCCAACCAGATATCCCAGTGCAGGTTGAACCTGCTACACAGCCTTTCTTGAGAAGGTCAACACGTTCTCGACGTGCACCTGACAGACTTAATCTGATGGTGCAAGAGGACGTGGTCGGTCATAGAGATGACGACCCGTTGACTTTCCAAGAGGCTATACAAGGCCCAGATTCTGAGAAATGGTGGAAAGCCATGGAATCCGAGATGGAATCTATGAAGATCAACAAAGTGTGGACTTTGGTTGATTCTTCACAGGCTTCCAGACCGATCGGTTGTAAATGGGTTTACAAGAAGAAGATTGGAGCAGACGGGCAGGTAGAGACCTATAAAGCTCGTCTAGTTGCCAAGGGGTATAGTCAACGAGAAGGGATTGACTATGAAGAAACGTTCTCCCCTGTGGCAATGCTCAAATCTATTCGGATTCTACTTGCTATAGCGGCGTACTATGACTATGAGATTTGGAAGATGGACGTGAAAACAGCTTTCCTTAACGGAGAGCTCCAGGAAGAGGTTTTCATGACTCAACCTGAGGGTTTCACGTCGCCAACTCAAAGTCATATGGTATGCAAGCTTCAGAGGTCCATTTATGGACTCAAGCAAGCTTCTCGAACCTGAAACATTCGCTTTAACAAGGCAGTTGAAAAGTTCAACTTTGTTAGATGCGATGAAGAGCCTTGTGTGTACAAGAAGTTTAGTGGGAGCACGGTTGTCTTCCTTGTGCTTTATGTGGATGACATATTGCTCATGGGAAATGACATTCCGACGTTGCAAGAGACGAAGTCATGGTTGTCTGATCAGTTCTCCATGAAGGATCTAGGAGAAGCAGCCTATATTCTGGGAATAAAGATCTATAGGGATAGATCGAAGAGGTTGCTTGGATTGTCACAATCCCAGTACATCGACAGTATCGTGAGACGATACAACATGGAAAGTTCCAAGAAAGGCTATCTACCGATAGGCACTGGAATTTCTCTTTCTAGGGAGGATTGTCCTAATACCCCGGAGGAAAGAGAACGCATGAGTCGGCTTCCCTACGCTAGCGCAGTGGGAGCCATCATGTACTCCATGACGTGTACTAGGCCTGACATAGCCTACGCACTAAGTGTAGTGAGTAGATATCAGGTAGATCCTGGTGATGAACACTGGAGAGTTGTTAAGAACATCCTTAAGTACTTGAGAAGGACTAAGGACCAGTTCCTCATTTATGGTGGTTCTAACTTGGAGTTAGAAGGATTCACTGATGCGAGTTTCTCGACGGACAAGGATGACAATCGATCCATTTCAGGCTATGTGTTTTGTCTGAATGGAGGCGCAGTAGGTTGGAAGAGTTCCAAACAGGCTACTATAGCCGATTCGGTGACTGAAGCAGAATATACAGCGGCTTGCGAAGCAGCTAAAGAGGCGGTTTGGATGAGAAAGTTCATAGATGAACTTGGTGTGGTACCTTCGATAAAGGAAGCTGTTCCTTTATTGTGTGATAACACCGGAGCTATTGCTCAGGCGAAGGAACCAAGGTCTCATCAGAAATCGAAACATGTTCTGCAGAAGTTTCACCTGATACGAGAGATCATAGCGCGTGGGGACGTGCAAATCCAGAAGGTGGATGGAAAGGAAAATGCAGCAGATCAGTTCACGAAGGCGCCTGGATCAAAGGAGTTTGACAAGCATAAGCTGAGGATCGGATTGAGAGAGATGACTGGCTGGCATTAGTTTATAGACATCGATTTTAATTTTATAATATATGGCATTATTTTTCATATGATGAATTTTCATAAGTGTATGATAGAGTCCAAGATTAAATCTGAAACTTGACATTATGATAGAGATCATAATAAAGAGAGTCAAGTTTTGGTATGATTTAATCTGAATTATTCTTGTTCGTAGGATCACTACTCGGACTATAGTGATCCAGAAAGAACAACATATATGTGATAAGTTTCTATGGTGATAGAAATCAGTAGATCTCTTTTACTGAATCACATATATGGGTAATACACATAATGATGTGGTCACTGAACTGACCTAAAGGGAGAAATGCTTAATGGTTAAATAACCAATAAACTGTCATAAGATTTCTCCAGACAGTTAGATAGTTAGTTTTTCCTTAGACCAGGGATCAGCATAGTAACTAGCATCTTATCTATTATTCTTTGATTCTAGACACCCAGTATCTGAGAGTACTAGTTGAATAGATATTGGGAATAATTAGATATTTGCGTAGTTAGTAACTGATCAAGAGGGAATCCATCAACTCTTGGTAAGAGTTTGAGCTCTATGTTGTCAGTAATCACAATGACTATACGAATTAGACGCCAACCTCGATTAGTTAATTAGTGGAAACTAATTGACTACCGGTTTAGTGATGAACCTACGAGGTCACACGCATACGAGTGTCTCGGTATCTGCTTGTGATTGTTAGACAATCAGTGTGGAATACAATTATATTCATCCGCTAGCACCGAAGAATATAATTGTACTTGATTTTCTTTTGGGGTTAGTACATCAGATGTACAGGCAAGTATGTGTATGGAGATACATATACTTTGACTGTTTGAAATATTACGTAAGGCAAGTGGGAGATTGAAAGTTATATGCCTGTTATGTAATATTTAAATAGTCTCGGGTTAAAAGTGTAATTATTAAAAAGTTAATAATTATATAAGAAATGAAAATTAGGTTTTCGTTAACAGATTACAGAATCACAAACACAAACCCTAATAGCCGTCAAACAGAAAACGAAGAACGAAACAGTTTCGTTCATCGAGAATTCCGCACCAAAGGTTGAAGGCAGAATCCGATCTCGGCTTGGATACACGTAGAGGACTTGTACTATCAAGTCTATCATCCGATAATCACTCGTTCAACGTTAACAGGTATATTCGAAATCGTTTCTATATTTGTTCCTCGTTGAACCCCGAAAAACTAATCCGAACATGACTAGATCTAAAATTCGGGTTGATAAAACACGTTTCCGCACCCCAAATCAACCCAACAAGATGAACGTCTAACCGGTTTCATGGAATGCATAACCGGACTTATGGACAGCTCGACCAAATTCTTGGGAAAGCACGACCTAGCCCCCAACATAGGGAACAATACGACCAAACTTAGGGAGGACATGACCGATCATGCAAGGAACCCAACTGATCTGCGCGCTATACCCAATTGAACTAACTATGCATGCGAGACGCTACGCACACGACGACATCGAGGACGTCCACTTAATGAGTAACATCTTGGTCAGGATCGTGACCTTGAACGAGCACTTCTCGGGATGCAACCCGAACCTTATATCCTTTTAGTTTAATTCGTTTTATATTTTTCAAAATTCGATTCTTATTCTTTTCACATGCATGCACACTACTAGCGACTTCGATGTACCGTTCTCTCTTTTTCGGATTGTGTGACTTTTGCTATAGGATTTCCACTCCGATATCATCTACAACAAAGGAGAGACGCATATGCCCAACCGTATCAACTCGGGACAGCAAGAACACATCAGTTGCATACATTCCTATCTCCTCTATTTTTCCCCGAGTTTTTGCATGCTAGTCCTTCTCTTAGGTTTTGAACATCGAGACGGTGTTCCATTCAAGTTTGGGGGATACTCTTCAAGTGTCATGGTTTTGATTAGTATTTAGATGCTGAGTTCTTAATTTTATTTTAGCTTTTACGTTAGTTATGTTAGGATTAGACGGACGGATATCGAGTACAAAAAATTTCGAACTTTAGCCATCATTTGCAACTTTGTCGAATCAGGAACAAAAGTCTTGATTTGCTGAAACATACCTTTAGATATAGATTAGTTAGTAGTCGTGCATGAATCCATAGCCTATAGTTGTATTTCACCCCCTAGATTTGGGTCTAAGTATTTATATCGAGCATACTGTTCATTCTTTGTTTTGTTTCGATAGCTATATTTCAACGCACTTACACTCTGATGTCAATAGAATAAGTTCTTTAACTATTTCAGTCTTACATTGATATGAGTGCATTGATATTGATGGTTCGGGTCTAAGTGGTGGGTCGAGGCTGTTTTTTCTACGTCCTAAGGGTTAGAATCGATGCGTAATCACAATATTTTAATCCAAAGAAAAAAAGCTGCAATGACGCAACCTCTTCACTCCGCTAAGGTTACAAGACCTTATGAGTGTGCCAATTGGCAATCTGGGTCTAAGTAGAGGGTTGTCCTCTTCAACTCCGATGTCCTAGAAACCGAGTGCGAATTTTTAAAGAAAAAAATTGTGTGGAAATCAAATAGATGAAAAAGAAAACCAAAAAAGAAAAATAATTGTCTTAAGAATGGTATCAAACTGTTTGCGCATTAGAATAGGTATAGAGATCGTTTGCATGTTGTCTAGGGGTTAGTGAAATAAACTTAGGATATGTGTAGGATTGCACAATTAATGGCTTTCGGTAGATAGAGTTCTAAATTTGGTGCACTTAGATCTATGTTCATGTGACGCGTTGTTGTGTAGGATGGCTGACTTTTCGAGTTGTTTGTGCTAGTATGTGGTTGTTGTCTAACTCTTCTCATCCTTAGTTCTAGTCTTGCTCAAGGACAAGCAAAGGTTCAAGTCTGGGGGAGTTTGATAATGTCTATTTTGTTATAGTATTTTAGTTCATTTTCATACTTACTTTAATCATTCATTTAAACGTTACCGAGCATTAAGCATCATTTTGTCCTCTCCTACCGTTTTCTCGTGTTATTGCAGGAAATGAAATATTGGGATATCAACACGAGTAAATGAATCAAAACTAAGCAAAACCACTCTTCTATCAGCTATGCACAGTCATCATCCAAAGAATCATAAACTGGATAAGAGAAATGAAAGCAATGACCGCTTACAAAAATGGAAACTTTCGGTGGTTAGAACAAAAATGGAAACTTTTGGTTGCTGGAACAAAATTAAGAAGAGCACGGTTGAAACATGAAAAGGAAACATGGTACATATAAAATAGAAGCAAGTTGCTGGAACAAAATGTAAACTTCCAACCGCGGACCCAAAAATAGAAAGATAGCCGCCTACACGAGAATTGAAAACTGCAATCGTCGAAGATAGAAAATGAAAACGGCTGCTGGAACGATTAATGGAAGCACAAGAACAAGTAAAAAGGCAGCCGAGCAAAGAGGAAAAAGGAGGAAAAGAGAAAAGGAAACCGTTGCTGCACAAGAGGAAAAGGATGGAAACCGAGAAAATGGAAACTAGCCAAAGAGGAAAGGAGGATGAAAAAGAATGGTTGGAGAGCTTAGATTCGGCCAAAGAGGAAAAGAAGGAGAAAATGAAAGAAAGGAAAGAGGGAAGAGGACGTAGGGGTCAAGAGGGCAGAAGGGAATTCGGAGAGAATACACAACACACTACACAACACACACGAGAGAACAAGAGAGAGAACAACACGCCGAAAGGCTGGAGACGGGGCGATGAACTCGAAACACAGAGGAGTTGTTGAATACATCGGTAATAGAATAGAGAGGTATCTCATTATTTATCTATTTTGAATATATATTTCTTTTGTGTTTTGTTTTCTAAGTCCATGTAATAAAGTTTTGTTCTGAATGCTTGGTTATAATATTTGATCGTTTTCGGATTGATTGGTTGTTCTTAAAGCTTTTATTCTTGTTGGCCACTTGAATGAATGATTATAAAATTCTTTTGCATTGGGAGATGAATTAGATTTTGGAACATAACCATGATATGAAGTCTCAATTGATTTATAACTTTGGTCGGTCGGTTATTTAAACGTAGGAATTAGGATAGCGATCTTAATGCATCTAGTAGATGAGATTACACAATTGGAAGATTGGTAGTATGCATGCTAGATAGTGGGTTTCGGCATCAGGAGAGTCATTCCATAGAAAAGAGCTTGAATTCCCCGAATACGTAATGATGTATATAACCATGATCTTCTTATTGCATCATCGTGCATCTCTCGAAACCTGTGGTATTTAGTTAATTGAATTTAATTCGTTGATCAGTTAGTTTAGTTTCATTGGCATTCAAAACACTATTTGATTTCAAACATCCTATTCATTAGCTTACTAACTTTAGAGTTGCATCAATTTCTCGTGTTCTACCCTGGTATTATACGATCCGTATTCTTGCAGACGCGTTAGTCTAGGTAATTATTACTTGAGATTAACCATATCAGTCAAATTAGTGGATCTGCTAACATCGTAATATGTTGGGGTTGTGGTAACTTTTCGAGCGATTAAGCGTTGTATTTGTACTGATGGCTGAGGTACGTTGTGACCTTGCGAGATCTTCAGTGTGTTGGGGTCGTCTAGATTTTGCGAGCGTATACCTGTGCTAAAGTCGTGTGGACTCTGTGAGTTATGATTCAGTGTGGTACCAGTCTTAGACTTAGGATAAATAGTCGGGTTGGATAGAGTTATTTATGTGTCTATAGTGTGACGAATGTTATTTTATGTTACACATTCAAGAGTGGTAGAATACGTGCCATGAAATCCGTGCATATATTGATCTCATTGAGTATGTCTTGGTAGACCCCTTTCTGGACTTCGTGGTTAGGCAGGTTATAGCGATAAAAAAGATCAAAGAGGTTAAGTAGCAGTATCAGAGCTTAGAACGGACTTATGGGGGAGGCGTGCATGAGGTATCGATAAACTTTATTATACATTTCATATTTATTTTGATTATGATTTTAATTGTTTTTCTCCTCTATATGGTTCAAACCATTTTTAATTTGAAATAAAAGTACTTATTTTATTTTACAAATGTGTTAGAGTGATGATATGTGTATTCGCTTCTCGGATTTGATGGTGGACACTTCTAGTCCTGAGGTTTTTCAGGGATGTTGTGTTACACAATGAGGTTACGAAATGTCATGAGGATGAAATCACATTGATCATTATCGAAGAACAAACCAGTCATCATGTTATATAGTATTGCTTGAATCGACTTATTTACCTCTTTTTTGTTAGATCCCATATGGGACCGATGCCCTCCCATGTCTTTTAGAGTTTCTTTCTCCCTAATGGAGCATTGTAAAGATAGTTATAAGAGAATATATTGTTTAGAAGCCAACATATCTGAAAATAAATATAGTTTGAATCCACGATTAAGAAAAATAATTTGAGTTTAGTTAGGACCAAACTCATCTGACAGCCGAGACAATGCATCAAATCCGGAAAAATATGAACAATCGAAGGAGAGACGATCACATGATTCCCCCTCTTCGTGACAAATAGAATAACATCCACCAATATCTAGATTCCAACTAATGATTTTATCAGGAGTTGTTTGCCGATTAAAGAAGCATAACTATAGTGTTGTATTGTGGCCGACAAAAGCATTGTTTACAATCAATTATAGATTAAGTTCATTTTTTGTATTTTCGGTTTATAGGGTTTCAATTTTAACAAAACTAAAAAATATGTGATTTAATCCACTAACCTTTAGGGACGTTATGAATGAATTCGATGTAGTGTCGATGACACGGGACCTCCTCCACTAGCAGTCTACACCGAGATCGGCTTCACTATCAACAAGAATTTTGATTCTCTTGACGTGCTCGATCAAAAAGAATTTTGAATCTCTCATTTTTCTCTTTTAGTCTCTCTGTTTATTGTTTTTATATATTTTATGTCTTATGAAAATATGAGGCTAATTGTATATGTATGTATGTATATATATATCATTGTACATAATACATTGAGCATCATTATTCAATTAATTTAGTTTTGACTAATTGTTTAATGATCTTCTAATTACACTTAGGGGATAAACTATTTTAACAATCAATTATATTTTCGATGTTAGTAGAAAATATAATCGATTACCACATGAATTATCCAACAATCATCAACAAATACTGAAACACTCGTAACCGTGATCTCATGGGTTCAACACTAAGTGGTAGTTGATTAGTCTCACTAATTGTCCAATCAAACTTGGCATCTAGCAACACTCTTCAAGACCATAAAGCGTGAATAAACATCCTTTATGATGAATTACACTGAAAGGTAATGCAATATTATCTTCTGTCTCCAGATAATTCTAGAGTATGTTTAAACTGTCAAACCTCAATAGATTAATAACTATGTTCCATGTCAACCATAACCAACTATTGAATGAATTCAAGAAATTCCTTTTTTTCATATTATCTATAGCTTTGGCCACATATCTTATTAGTCATTATGATCTAGGAAGACATTGAGCTCAAACTCTAACCAAGAGTTGATGGATCCCATCTTGATCACACATCAATTATATAATCAAGTCGCCTACTCTTACTCTGCTTTTGTAACGAGTTTCCTATTGTAATCTATTTGGAACTCTTCCAACTGACCCCTCCACCGTTCAAGCGAAATTCATAGTGTGACGTGGAATTTTTTGTCGCTATTTCCCGAAGAAAAACTTGCATCGATGAACCCCTATAAATCCAAGCTAGAGTATCTAAAGATGAGGAATAGGTCTTTAGCCCTTCTCAAGTATTTCAGAATGGTTTTCACCAATTTTTAATGTTCATAATCAGGATTTCTTGATAATGATTCGATACATTTATCATGAACACACCACATTAGGGCGTGTACACGTCATGGTATACATGATGACTTCCACAATGGTATCGTACCAGATCATACTTGATGTCATTCAAAGTTAAACAATTATTAACCTAAACTACCCGCAAGTGCACGTCACGTGTGTAGTACTCTAGGTGTCGATCCCACAGGGATTACGCAACACAACCTAAACTCAAACTACGAATAAAACTTGAAAATGAACGAAATATGGGTTTTGAGAATGAAATTCTAAAAACAATAAATTAACGAGTTTTTAAAAGTGAGACAAACGTTCTAGGAATCCGGTTTCACCACAAGACTACCGAAACCAACAATCAACCTATCTAATCATGTAATCCCAATTAAGTTATCTAAGGCAGACGATCCTAACATGATATCTACCCTCTCTCAAAACATAGACATGTGATCTAGACAAGTTATCCCCTACTTTCGTAGCTGACACCTTAAAGTAAATCCATAAGTTCTATGATTCATCCGTTTTACTCTCAACCGCTGCTACCCTACTATCGTGGCCTAACCTCGATTGTTCTAGATCTAATCTTCGAGGACTAGAATTCTCCTTTCGGTTCTTATCCTAATCCCAAACACATGCATCTACTTGGTCTTCGTAAATACAAGTCATTCAAGGACTCGGATAAAGAATAGATAAATGAAAATGGGAAATTGCATTCAAAGATAAATCAAAAGCGGTTCCGGGATAGCCAAGGGTTAATCCCTTCTCCTAGAACAAAACGACTACTCGCTCATGCGTTCGAAAGAAAACATAATCGTAATAGATAGTTTAAGGAACATAGAAAAACAAACGAAACCGAAGTCCCTGGTCGATCTTCAACGCCTTTGATTGTCTCCTGCAAGTCTCTCATGAACAGCTCCCCACTCTCTAACTCTTTTTGCAACTCTTTCTCTGCAACTCTCTCTCTCCCTATTTCTCGGCTGGGTTTTTCCTCTCCAAACTTAAGTGAACGAACCCTAGCTCTCATCCTTGTCTTTCCTCTTTTCTTTCTTTCCTTTTCTCATCTTTTTCATCTTTGGTCGTTCACTTCCTTTCCTCTTTTTTCCATTTTGTTACAGCTTGCTGTTTTGTATGTTTTCCATTCTTCTTTACATTGATTTCTATTCTTGAGTAAGTGGGCACGTTTCCATTCTATTTTCCAGCAATATAACTCTAATTCCTCTTCTCTAACAATGTTTCCTTTTTGTGTAGGCAACTAACCACTTTCTTTTCCTCTTTTCCGACAGTTTCCTTTTCTTGTTTCTGCAAGTGACGGACACGACCCACATGGGCTGGAGTGTGTGCCCTGCGTGGGCTCCCTTGCTGGTGTTGAATCCCCTCGGGCTGATGCACAGCCCGAGCTGTGTTGTTTCTGCTGGAACAAGTGCCCCGTGCGGGCTGAGGAGTACCCCGCGCGGGCTGAGGAGTGCCTTGAAGATCCGTGCGTGCTTAGGAGTGCCCCAACCCGTGCTGAGTTTGCTGGAGGTTGTAGCCCGTGCGGGCTAGGTGAATGCCCCGTATGGGCTATGTTAGTCCTTGCCAATACTCGTCCCTTTTGCTCCGTTATGATCCTCGATGTTAGTACTTTGTCCCGTGTACGTCCTTTACCTCCAAAATGAACCAAATACGCATTAAAACCTGTAAGAACACAAAAATACGAAAACGAGTAAAATAGATACAAAAATCATACGTAAACATCGCATCTATATTGTAAACATCTCTAAAATCATGCAAGAAATACGTATGAAAATGAAATGATCAAAATCTCCCAGACTTGAATGTTTGCTTGTCCCTAAGCAAATGTAAATGTAGAACACTTGGGTATACAAAAACCGAGAATTCCCTTTTCTCCTAGAAATATCGCTAAAGCGAACCGTACCGATCAACTAGCAAGTCAAGAGCAAATTCGGTCTAATTAAATTTTCAGTCTTCATCCTAGGTTCACCAAGGCTACCTACGAGAAAGTAAATCAGAGGCAAACTAAACAAACCATAGTAACCCTCTCCACCAAACGAGACTCCAGACAAATGCTAAACGTAGAATAATTGAGGATACTTGTTTCTTTTCCGAGCTTCTTTCTTTCTTTATTCTTTTTTTCTTCTTTTCTTTTGTTTTTTTTTCTTTCTTTTTCTTTTTATGTCCCTTTTTATATTATGCAAATACACTAGGATTCTAGGACGTCGGATTTGAAGGGATCCATCCTCTACTTAGACCCTGACTACCGATGACAGTATACTCATGCATCACGTTCAAGAGTGAAGCGGAGTAGGCGGCGTTTTTATTATGCCATGCCCTTAGGACATAGAAAGATGATCGCCAACCCACCACTTAGACCCGAACCATCGAAAAAGTGTCAAGGTCGATGCACTCATATCGATTTTAGGTCATGCTTTTAGGTATTATTTCTATCGACAACGGACTGTTAGTGTGTGCTCTTTATTATCCAAAACAAACTCGATCATACGATCTAATAATCCTCATCAAAAGAAGTAAAGCATCGTCTATACGAAGTATGACCATCTTGATAGAGAGAATAAACGATAAACTAGCCTAGCAACCTCGTCTAAACCTCCCACAAGTAACACTAGGATTCCCAAAGAATTACGACCTATTGTTTTTCAGCCGACTAATAAGCTCTAACGCTTAGAAAAAACCTAGCTCAAACATGCAAAATCTCATGGAAAAGGCCAACTTCTTAAGTATCCTAGGTTCAAGATTCATCTCAATACATGGCACCGGACAAGTGCCTAGGACGACTCTGACTCACGAACGTAAAACCAAATTAAAAACTACGAAATCAAATAGAAAATAAAAGAAAATGAAACGAAGTCACCTGACAAACGTGAGCTGCTCCCCCAGACTTGAATTGAGCGGCCTCCTCGACGTGAAGCTCCGATGGAGGGTAAGAGAAGTGAAGTCACGTTTGTCGTGGTATTTTTTGTGTTTTTTTTTGTTTTTTTAATTTTTTAACCGAGTCTCTAAACTAAACAACTAAGAAAAATAGAAAACAAACAGCTGGGTTGCCTCCCAGAAAGTGCATATTTAACGTCTTTAAGCTTTGGCATCTCCATTCCTCATATGTGCGCGACGGATGGATCGGGAAGAGAAATGGAGTTTCCACTTTTGATCGGTTGAGCGGCTTGGTAGAGCTTTAGTCGCTGCCAGCTTTGAACATTCCGCTGGAATCACTCCATAGTTCCACTTCTACATGTGTGAAGACTTCTTGTACTTGGAAAGACCAGACCAACGAGCCCGTAGGTTGTCCGAGAAAAGCTTAGGATGACAACTGAAAAGTATAACTAAGTCACCTAGTTGGAAGTCATGAGGTAAGATCTTTTTGTCGTGCCATCCCTTAGTCATTGCTTCTTTCTTTGGCACGTCATGCACGGGATTCACTCGTTTGCTTCCCAAGGTTGGATAAATGATATCTGCATCAAAAATTTTTATGATGTCTTTTTCCATTACCTCTTGCAAGTGCGGGTGCAGCCTCCTTTGAGTTTCGGTGGAAGGTTCGTGGCTGTCTTCCGTATAATTTTCGTGCATACATATTGAAGAGCTGACTCTCCTACGTTTCTTTACGCGAGGGGGTTGTTTTCTCATCTCATCTGCACTCAAGTTAGCATTCATAATAGCAGGATAGTTTTATCGCATTCAATGTACTCATATCGAAAAGAAGATAGAGGAGGGTCGGGCTCAAGTTCAGGCGTCTTCTCCATTTCGAAACCAGCGTGCGTTTCATGTGGTATCTCCTCACATGGGGCGTCTCCTAGTGCTGCAATAGCACTCATGAACTTCGTGTACAACTTGGCTCCTTCGTCTGTAAATCCTGCATCTTCACAAAATCGTATTAAATATCATACAAGAGGATCATAAACACTTACTTGATCATGCGTGTCTTTGGCTAACTCATCCAGCGAATCGACTCTAAAGCAAGACTCCTTGAATAAGGGTCCATTCATAGTGTTGGACAGGTTGAACTCTATCGTCTCATCACCGACACGTCAAGAAAGCTTTCCTTGTTGTACATCTATCATGGCTCCTGCAGTAGCTAAGAACGGTCTACCAAGAATAATAGGTAACCTAGCATATTCCTTTATGTCAAGCACAACAAAATCAGCGGGAATGAAAAGATTTCCTACCTTGGTGGGAACGTTTTCAACAATTCCCATCGGATATCTCACCGAGCAATCCGCGAGGCGTAGAGACATCTTCGTAGGTTTGAGATTCCCGAAGTCCATCCGCTTGAAGACCGAGTGTGGCATGATGCTCACGCTTGCTCCTAAATCACAAAAAGCATTTTCAATGTCAATATTACCTATTGTTCATGGAATGGAAAAGCTTCCGGGGTCCTTCAACTTTGGTGGCAGCTTGTTTTGAAGGATAGCGCTGCATTCCTTGGTGTGTGCTACCGTCTCGTTCTCTTCAATATGCCTCTCTTTGGACAGAACCTCTTTGATAAGTTTGGCGTGATTAGGCATTTTTTGGAGGGCTTCCACGAATGGGATGTTAATGTCAAGCTTCTTGAGACCCTCTACAAATCTGCCCACTCTCTCTTCGTTCTTGCTGCTCACCAACCGTTGAGGAAACGGTATAGGAGGTTTGTACACCGATGGAGCAACATATGGTTTGTCCAAATCTGGTTCAACTCCTTCCATAATTTCAATCGTACCTTTTCCTCTTTTCATGGACGTCCTAGCAACTTGGTCTTGCTCTTTGGAGGGTGAATGCTCGATCATACTAGTGTTGCACACGAAAATAGCGTTAATGTACTCTCTCGGGTTTAACTCGGGATTACTAGGAAGCTGTCTGGGATTCCAAGAGGATGACACATATTGTTGTGCTACGGAGTTCTCTAAGCTCTTCACATGGTTGCTCAAGGATTCCATCTGAGTTTTGAGCTCATTGATCGTTGTCCCCACATCTGCATTGGATTTGGCTTGAGTCGATTGTTGCTACCTTTTCTCCTTGATAATTTCGAGCATTACCGCTTCAAGGTTTGACGAAGGGGTTTGAGGAGGTTGAGGAGCTTCCGGAACTTGCTGAGCATCCTGAAATTGCTGATTATTTTGCTGGTACGGTTGTTGTGGTTGCTGAAATCCCGAATACTTCATCGGTTGAGTCGTTCGGTATGACAAGTTCGGTTGATTCCTCTAATTCAGGTTGTAGGTATTCGCAAATTGCGTGTTTCCTTACTGCTGGGCGTAATTCAAACGTTCCATGTTCTCTTGCAGCGTGCATTGCTAAGCCACGTGTTCTGTATCTTCGCAATTCACACAGTACATAGCTTTTGCTGCATTACCCGTTGCTCTACCCTAATTCAGCTCATATAAACCTCGAATTTTGTTAGGCATACCTCTCGGTGTTGACCACATGGTGTGGTTCATGGCAAAGTTATCGATCACCTCGTATGCCTCCTCGACGCTGAGATCCATAAACGATCCTCTAGCAGCATTATCCAACGTCGTTCGATGTTCATCTGAAATTCCGTTGTAAAAGGTTTGGATAACGTACCACTACTCGAGACCATGGTGTGGACACATCTGTAGAAGATCCTTAAATCTGCCCCATGCTTCAAACAACGTTACTCCATCTCTGCATCTAAACATCCTAATTTCTCCCCTCATCTGAATCGTCTTGCTCGGAGGATAATCGTGAGAGGAACAATGTGCAGGGGTGGTCTCAAGTGGTGATTGAACCAGCGGGAAGCGATTGCAGCCATGTTTTCGCTCGTCCCCCAATTGAGAAGGGGAAGATACGCAATAAGATCACATCCTCCGAGACTCCGTATATTTTGAACGTACCAGAAAGTTTTAAAGTCTCTAAGATGCTGATGGGGATCCTCGTGATTTCCACCCATGAATTGCTTATGATAAACATGTTGATCATCGCCGACTTAATTCCAAACTATTCTCTAGCAACAGCAGGCATCCGTATGGTTGTTTGCACGTTGTTCATACTTGGCACCACGAAATCTCTGAGGCGACGTGGTGGAGGAGCCTATGGTTCTCGCGATGCGAGTTGCTGTTGCTGCATATGCCCATGGCTGTTATGATTATCCATCTCCCGTTGATTTGACGGTTCTGCGAAGGACAAATAAAAACGATTTAGGTAGAAAGAACGAAAGAAAAGAAAACAAAAAGAAAAACAAAACAAGAATGACTCTAGGCTCGAATCTAAGAAGTGTTGACAATAGTCCCCGGCAACGGCGCCAAAAACTTGATGCGATTCAAAGTTAAACAATTATTAACCTAAACTACCCGCAAGTGCATGTCACGTGTGTAGTACTCTAGGTGTCGATCCCACAGGGACTACGCAACACAACCTAAACTCAAATTACGAATCAAACTTGCAAATGAACGAAATATGGGTTTTGAGAATGAAATTCTAAAAACAATAAACTAACGAGTTCTTAACAGTAAGACAAACGTTCTAGTAATCCGGTTTCACCACAAGACTACCGAAACTAACAATCAACCTATCTAATCATGCAATCCCAGTTAAGTTATCTAAGGCAGATGATCCTAACATGATATCTACCCTCTCTCAAGGCATAGACACGTGATCTGTCCAATTATCCCTTACTTTCGTGGATGACACCTTAAACTAAACTCATAAGTTTTATGATTCATCCATTTTACCCTCAACCGCTGCTACCTTACTTTTGTGGCCTAACCTCGGTTGTTCTAAACCTGATCTTCTAGGACTAGAATTCTCCTTTCGGTCCTTCTCACAATCCCTAACACATGCATCTACTTGGTCTTCTTAAATACAAGTCATTCAAGCACTCAGATAAAGAATAGATAAATGAAAACGAAAAATTGCATTCAAAGATAATCAAAAGCGGTTTCGGGATAGCCAAGGGCTAATCCCTTCTCCTAGAACAAAACGACTACTCGCTCATGCGTTCGAAAGAAAACATACTCAAAATAGATAGTTTAAGGAACATAGAAAAACAAACGAAACCGAAGTCCCTAGTCGATCTTCAACGCCCTTGATTGTCTCCTACAAGTCTCTCACGAACAGCTCCCCTCTCTCTAACTCTTTCTGTAACTCTTTCTCTGCAACTCTCTCTCTCCCTCTCTCTCGACTGTGTTTTTCCTCTCCAAACTTAAGTGAACGAACCCTAGCTCTCCTCCTTGTCTTTCCTCTTTTCTTTCTTTCCTTTTCTCCTTTTTTTCTTCTTTGGCCGTTCACTCCCTTTCCTCTTCTTTCCTCTTTGTTGCAGCTTGTTGTTTTTGTGAGTTTTCCATTCTTCTTTGCATTGATTTCTATTCTTGAGTAAGTAGGCACGTTTCCATTCTATTTTCGAGCCATATAACTCTCATTCCTCTTCTCTAACAATGTTTCCTTTTTGTGTAGGCAACTAACCACTTTCATTTCCTCTTTCCTGCAAGTTTCCTTTTCTCGTTTCTGCAGGTAACGGACGCGACCCGTGCGGGCTGGAGTGTGTTCCCCGCGTGGGCTCCCTTGCTGGTTTTGAATCCGCTCGGGCTGATGCACAGTCCGAGCTGTGTTGTTTCTGCTAGAACAAGTGACCCGTGCGGACTGAGGAGTACCCCGCGCGGGCTGAGGAGTGCCCCGACCCGTTTTGAGTTTGCTGGAGGTTGTAGCCCGCACGGGTTAGGTGAATGCCCTGCGTGGGCTGTGTTAGTCCTTGCCGATACTCATTCTGTTTTCTCCGTTATGATCCTCGATGTTAGTACTTTGTCCCGTGTACGTCCTTTAGCTCCAAAAAAAACCAAATACGCATTAAAACCTGTAAGAACGGGAAAATACGAAAACGAGTAAAATGGATAAAAAATCATACGTAAACATCACATCCATATCATAAATATCTCTAAAATCATGCAAGAAATATGTATGAAAATGAAACGATCAATACTCATGTGTTCTCACAAATTATAGGTCTTAGGATAACTCTCCCAAGAGAGAGAAATTCCGATGTCTATCAAAATATAGGCCTATTTGGAATTTATCAGTTATACCGTCTTTACCATATTATATTGTCTCATCATGGTACCAATGTACACAGATTAGAAAAGTTCTTTAATCATTTTGGATTTTTTTATAGATCCTTACTCCTAGAATATAGGTTGTATCTCCCAAGTACTTCATGGAGAACTGTTCAAATAACCAACCGTTGGCCATTTCCAATGGCGGTATGTAATTTGTCATGAGTAATATGTCATTCACATATAGTAAAAAAGAAGATAACATTGCTCCCACTAACCTTGTGCATGCAAGGTTTTTCGTCGTATCTAACAAAGTTAAACATTTCAACTACCTTGTCACACGAAAGATTCCAATTGGAGAAGCTTGTTTAAGTACAAAAATGGACCTTTGCATCATGAATAACATACTATCCAAGGACGAGAACGTGAAACTCATGTGTTTAGTCTTATTCTGGAGCTCTTCATTTTGGAAAGTTGTTTTCACGACTATTTTTCATATCTAATATTCATGCTAAGCCACTATTGCAAGTAGAACTCTAATAGACTTGAGCATTCCCATCACGGAAAACATTTCTTCATAGTCAATACCTTCGTATTGACTACACCCCATGGAAAATAGACGAGCTCCACCTTTCCATCTGCTCTAATATTTTTCTTGTAATCCCATTTACAACCGATTGTCCTAGAATTCAGGTAAAGATTATACCAAAGTCCATAATTTGTACATCCTCATCGAATCCATTTCAATTCCATGAATTTCCATCACTTCCTAGAGTCGGCACTCTATGTTGCTTCCTTAAAATTCAGCAGGTCATTATCAACATGAATCTCCATGTTTTCTTGCACCCTTAGGTTCAACCTGTTAGGCGCACGTTGAAAATGTATAGACATTTCTTAGATGAGCTTGTACTAATGGTACTAAATTATCGAAATTTTGTTATTGAACGGATTCTTGATCTGTAACACTTCAAGACGAAACTCTCATGTTCATCCTCAACACATCCAAAAAGACTGTCATGGGACATCTCATACTATTACGCTTGCATCGGTTCTACAGATTCTCGAATCTCGTCAATAACTATTTTTTCACCATGGTTTTCTTCCAAAAGAAACTTTCTTTCTAAAAAGGTTGCATCTATCCCCAAATTTTTTTTGTGCTTAAAGGGGTGATAGATGCAACCTTATTGGATCTAGCGTCGAACTTATCCGATTGTAGTCTTTTGACGAAAGTTGGACAACCATACACCCTTATGTGCTTCAAGTATGGTTTATATCCTTTCTTTACCATATATGAGGTTTTAAATATTGCCTTTGTGGGAATTATTTTAGCAAATATGCAATCGCTTCTAAAGCATAACCCCATTAACTGATCGAAATATGAGTGAACCCCATAATAGATCATAACATATCTAATAACATATGGTTTATCCTTTTCGAAGCACCGTTATGCTGCAACATTCCAGGAAATGTCCACTTCGATAAAATCCCATTTTTTCGTAAAAAATTCATGACTTAGGTATTCCTCTCTACGGTAAGATCTTAACATTTTGATGACCTTTTCCAATTGCTTCTCCACGTCACTTCAAAATATTTTGAACACTTTAGTTGACTCATATTTGTATTTCATAAGATACACAAACTAATATCGTGGCATATCATCAGTGAAAATGATAAAGTAGGAATACTCTTCTCTAGTGTTAACTCTCATCACTCCGTATACATCATATATGAGTCCCAAGAGTTTTATAGCTCTTTATGCTTTTCTCATAAAAGGAGATTTTATAGTTTCCTCTCAGAGGCAAGATACATAAGTTTCATATGATTCATAATATTACTGTCCAATATAATCATCTTGGTGCAATCGGTTGATCATTTTCTCCCTGATATGATCGAGTCTATAATGCCAAAAGACTATATGATTCTGATGATTATCCATTTCCCTCTTATGATAAAAAAACGTGCATGTTAATCATATCAACATTCGCATATGGTAAGACATATATATCATGTTATATATAACTATTTGCAAACAATTCATTATCATGAAATATGGAGCAAATGTTGTTATTAGGGATAATTATTTTAAATCCACATCTATCCAACATAGAAATATAAATTATGTTCAAAATAAATTTCAAAACATAATAAACATCCTCTAAAAATCGTCTTACCCATAGGAATACTAAGAGCAACTAGTTCTACAGCTAATGTCATAACATTTGCATCATTTTTTACTTGTAGGTTGAAGTCTCCCTTATGTTGCTTCCTATTGATATTACTCCCTGTAACATATTAAAGATGTTAAAAATGATCCAGATATCTAATATCATCACAGTCAAAGCGGTGATAGCAAAGAGAAATCGTGAAAACATTTTTCAAGAAGGTCATACATTGTTTCTTTTCCTTAAGAGACACAAAACACTCCTTGCAATTTCTCTTCTAGTATCATTTCTTCTTACAAAAAACACTTAACATCAACACAACCGGCATTGCATTCCTTCATCTTGGTTTTGGTCGCACCATCCATAGCAGCATAAGGCTTCTTTTTGGGTGGTTCAGACCCTTCCTCTTCTTAGAAGAGAAACGAATAACAATCACAGGTCCAACAACCTTTCACATCCCATGAGTGTTTATTTCTCATAATCAACCAACATATTTAGCATCTCATGAAAATTTGAGTCCATCTTTTTCACGTTAAAGTTAACAATGAACAATAAATATGTGTTTAGGAGGGTGATGTGGCAATTTTCAATGCCATCACACCAAAGGAGGGTCATAACGATGATAAGTTAAAAAAAATAACCGAAAAACTTTTCTAAGGCTTACTTGCATGTGGACAAGCCAAAAGCATACACAACAAGTCATCAGAGATGGTTAAGGAAGTGTGGGAGACACTAGATCATAAAGAGGATTTACCAAAGGGCTTAGGTCACATGGATAATGAACGACAGAAGATAAAGATCTTTTTCTTATATTTTCCAAAGCTAGAAAATCACCCAACCATATCAATATATCTCTGAATCCTCTATTTTTATTTTACAATGATCTCCAAGAGCTTGGGTCATGCAGATAAATAAGGGCGAAAGATAAAGATCTTCCTTATAACTTCCAATGGCTAGAACATCGTCCAAGTAATTAACATCCCTCTTAATTCTCTACTTTTTTTTTTCACAATTATCTCCAATTGCTTGGAAATATTCCTACCGGCATGTAGATCAAATTTCAATCCGCCGCAATGACATCAAAAACTTGATGTGTTGTCTAGATGTGATATAATGTCTATCAAGTTTTATAATTTCTACCTATATAAGACATTTCGTAAGAATATGTATCGTGTAGTATTAGGGTCAAACACAAGGATTAAGAGAAATTTAGACTATAGTTTTCATGAAAACTATGGTCATAAACCATAAGTGTAGTTGTATCTGATCGATATAGACAGGTAAAAGAAATTACAATTATAAATATATATAAGCGAGACAATGCTTTTCCGTTCGATTTTTTTCTCATGTACGAGAATTCATTAATGATTTTGGAAAGTGTAACTTTTGTTCTTATCGGAGAATTTAATCATCTTGAATAGATCTACCTACTCTCTTAGTCTAGATCATGTTCTAACATATAAATCATTGAAATCTCCATCTAATACCCAACATAACGGTATGTGCTATCAATAAATCTACCTTCTCACGTAGTCAACATCTAAATAATTGATGCCTATGACCTACATGTGAGTGCATCACCGTCCAATACCATCATTCCTAAACCGACTAACCTACCTCTCGATCTTATCATTCATATTTATCTCATTCACACGATCTAAAATAATTCTATTTATCAATCTGAATTATACCATGTGACAGTCAAGTTATGGGGTGCATTCAAGAAATGAAAGAATATAAACATACATCAAACCATAAAAATAAAGAACAACAAGTCCATTCATGAAGCACGATGAGTTCTAATACACAACACTATAGCCTAAATAACTAATCAATTCTATGGATCTACATCTTGAGAAAGAATTACAGCAAGAAACATGTAAAGAAAAAGGTTAAGAAAGTCGATCCTTCGATGAAGTCAGATAGCTCTTTTTCACTCTTTGCATGATCCTAAAGTATTTCTTTCGATTTTCTACTATCATCTTTGTCTCTCCTTGTATCTCTTTTATGTCAGAGTCGCCTCTAATTTATAGAAATGGTTCCCATCATTTATAAAATTGAAAATTTGAATTATTTAGTGAATTTGGTAAAGTTGCCTTATGTTCAGGCCAAACAGTTGGTTGTATTGTGCTTTTCCCATGCAAATCAGAGCCAACTTTAATATAGTTGGCAAAAGACTCAATCGAGTCTCAATACTCTCGGATCGAGTAAACCTACGAACATGATAAACTTCCTTTTTTGGCTTACCAATCGACCAAGTTGGTTTCTACTAGTCGAGCGAATCTTCTGGAAGAATTTTAGGGATTATATCAGTCGAGTGATTCCCTATTCTGCTTAGACAATTCATTTGTGACCTTTGAGCACTTAAATTAAATATGCTCTATCGAATGATTTTGGTGCTCAAGTCGAGCGTTTCCACTTTTTTTCCTTTGATGCCCATTTTGTGTTGAATGTTGCCATCTTTCTCCAAAATGTATTGATTAGTATCTATTGTTTGCAATATCATAAAATAACCCAAAAAATGTAAAAGGAACTAAAACAATCCAAAATATAGTAGAAAAATACAACAAGTTATAGAGCGAAATTAGTGTGATCACTCAGGTCATACATATAATGAAGGGCCCGAGCATATTAATATCACTCTTACTTCTCTACTTTCGTTTTACGAAGATATCCAACAACTTGGAAATATACCTAATGGCTAGTGGATCAAATTTCAATCCTCTATTTAAGCATTTTTATGTATGTTGTGGAGCATCATTTATATAAAGGACTCCACCTCTCTGTACTCTATAGACTTGAAATGTAGAAAGTAAGAAACTTTTTTATCATTCATTAAGAGCTTGGTGTCTTTAATTTGTTTTCGGAACATTTAAAGTCATTTTCGACTATATCTGGAGGCTTTAAGACCTCTTGTGGTGTCTTTCACTCTACCAAAACCTTTTTCCACCTTCTTCATCTCACAAAGTTTTTTTCCCTTGTGGGATCATATCATCCATCTTCATACAAACGAACTCTTAAAAGAGTGACCCTAGGCCAATCAAGAGATCATCCACAACCCAAAGAATCATATTCGAGTGAGTTCCTTATACGCGTCTTGAATTCCAAATCTTGAGGCGTATATCAGAGTGACTGAAGTATCAGACCTGTGAAAACTCTTTTCCAACCTGATTCCTAACTTTGCAAGCTGTTATATAAGATCTATCATGCAATGAACATGGATTCCAACGGGTGAGTTGGTAGCCATCGTGGACTTGAACAAATATTTGGACAACTAAAACCTTATCTTTTTACTTTGTGATCTATACATGTTCTTAAGATTTGTGATAATCTACAATGGGTGTCTTGATGTTGACGTTGGAGTTCAGAAATCACGGATACCGAGATAATAAAATTCGAAGTTTTCACATCATCCAATTGTCTCTCGTAAACACTAAAAATTCAACATTTTTCGCAGATGATGCTTGCATATCTAGTTTTATCTATCATATTGCTAAGTTTCTCATGCATGAGAACCAACTGAAGATTCTGCTACCAGTCTTCAAAGTTAGTCCCTACAACCATGTGAATTTCTAGTATCGATTATAATAAAAAGAAAGACATCATTTGTTACAAGTCAAGAGATCTAAAAAATATATTGAAAAATATAGTAACATAAGAACACTTCTTAACACATTATTCTGATATGACATTCATCCAAAAAATGCTAAAACTAATCAATTTTATCATAGTATTAGGAGTCTTATTTTTTCATTGGAAGTTATTTAACTACTTTTAAATAGAATTGGAGACATCTCGTAGTCAGGTCCCTTCTCAGACATATTAACTTGGTTAATCATGCAATCTCCTAGTGACTCTACAACACATATTTTCTTGATAGCCAGACCGATCCTATGGACATAGTTGGGACTATCCATGACACATAGTTATCAACAATTAAGATATATATCATCCGGGTAGTCTAGGCGCATATATAACCTAATTCTTGACTCCTACTACACATCACATGTAACAGACTAAACTCTTTGAATCTCAACTTATATACGTTGGTCATTCAATATAAAGATATTTCAGCAAATGTATATAATTTTTACGATAAAGCACTAGCCAAACAACTTTGACCATTCGGAACTCAATCATCAAGAAATGGTACGCTTTTGTAATCGATTTCTCAGTTGAGCAATCGCACTGCTCGATAGATTTATAAATCACAAAAAGAACGCTTGGCATGAGCAGTGCTATGCCTTGTCTGAGTATCCAATACCCGAGAAATTGCTCGAATAGAGTAACACCTTGCACGACCTAATCCGACTTTGAGCAATTACCCCCGAGTGTTTGCTTAACCCGAGAAACCATTTGTTGGATCATGATCAATATACACATATCAACAATCGGATATAGATCCGTCTGCTAAAAAAAATTGCAACAAACTTCAATAGAACTTTATAATTATCAAAGAGCATCAATCCATTCAAATTCGTTGGAATTTCCAATGTAATCTCAACAGATACTATCCTTCGAAAGTTTTTGGTGAATCCATTGAAAGGCCGTTGAAAACCACCAAATTATTTCAATGGTTTACTCTTGCTAATTCCAATGGATGACCGTTGGAAATACCAACGGATGTCTGTTAGCAAACTTAAAATTTCGATGCAGTCATTGGAAAAGAATTAATCGTTAGATTTCAACAGACGTCTGTTGGTATTTTCAACGGTTATCTATTGGAACTTTCAATATTTATACACCAAACTCGAATTCCTTACAATCAAGCCATGAATAAACAATATATTTTTAAACAATGTCATCTTCTTACAATATATATATATATATATTAGATATACAAAAGAAAGATCCCATAACAGAAGAAGTTACGCAAGAATTCTTTCACTAAATGGAGCAGTTCATGAGTTTTGCGTTGATGCAACATTTGTGTCAAGAACGCGAGACAATGTTATGTTCCTGCAAAAGATGCAAAAACATGAAGTATCAAAGTCAAGAAATTGCTTGCACACACATTTAAAATGTAGGTTTCGTAGAGAATTATGAAATTTGTTTCTTTCACCGTAATTGTGGCGCTAGAGATAGTGTGTGGGGAGCATAAACAATAAAAAGAAATTAAGAGGTTCAGTGTGAAACAACGACGGCCAATCCATATGTGGAAATTGTGTCAATTCTTTTCTTGGAGTTGTTGATCAAACACATGAAGAGATGTCGAAGAATGAAGCATGACGATTTTTCAACCAATTGGATGTGGTGAAACAACATATATATAATGTTTTTCATTGAAGTTCAGTCTCATGTATCCTTATCATCATGATTGATGAGTGTAAAACAAACTTTAATGTAGCTGAAAATTGCATGGATTCATTTTTCAAATCTATGTGTGAATATTTATCGGCAAATAATCAAGCTCCTGAGATGTATTATGAAACAAAGAATGTTATAAAGGATTTTGGAATGCCACATTAGAAGATTGATATTTGTAAAAATGGTTGCATATTGTTTTGGAGAGGAGATAAAGACCTTTTGGAATATAAGTTTTTTTACGGTGGAAGTATATTTCGTCTAAAAAACCATATTCATGGAAATATATACCGTACAAAAAGATGTTTTATATGCCTATAGAAGACAAGTTGAGGAGGTTATATGAGTAAAAACTTAGAACACTAGACGAGTGAAATGATAATGCAACATCTATCAAATGGTAAGGCTTGGAAGAATTTCAACAAAATATTTCTTGAGTTTGCGTATGAAATGAGGAATGTTTATCTTTGTCTGTGAACCCTTGGATTTAGTCTATATAAACAATCCGGAAGTCAATATTCTTTATGGCTTGTGATTTCGTATCCGTATAATTTGCCTCATGAGATGTGTTTGAAAAAACAAGTTATGTTTTCTAACATTGCACAAGACCATCCGAAGAAAAGTGTTTTTTCAGCCTTTAATTTATGATTTAAGAGATTTTTTTATCAATGGATTTGTTTCATATGACGTAGGTATGAAGAAAAACTTCACATTGAAAGCAATTATTGTGGACAATCAGAGACTTTCCTGACTATTGAATGTTATATGGATGGAGCACGCACGAAAGACTGGCATGTCCATATTGTACGGAGGTTACAAATTTGTTTCTTCTAGTATTTAGGAAGAAACCATGTTGGTTTGATTGCCATAGAATATTTTTTCCTCATGGACATAAATTCAAACACGATAAGAAACAATTTCGAAAGAACGTGGTATAAAAACAAGAGGAACCATGCATGCAAAATATGTTTTCAAATACTGTACGGATGACTAAACACGATGACAGACTTACAAGATTTGGTGGAATGTCGACGTGACCGTGAGCATTGAAAACTGCAACGCCAAGGTGAATGACATAACTGGTACAAATGCAGTATTTTTCGGGAATTACCATACATTATCAGTACTATTTTTAATGTGATGAGAAAAATGAAGGATAACATACAATCAAGGAAAGATTTGAAGACAATATGTCGAAAACCTGAGTTGGAATTATGCGATGGACAAGACATCTATCCTAATATTCGATTGAGGTGGTCAAAAGAAGATGTTAAATTTCCATATGGATATGCATCAAAAATTGCTCGTTGACTGGATATTGAGGGCTAAGGCTCATCAAGTTGAAAAGTCATGACTGTCACGTTTTCATGCAGAGACTCATTCCAATTGCATTTGTTGAGCTATTACCATAGACATGCACGACGTGTTATGCGGAATTAACATATTCTTCAAAGATATATGTTCTAGAAATTTTAAAAGAGGTGACTTTGAGTTATTGAAAAACAATATCTGTAAGGTATTATATAAATGTTATAATATAAGGTTTAATTTAATAATATTATTGAATCTATGTAACAAATTTACATTTAATTTTGTAGCACACATATAGATAGTGGAAGAATGACCCATCGTACATCAATACCGCATGGATGCACGATATGAAAGATCAGTTGCATTAGATGATGAACAATGCCAAGCACAACTACTACAACAAGAACGCCAAACCGACATACAACGGACGAGGTTTTCAACCAACTCATCCAACATATGGGGTTTTGAGGACTTCAAGGCCAAAAAGTGTCAATACAATGAGAAACTTCGGAGGGATGGTCCATATCACCATACCTCGGGAACGAAGTCGTTAACCAAAAGAAAGAATGAGTTTGTAAGAACATTTTCTTTATAATTCAAATTTATTATTCTGTAAAATTATTATCAAATCATATTATTTTAATGTTACATATGCAGAAGATGGAAGAGAATTATCTCTTTTTTACCTTGTTGTTGAGACTCATGCAAAGAAAAAAGCCAGTCATCGGGGAAAAGGTCGAAGAACACGAAATGGTTGACCTTCAAGCAGAGCATATGGTGAAAGCTATGATAGAGAAGATCATACAATCATCATAAGTTGGCGATTCATCTCCTGATGACTTTAGACGTTTACAAAAGCAAAAAATTTATTTAAGGGTAAATAAAGTTTATAATTCATTATATAAAATTTTTTAATCAATATACTAACTTTAAGTTTTTTCATATATTGCAGTTTCTTAGGTTGTATAAGGGACGTCTTTACGGTCTAGATTCTCTATAAAAAGATATCTAGAGGACATCATGATGGTACTCCCCACGGTCCAATAGACGTACGTGCGAGAACGACGCATTGAACAGTTCGAGTCTACACTTCGAGAAACACAAGCTACATTTTAAGAAATGCAAGCACATATGCATCATATGGAGAAAATCTACAAGTTGATGACTGATCAAGCGACAACATCACATGGAGAACTCCACCACCAACAATGGAAACACAAACAAGATAAGCACCAACTCAACCCCTTCTTGAGGCGTTGGAGAAGACGGAGACGAAGACAATGGTGCCGGAAAGATGAAATGTAGGCAATTGGTTTTCAATTTTGAAAAAAAAAATGTATACATAGAAAATCTATCAATGGATCTCTATTGATAAAAGGACAACCTTATCAACGGGCATCCGTTGGAATATTTTAAATTTTGCCGCTAAAAACCACTGGGTATCCATTGGAATTCCCGCAAACAATTTCAACGGATACCCGTTGGTTTCCAAGCTATATTTGCAACATAATTGGAACTTCCAACGGTCATCCGTTGCAATTTTTAATGGGCATCCTTTTAATTTCAAACAGTCTTATCTGTTGCAATCCCTTGATAATTTCCAACGGATTATGTCCGTTTAAATATCGTTGCAAATTGCAACGGATGTGGTATTTCAATAGTCGGTTTTCAACGGGCTGAAATCTGTTGAAAATGGTCATTTCCAACGAAAAAAACCATTTCCAACGGATATGACCGTTGGAAAAAGCTTGTTTTTTGTAGTGGATGACATCTCAAAGAAATCACTCGGCTCAAGCAATTGTTTCTCAACTGGATCAGTTATTTCGCATTTCACTCTCGAGAATTCGCTCGACCTAAGCAATCATACGGCTTGGTTCAGTCGATCTCACTAGGTGTTGTTTGGCTCTAACAAAATTTTCTCGATCGATGATTTCAAAACCGAAATGTTGCTCGACTTAAGCAATACAATGCTCGGTCAATAGCTTTTTATTTTATGCAGCCTCGAGGCTCGATCGAACAACTTTGAAAATTTCTCCACGAGTGCACCATATTTAACAAAACAACTCGATCAAATGTCGATCAACCGAAACCTTAGTTTTCCCCACGATTACACTTACCCAAGTATTCATAATGTTCGATCGAGTTACACACATTGTCGCATTAACTTACAGAACCAACGATAATGATCAGCTTGGACAACCACTTGCTCGGTCGAGCATCACACCCAAAACTCGTAGCAACCACTGTTTCTGAGAGATTTTCTATTTGAAATGACAAAATCTATTTCTACAAAAAATCAGACTCTCTCATACCTCTATAGGGTTGTATTGTGGATGATGGAAGCGTTTTATTACAACCTAGTTCGTTAGTCTGATTTCGGTTTATGGGGTTTCAATTTTTGCAAAACTAAACACCAATAAATTGAATCCATTAACTATTAGGGATATTATAGATGAAATGATGTAGTTCCGATGACACTAGACGTTTTTGAACAATCCACCTCGAGATTGGCTTCAACGCGTAGCTTACTCGGATCGGAGAGAATTTTGATTCTTTCCTTTTCCTCTCTTAATCTATATGTTTTTTAAGACGTTGTGTGATATATCTTATAAAACTTTGTGGATATTTATATATATAAAACATTGGATACCATTATGTAATTAATTAATTACTTTCTTATTATACTTGGTGCACAAACAGAAATCTTTTCATTATCATCAATTGGTATCGAAAATGAGCAAAAAAATGTTCTAAATGGCACAAAGAATTTATTACATGAGCGTTCTATAAAATAATAGCATCGTAGAGAGATAGTTGAAATTTTGCCGCTTGCGAAAGAAACCTCATTTCCCAAGTTTCAACTTCTTTTGAATGCTCTCAATCAAAGGTTCAAATTCCTTTTTTGTAAGCTACATTAATAAAGAGGCTACCATATATCCGCAAAATATTATTTCCAAAAACCAAATCTTTTGTAGATTTTCCACATTTAAACTAAGCCCCGAGGAACTTTTGAAGAATAAAAAATGTCAAGAAGTCTTTTAATTGAATCCATGGAAGCATAGGTGCATCAAATTGATGGGTAGACATTTCAGAATATATCCAAATAAACCTTGCTCTGCCTTTCATCATTCAATAAATAGAATAACACAATCATATAGAGATTCTAGATCTCAGAAAATAAAATCTTGAAGATCACTGTGTATCTCAATGAGTAAGCAATTCTGAAAAGTGCTTTGCCGAAATTATCGAGAAACAAGAAATCATGTCAAAAGCTTTCACTATGTCGAACTTAATACCACATCGGTTACGATAGAACTCATATAAATGGTTTTGGTTAAGTTTTAACTCTAAGAGTTCTTTTTTGGTTAAGTTAGGCCAAACCCATTTGACATTATGTTAGCTTTTAGTTTGTCTCGATTTGCATATTATAATGTTCGATTTGTGATGATGTTGTGCATGTTATATGATTAAACTTGGGTGTGAGAAGGAGTGTTATATTGTTTCGAAGTGAACTGTTATCTAATATCAACTATCTCTTAAGAAAATCACTCTGATTTGGTAAAAGAATATGTGGCATGAGTTCCTTGAACCTAATTTGTAAGAATCATAGTTATCACATTGCAACGTGATACGAGTCGAAGATGTATCCAACTAAATTTCTTCGAAAGCAAAGTTGGAATTGTCTAATTAGGCATTTTCATTTTTCATTTTCACATCCAAATAAATAATGGATTGGATCACAATTCCACCTCACAACCCAATTTATGCGGATGAGGAACTCAATTTTACCCTCGAAACAAGCGACATTCATATTTTTGGTCCATCATCAAACCAACTAGTTTCAATAACCACTACCGAATATATCAACTAGGATTGAGATTAAACAGAAAATAACAGTCGGTTAAGAAAAATACTGACACATAATAACTATCATGCTCTAGGATTATCACTTATTTAGATTAAAATTTACACATTGTTTATACTTTGGCATAACTCCCTTTCATAGTTGTCCAATTTAGGTTAATTCCTTTAATTGTTCATGAAATTGTTGAGGGATATAAATCTTTGATTATATCTTAAAGATCCGCATTATATTCTGAGTTCCGTTTGCAATATTACACAATATAATTACTTTTCATATACATATTTGAGGCTTTAATTTTGAATAATGAGTTTTCTTTTATAAGATTTGTTGGTTGTATCTGCATGTGTATTATTCCTCTGGCACTAATAATACCATCGGATTTTATTCGAATTAATAAACCTTTGTCATGGTATCAAGAAGACCTGGTTCAAGGCCTGAATACTCATTAATTTCGATCTAGTATCAGAAACCAAGCATCTGCTTAGTTTCCAAACAAAAACACAATCTCAAACCCTTGGTCCAAACATATTTCAGAAACCTTAACCCTATTTGAAAGAAACCAAAACTACCAAAAACACCAGAAACCAAAGATCCGCCAAAACAGATCCTTCATCCAAAAATCTAAGACTCCAAAACTAGAACCAAACAACCAAAACCTAAACCAAGTCCATCTCAAACCCTTAACACAACCCACATTTCAAACCTATTCTAGTCAAAATTTGCAATCCATTAAATGAAACTAATAATCGATCCAAAACCCAAATTAAACCGAAGATCGGCTCGAACAGAAACCTGAAAGCTAAAATATAAAACATCATATCCTAACCAAAACCGGACATATCAGCTAAAAAAGTCTGAAATCCATGGCTTCTACATGTACATCCGATTCCACAACTCCCCTACAATCTCGAGCAACACCATACCATTTCATCGTTTTACCTAACCCTAGGAGACAACCCTAGACTGATTTTGTCATAACTATTGCTTTGAGGAGAATTTTACGAAAAATGGGCCATCAGTTTTCCCCATGCTCTCAAATCCTACAAAGAGTTTGGTTTCCATGACGGAAGGATAGCGCAACCGGCAAAGGATTTTCGAAGTTTGAAGATCGGAAACTAACAATTCCCTAATAATGCCCTGGATCAAAAACTCTCTTGAATCAAGTCTCGGATCTGATGTCGTCCACCGAGAATTCACTAAATACATGTGGGATTATCTCAAACGTCACGACTGATGCGTATTCGTAGCGAGCTTGCAAACTCCCGGCAGAAAGGACTCACCGTTGAGGCATACATCGACAAATAGACTAAACTCTAGGAAGATCTCACCAATTTCAACCGTTGAAAACTTGCAAGTGTGGAGGCTGCTCCTGCGGCCTCGCTTCTGCCATTGAAGCCAAACAAGATGAAGACCATCTGTTCCAGTTCCATCTCGATCTCGACGACACGATGAAATTTGAACAAAATCCAGAACCGACGAAATGGAGAAGACTTACTTGCACAAACATTACGGTTGCACCAACCACCTCTCCGACATTTCTTTCACATCGTCAGCTACCCCGACTTGTGAGGCGACCATCCTCTCATGCGTAATGCTGCTGTGAGACAAAAAAAAAAATTCTCTCGAGCAAACAAAGATAACTGAAGAAAATCAAGCCAAATTCAAGCCCATTACATGGCTCAAATGACTCGAAACAATTAATTCCAACAATTTCAGCCCAATAGATTCTCATTCAGCCCATTTCGCTAAGGCAAATTTTCCAATGGTCCATTTTCATTCGAGCACGCTCAATATATAGATAAGCAGATTGTTGCGAGTAAAATTTTCGAAGAACTGCAGAAGACTCTAATAGAAAGGTCAACAAAATTGTGCAACGAAACTTTTTCTAGTATGCCTTATGCTCATTCTTGGATTTTGAACACATGTTTTTTGACATCATATGATGAGACAATGGAATTCATTGCTTGGTCTACTAAGTTGTTCCACCAGAGGGGCGAACAAATATTTGCTTATCATAGTGGTAATATCATTTTCAATGCATTGCAGCGGTTAAATTATAATTTCTATATTATCGGAATGTAATGAAATTTTATTTCGTTCAGCTATTAACTGAAATGATTGTCATGTCACCGTAAATTAGGACCGCATTATTAAGAAGTCTATTGGTATGGATGAACAAGTGTAGGTCTCTACTATTTTCGTGAGACAAGAATTGTGGCAGCAATGAGAACTGAAGAAAGAAAGTCCTTGGAACTTTGGCACAGGCGTATAGGTCATCCATTGAAAAAAATGGTAGATAGTCATCCGAATAATGATTTTTCAATTTCTTCTGATTTGTCGAATAAAGCGTGTGATGTTTATCTTCGTGCAAAATAGACTAGAGAATCGTTTTCGATAAACATTAATAAGAAAACAAAAATTTCATTAATCTACTGTTATATTTGGGGATCATACATAAACTAATCTTTTTCACGAGCATCATATTTTTTTACTATACTAGATGACTACTCGAGAGGAACATGGATCTAACTGTTGTCTTCAAAATCAGAAGCAACAGTATACCTCAAGAATTTTATTTCTGTCATTGAACGGTAATTCGACAAGACAATAAAATCATTCAGAGGGATAATGGATATGAATTTATTTCTTTTAAGGCATTTTTTTGCCACTAAAGAAAATTTCCACGAGACTTCTTGTGTAGGGACACAACAAAAAATGATCTCGTTGAATAGAAGCACATAAATGCAACACGCTCGCTCATGTTCCAAGTTAATATCGCGATACAACTTTGGGGTGATAGTTTTCTTGCTGCAACACATTTCATCAATCCAAGTTTGACCTTTTTAATTAGTGGTAAAATTCCATACGAAGTATTGCATGGAAGAACTTTTGATTATGCTCATATCCGTGTTTTTTTGTGTGTTTATGTTATATTCATAACCAGAACACGGGCAATGATAAATTTGCTCCAAGAGGTTTACAGTGTGTTTTCATTGGATTTTTTGTTTGGAAAAAAAGGATGGCGTGTAAAATCTTAAGTCTAACAAATTTATGGTGTCTTGTGATGTTGTTTTCTATGAAGAGGAATTTTCATTCCATAGTGATGCATCGACCTCCAGGATTATGGGATAGATTCTCAAACCCTTTGTTTCTTCATATAACGAGGCTGACATGATTTTCACTGCTCCTGCTACACATGATAATTCGGTATTGTAGCTCAAGTCCCGATCTTTCGAGTTCACTCATGATCATAATCCTACACCATAAGCTACATTCGAAACTCAAAAGGACGCGAGCAAAGATAGAAGCTTCTCTCAGTTATTCTCTGAGACTATTTGACCAATACTGTACAAACATCTGAAAAGGCCACCTTCGTATCCGTTGTCAAACTCCCTTTCTTATAGTCATACCTCACCAATACACTAAGCTTTTATTATGTCGCTTGAAAATAATATTGAGCCTTTGCAATATGATCATTAGAGAGCTATGCAATCAGAGTTTGATGCACACACCTAAAATATCATAACTTTGCCTTCAAACAAAAGGCTATTGGGTGCAAATGTATTTTTTGCATCAATTATCGGTTTGATGGGAAAATTAAACGCTACATCGCACGTTTGGTATTTTGTGGAACAATCAGATTGAAGGTGTAGACTAAGAGGAGACTTTCACCCTGATTACAAAATGGTCACTGTCAGAACTTACCTAGTAGTTACTGCAGCATGAAAATGAGAAGTTCATCAAATTGAGGTTCACAACACATTTTTACATGGGAATCTCTGTGAGGAAGTCTTCATTAAATTTACACAAAATTTCAATCTCCTCAACCAAATCAATTGTGTTGTTTTTCAAAAATCTATCTATGGTTATAAAAAATTCCAGCATTGTTGGTTTCCAAGCTTGGTGATGCCTTAAACCGATATGTATTTCAGCAGTCTGTGTGTAACCATTTCTTGTTTATCTTTCACAAAGATGATATTTTTCTAGATGTTTTGGTCTACATTGATAATATGTTCATTACAGGCAACCAACGAATCATAATCTACACATTCAAAGCCTACCCGAGCTCTTGCTTTCACATGAAGAATCTTGGTCCTCTTAAGTATTGGCATCGAAGTTGCATAAACTCCATTGGTATATCCTTATTCCAACGCCAATATGCTCTAGACCACATTTACAAAGTCGGACTCCGGGCAACAAATCGACAAGATTCACTCTAGAATAGAATCACAAGTTGGCTATCTCCACAAGTTCCCTTCTACTTGATCATTCCAGATATCGAAGACTTGTGGGATGCCTTATCTACTTACTTACCATTCATCTAGACCTCACATACAACGTACACATTTTCTCTCAATTTATGCCGACACGAGAGCATTGGGACACCGCTCTGCATATTGTTTGCTATTTGAAGCATAATCCCGGACAATGCATCCTATTTCGATCTAATGCTAACCTTTTTCTTTCTAGTTGATGTGATTCAGACTGGACAGACTATCAGTGGACTCGAAAGTCTCTATCAGGATGGATTTTTCAACTCGAGATATCTTTGGAATCATTGAAATTGAAGAAACAACATATGATCTTATTATATTCTACTGAAGCAGAATACCTTGCAATGGCACACACAACATGTGAACATCTCTGGTTACATGGTCTTCTTGTGTTTGAGGCTTACACATGACGAACCCATGCTTCTACAATGAGATAGCTAATCTGCTATACATATTGCAGCTAATTCAGTCTTCCATGAGATAACCAAACACATCGCACTAGATTTCCATTTCCTCTCCCACCAAGTATCCTCACGATCCATCATCACATCACATGTTCCAACACATCATCAGTTTGTAGACATCTTCACAAAGGCACTTGGGAAGAAGAATTTGATATCTTTATCGTAAAAAAATTGGGAGGTCAAAACATTTACTATCCAACTGAAGGGGACATTGAGGGTAGAATCCCTTGATTATATCCCAAAGATATGCATTATATTGCAAAGATCTACTCGCAATATTAAATTATATATTTACTTTACAAATTTGAGGTTTTACTTTTGAATATTGTTTTTCATTTTTAAAGCTATGTTATATTTGTATATATGTTAGGATTTTATTTGAATTAGTCAAAGTTTATGAGAAATCATGTGGGTTATATTATAGATAATTTAGTAATAAACACATAGTAATGTCCATTACTAGTAGTTGGAGCGGTTTCTGGTCGAAGAGCAAACAATATTTTGCAATATATAATAGGCGAAAATTAAGAATGAGATATGATATGATAAAATAATTAAAAGATTACTTACTTTTGAGATCTTACAAATTTGTTGTCCAAATGGAGTATATGGTTAGTATGAATTTGGTGTTATCTTGTATTCTCTTCATAATGATTTCAACTTTATTTAAATATTGTAATCCTCAACCTCCGAGATGATATTTGATAGTGAATTGACCGTATATCATTTAAATTTTGTTCTCATTCTTGGTTCTGTAATTTTTTTGTCTTTTAATGAAGGTTTTATATTATGTTTTCGTGTCGTATATATTTTTTTAAGTTTCGAATTATTGTGATATATTATTTATTATGTTATTGTATTTTTTTCATATATATATATATATATAAACTCATATATATTGTATTTTTCATGGGTATATATATATAAACTCATATATATATATATATTGTATTTTTCATATATATACATATATATAATATTGGAAAATTTTGAAGTTTTAAACTATTTTTTACATTGAGTTATATCAAATTCATTTATAATACGATTTGTGAATGCTATTTTTCTATTCTTTCTTGATATTCAAACCGGAGTTCTTGACACTCATTTAACAGTTGAACTATCCGACTAATATATTCAGAAGTGTCTTTATATGACTTTTTATGGAATGATGAAATTAATGTGTTGAAATATAGTATTTGACAAAACAAATTAGTCCCAACTGTAACAAACATTATTAATCATATATACGGATTAGTTATCTAGTTATGCCAAACAAAACCATGCTCAATGATTACAAATCATGCAACACAATCATTGGCATATGACTAAAAGAACATGATTAACGCTCTTACTGACCTCTCAAGTTTGACTTGATCCGCAATATCTCATACTCACCAAAAAGATAAAAAAATAGGAAAAAAATTATAACATATAAACACACCTGTCACAAATTCAAAAGATTCGAGTGCATTATTCGGTCGCTTACAAATTCACATAATTCACTATCATATCAAGGGATATTTAGATTTTGTGGCTTAGGCCGATCTTAGAAATAGTTTTTGCTAAACATTAATGTCCAATCACTATTTTTTCATTGAATTTTTTAATTTTGTTTTGTAGATCATGTGGTTCAAGTAATTGTGGAAGTAATATTTGATTTTTGTTTATTGGTCTCGCATCAAATATATTTCTAGTCTCATATATATATATATAACATTAAACAATATTAAACTTTTAAATTATTTTTTAGGATTGAATTAAATTCAAACTTATTTATTATGATATTAAATAATCATTATTTGAATATTTTAAAATTTGTAGAATTTTGTGATGCGTACGTTACGCTATAAAACCAAATATGAACGTAAAAAATGTTATTTATGTTATCTTGTAACAGTTATAATATTGATTAATCGATTCATATATCTCGTTCTAGTCTTTTTTTATCCATTTTGATCTATTGATGTGGCTTTGAAATATTTCTTTTTAGATGATAATTGTCAAGCACACAATTCAATTATTACTATTATGATAGTAGTTTGTTTTAGTTGAATTCAAATTTGTAATAAGTAGCGACAATACAATACATTATTAAACATTTTCTTGGTATATGTTTTGCATGTTTTTGTTTATTTCGTCTGTGTATCTGAATATTTGCGAATGATAACATGAACACATATTGCGGTGGATACATTACCATACTTTGGTTGAAAATTTCCCGAAAAAAAGTATTTTATCATAAATTTCACTATAGGATAGATTTAAAAAATGTTTTCTCGTCGTTTTTGTCAATACTTTCTTTACAAATTATTTTTTAGATATATTTTCTGACACAACATCCACCGCAAAATTGCAATTTCTCTATTAGTTCTAATGCTTTAAGACTCAATGAAAAATGCTTTCCATATAGAATGAAAACCAAAAGAATTCATCACTCAATTATTAACTTTACCAACAATATCCTAAAGATACAACTTTATGTGATTTATGATTTTTGGTAATATCATTTGAATAATTCAACTGTCGTAATCATATCAGATTCATATTCTTCCACAACGAATTATATTGCGTACCATAATTTTCTGACTCAAATACTTTAAATATTAAATGTTTTACACACAGAAAAATAATTTATAACGAAAGAATTGTAATAAAAAAAACTATACATATCTCGTTGGGGAGTCGAACCCACATTATATAATATTAAAATGGAAAAGATTGGTGACTGTGCGCAGAGATTGTATAATTGAGTTACAGTCCACGATAAAAAGTGGACTTCATACATGGTTCTTATGGGCATATTGTTCCTGTACGGATTTCTTGGGACTCTTCGATATCTTTCTCCTGCTTATTTTTTAAACATTCAATTCTGTAAATTTATTGTACTATGTTTTTTAAAGGAAAAGATTTTATACTAGTTCATCATTTTCATCCAATTAATACGTAGAGATATGATTATAATCCGATCAATATTTTATTATCTAAATAAAAAAATTCCACATAAAATAACATACATATTCAAATATTAAGGCAAAAGAGCCAACAAATACACGTTCTTTTCTATTAATTCACAAGTTTTTATTCAATTTTTTCAATCTACAATAAATAATAATTTTAAAAAATCTATATACAAAATAAAATTCATAAATGTTCTAAATTTATATTAAATAAGAAACTTAATAATTTTAAAGTTTTGTTTGATAAATTATATTTAATATAACAATTTTGTTATCCAAAATAAGAATTATAGAATTTTATTGATATAAATTAATGATCATCATTATCATATAATCTTTGCAGACGTGATATTCGTTTGACAATCATCTAAACAACAATATATGACCATTACGAGGTATGAGTATGGGATTACGATAAATTTGGTTAATGTTTTGGTTAAATATTGTAAAATGGTGTATTTATCAGTTGATATTGATCTCTATATATTAATCACATAACCAAATAATTAATTTTAATTTTATCTATGAAAAATAACAATAATAAATAATAGATTTTAATAACCCCCAAGCAAGTACATCGTAGTTTTCTGATAGATTGCAGCACTATTGCTAAATTGATTACCAAAAAATTGCTCGACAACCAAATATAAAATGAGAAAAAAGATGAAACTGTCGGATTACAGACGAACATGAAATTTCAAGAAAACCCCTCGATCAGATGTTATTGTTGCTTTTTTCAAGCACAAGATGTTATTGTTGCTTTTTTCAAGCACAAGGTTACTTGGGCTTTATGCTCGACTTGAACATTTGTTTTAGGATATTTCCAGGTGTTGGGAACATGTTTGGCCGAGCATGAGGTTGCTCGGGTATACCATTTTCTTAGTAGATAATTTTGGACAAATTTTTTTTTAAACCCCAAATGCAAGAGAAATCTTTAGGGGGTGCACCATATGCCTTATAAGTTGTTTGGAGACAGGTTGGGTGTACGAATATTTATATTTTATATGTGTGTAATATATACAATATATCGAATGGACGATTAGAAGTATGGATATCGTATGTGCATTGGTTAGACTAGGTGTTATTAGTCGTACTCACCTTTGTGGGCTATGAATGATAGTTAGAATGACAACGATGGTTCGTATTTTTCTTTAGAATAGTTATTTATCATATATTTTCAATGTATTTTAGTTAATGTATTAATATAATATATTCATGTATTTGGATTTCTGATGTGTTTCAACATTTGAGTTCTAATAAAAAATTATTATTATTATTTTAAAAATAAATACTCATGGCCAATCTAAGGAGGGTAATGGTGGACAATTTCAGTCCCAATGTACGATTCCAGGATAGGGTGTCACACGTACTTTTCTTAGTAGTATGTGTTATTAGTATTTTCAAGTGTAAATGATAATTCAAATATTAATACTTATCTATTTTCTCTTAATAATATTTTTTAACATTTTTTATCTTTTTTTTATAGGAAAAAGAATGAAAACTTCAAAATCATCTTTTAATTTTCAAGAACCCCTCTAAAATAGATCTTGCATCTCAAAAAAATACGTTTTTGAATTGTACATAAGAAACAACGGGTCAATTAAGGATCGAGTTGTAAAACTACTTCCGAATTTCACCAACACACATATATAACTTCATTCAGTATTCGGTATCTATATCGTTTTTATGGCTCGTCATCTTCTTCCTATTCTTCGTCATTTTTGTCATCAACTTCTACATCTATGTCTTCTTCATGGAAATCAATTTCAGATTCTTCTTATCCATTTTATTCTACAATCATATATGTTAATGGTATTTATGATCGATATGTCATTTGATTTTAAGATTTAGGGTTCAACTATGTATGTGTTGACGATTGTTCTTTGTGTAAATTAATTTCAGGTTTTGGGTTGAGATGGATTGTTTAGGTTGGTAGGTAGTGAAATAGAGTAAGGTGTCTTGGATTGTTTAGGTTCATAAATTTGTCGTTCTTTCGACGAGTGATGTATGTTTATATTGTGTTTATAGATTTCATATGTCTTAGAGAAGTGAATCATCGAGTACGGTGAATACAAGAATTCCATATAATAATTGACTTTGGATCAATGTAATAACATGTCTTATTATGTCGATCAGGGACAAAGCATAATTTGAATAGATGTTTTTTAGATGTCTAAGATACAATTATAAGAACTTTTATTGGTTCTTTTCCAAGGTATGACCAAAATGAAATAGACGAATGATAGAAAGTGACACATCTCGATATCGGGAAATCTAAGAGCAACTGAGGTATTTTGAGATCATTTTTCTTTGCTATACTTTGGTTAATTTGCGTGGTGTGATTAAGGTGAGTTTTGAAAAATTCAAGGGTTGTTAGAGGTGTTTAAGATATTTTCGCTAAAACAAATTGGACTATGTGAATTAATAAAATTTTTGACAAAATAAACATAAGTTATTTCAATGGTGAATAAGGGTATAAAATATTTGTAGCTTCGAATGTTTAATTTTAAAACAATATATTAACTAATAGCAATTTTCTATGAAAAAAATAACAAAATATAGAGTATTCAATTATATATTAATAAATAAAAGGGACAAACTCAAAAAAACCCCAAAAAATAACTTTTAATAAATTTAAACATTCTATTTTAACTCTATAAAAAAATCCCTACACTATACTTTTTAAGCAAAAAAAAAAAACCATTACAAATCTTCATGGTTTTTTTTGTTTAAAAGGCATAGTTTAAGAGTTTTTTTTATACAGTTAAAAGTAGAAGGTTTAATTTTATTAAAAACTATTTTTTAGGGTTTTTGGGTTTGCCCAAAATTTATGTATTACAAATTTTGAACATATTAAAATCTTGGGTACAAACCTTTAAATGATAGTTAAGCTTATATAAAGAAAATAAATTTTAAACTCATATACATTGTCCACCATTTATAGATTGAATATACTCTTTTTAGGTCAAATGCAAATATTTAATTGTACAACAACTAAAAATTTAAAAATAATAAAATATTATATATTAATAATAATAATTAAAATAAAATTGAAGTTATGTATTAGTGTTAATAGTTAATAAACATGTTATTAGTTAATAATATTGTAGTGAATATTTTATATATTCAAAAAATTATTTTTCTCTATTTTCATGAATTTAAGAAGAAATATATTTCAATTTTCAAAATTTTTAAATGTTTACGTAAAAAGAGAAAAAAATATTTTTATGTATAGATTTTTGTAAAGTTTATGATTTGAAAAACAATATATTTAATTTTAAATTATATATAGATAATTTTTAAAATTTTTTTAATCTTTATATAGAGATATATTTTTTGAGACAAATCCAAAAAAACCCTAAAAATAGATTTTAATAAAATTAAACCTTCTACTTTTAACTTTATAAAAAAACTCCTAAACTATGCTTTAAAAAAAACATGAAGATTTGTCATGTTTTTTTTTGCTTAAAAAAAATATAGTTTAGGGTTTTTTTATAGAGTTAAAAATAGAAGGTTTAAATTTATTAACAGTTATTTTTCAGGGTTTTTTTTGAGTTTATCCCTAAATAAAATAACGTATATTAAGCATTGTTATAATATTATATACGTTCAAATCTTTATTGTCGAAACGTTTTATGTTAGTCAAAATTCAAATGAAAAATATATAATGAAAGGTAAGCTTTATAAATTGAATAAATTCTATCTAGAAATGTAAATATTTTAAAAGAATGTTAAATTAACATTTTGTTATGTAGTTTTTTTAATTAATTATGTTTGTATAATTATGTTTGTAAAGTTTGTTATTAATGAGATTAGTTACGTAATTTTGTTTTCTTCAAAAATTTATAATATATATTTGTGTTAAAACATTTTTATAATCAATAAAAATAAAATATTGTTTTTCTTCTCTCTATTCATTTTCAAAAAATTAGTTATCTCTCTTTGTAACACATTTTTCTCTAATATTCATTTTCCTATGAATACATTGATATGATATCAAAGCCTTTGCATTATGATACACTAATTATTTCTCATAAATCATTTGTTTTCTTAATGTTGTTGGTTCGATCTTCAAAATCCTTCAAGAAATTTTGGGTTTAACTCTTTTTAGTTTTTCTATTGTATTTTGGGTGATTTGTACCCTAATCTTGGTTTGGTTTCGAATATTTATACACCACCTCAAAATTCATCTTCTTCATTTATCGTCATGTTAAATCCATATAGAAATCTCATTTATTTTCACACAAACAGCTTGAGTTGACCTTCAATATATGGTCCTATTCCATGACGATGGCTCTAAAAATAGCTGCAACAAACTAATTTTTGTCACATGTAAACTTTCTAAACTTCTAAACAATTTTAAACATGATATCGGTGCAATGATATTGGTAGATCATGGATTCTTTATTTGCTCCTTAAAGACAGAGGCATGATGGTATTTTCCATATGCATAATGCTCACAATATGTGGCAGACTCTTGTCAATCAATTCTATTAAAACAACATGTATCATATATTTGGTATTGAATTACAATAAAAAAATCTAAAACAAGGTTCTCTTGATCTTAATATATATTATACATTTTACGAAATTAATAACCTCATATAAATAATTCAAATATTTGAATATATTTCATCTTGTATGTGTAATAAATGTGAATGGCATATAACTACTCAATTACATAATATGGAAGAACATAAATATTTGTTAAAACTTACATAATATGGAAGAACATAAATACTTGTTAAAACCTTTAATGGGTCTTTTTATCTAGGATATCCAAAGTTTTTGATTTAGTGGTCTCTAGATGCATCAGTATTTTCAAATCATACATCACATTCACATACGCCAATTATGCCCCTCGGGCTAATACTTTTGCTCATGATATTCACTATTGAACTAATCTTTCGTTTCTCCAATCAAATCATATATATAAAACATAGGTTTTTTCCTGTACTAGGAATAATCCCGCGCGATGCGCGGGTTGAAGGAAAGAAACAAAAGAAAGAAGAAAAAAGATTGACAAATAAAAAAACGAATCTTATTGAAGAATAAAGGATTTGAGCCCGCGCGATGCGCGGGATAATAGTTTTTGTACATGAATAAATTTCACTAATGAATCACAGTATCATTCTACTAAAAAATTCAGGTAAAAGTAGAATGATGAATACATATAAGAAGCATTGATTTGATCACCAAACCTATATTCCAATAACAGTGTCAAAGATTTGAAACACGAAATCATATTCCTTGACCTGACGAAAGACAATCAAAGACTCAGGGAGATTGAATACTACTTGTTGCCAAGAACTGCGTGAAGGTTCAAGATAGTCTGTTCCTCTTCAGGAGAGAATTTGCCTCGTTTGATGTCAGGCCTCAAGTAGTTTATCCACCGTAGCCTGCAGCTCTTCCCGGTTCGATAAAGACCTGCAGAGAGATGGTCACACCACAAGCTTAGATTCATTGCAAATTAAGGTTCATCTATTTCTAAGGCTAATAAATGAAGTACCCGTGAGTTTTGGAAGAGCTCTCCAGCTGATATGGCCATGTTTCTGGATATATGTGGTGAGCTTTTCATCTTCTTCAAGTGTCGAGGAAATACCAGTGACATGGCAGCAAGGAGATCTTCCCAAGTCTTCTCTTCTGTATCTAACAACGGTCTCTCTTCTCTTGTTTCTCCAAGATTTGGTGGCTTGCCCCCTTCCACTGCACCCTCTAACTGCTTCTTATTTCTATTTATATTAAAACCAATGCATCCCTTTCCCCTTCATTTCCATTCACCACGTGCTTCCTTCTGATTCGTGTACCTAAAAAATCATAACGCTTTCAACCTTTCAATTCCATTTCGTATCCTTTCTTTTGTTCTTTTTCTCTCACACTTTCTTTACGCCAAAATCCATTTACTCTTCACATTTTCTTCTCCTTGAAAAATACTTCATTATATTTCCTTTTCTTTTTGTCGTTTATCATCTGCAACAGTTCGAAGGTAACACAAATGTAACACAAGAGACGGAACGCGTCTGCCTTGGACCAAAACACATCCTTTCTCTTATTTTGGGCCCCAAAAGCAGGCAATCATCAGCATCCATCACCCATATACCTTATCAAGCCAGGATTTTGAAATCCATTGTATACTACTGTCCTGAGTCAAAGTTCAATAACAGAGAATAACGACCACGAAACACACGCTTATGTCATCATTGGATTTCCCGATCTTTCATGGTCCTAAATTTAGCATTCATGTTCAGAAAAAAAGGAGCATTCTCTTTCTTTGGAGGTGATCATACGATCATTCATGTTTCAGTTCAGTTGCATCTGCAGATCCTAACAAGCAAAATGTACCAAAAGAATAAGAGGAAGCTAAGGATACTCCGAAAGGTGGGAACTCAGATCCTGAAATGGAAGAAACATGGAATTACCAAAAGGTTTTACTGTGACATTATCATACTTTAATAAATGGGTGAGAAGCAAAAAGAGAGAGAGGATGCTTATGTTGCCCTTACGTTTTCAAGGTGTAGTTCAGATAACAGCGAAGCAATTTTCTCTTCTTCGTCTTTGGACCAAGGAGCTGCTTCCAAGTACTCGAGATATGACATTTCCCAGCATCAAACCCGATTGCAGCCGAAACCTGAGGAACACCAGATGAACTCGAAAATCATGCTTGATCATACATTTCAGTACGCCCGACATCACCATATTCAATAAAGAAACTAAGTAGCAAGTAACATCTCATTGCAAATTCACATTGCAAATTCAGATTCAGCATTGGAAAATTCTTAAATCGTGTTCTTGGATTTAGCAAGAGAAATATGAGTTGCAAGTAACAATAAGGAATGCAACAGTTTTTTACTTTCCTCAACGTCATAATTCAATAACCAAGTTCAAGTTGAATATTTCTCACATTACCTTCAAAATTCCAAGAACCCTAGGCACGTCATGTCTCATCAGCTTCTTCCTCAGATCCCTACACTACATCAACATCAACGTTTCGATATATACCTCAACGTTATCACTATCCGACAGCGTTAATAGATGAATATCGTGACATAAACGACAGCGCTAATAGATGAATATCGTGATTTACAATCAGAGACATAAACGACAGCGTTAATAGATGAATATCGTGATATAACAACATGGTCACAATTCTTACACGGATAACCCATGGAAAGGCTGCTCAAAGAACCATATCCGGCCTCCATAGATCATTTGAAAGTGCAATAGAGGGCAGTATCAGCGAGTCCTATTGTCTGTAAATTGCATCAACTATATTCAAGTGAGAATATTCCTTCGGCCTACAGCTGCAATTCTCATTAGTAACATTATAGAGAGATGAATGAGTAGTTCGAAGGAATAGGAAAAACAGGAAAATATGCTTCTTCGAGATATTCATATTAATTATAGAGAGCCGAATGAGTGAGAATATTCTCGGAACACCACGGATAGTATTCCTAGAATCGATTCTGAGAGACGCGCGGTATTCTAATATATATCATGAGAAATCAGAATGGCTGAGAAGCCAGGGATTTATCAAATTTTAATATATATCAAACGCAGAACAGAACATCTACGAACCCAAGTCGACAAAACCCTAAATCCTAAACACGTCACATGTAAACTGCAACTTGAATCAATGAAACCATGTTATTTGCAGACAACCTATAAACCCTAGACAAATAAGAAAGCATTCCATTGTGCGAAATACCAGGAAAAAAAAACACCCAGTGATACGGTAATTTCGAAAGAAAAGGTACGAAACAGAACATAAACTCGGGGAGGCGGCGAACGAAGGGTCGGAATTCATCGGATCCGCGAGTGGGAAGAGACGGCCATTGTTACAGTTCCTACGTACTTCATCCCCACAATGCTTCTGCTTCTAAGAACTCAAGTAAAAGCACATGGCCCTTCTCCGACAAATGGAAGGACACAGACGACTAAGGGACATTAGGAATTAGGAGAGCCAGAGAACAGACGTTGTCGGATTTTGAGTTTAAAAAGTGTCTAAAGACTGTAAATCTCATCTAAGGCAAATAAAAGGAGATTCAATTCAAATACAGCTCAAACGGTCTCATCTTTAGCTTCATCAAAACCCACGCCTGCTTTGTTCCTCTGCCACATTCACTCTGATTGCTCTCCCCTCCAAGTTATGCGAGTACAGAGAGAGAGAGATGGAGTTCGTAAAACATTCAGTGATCTTACAATGAGAAAAACGAAATGAATGCTGGCAAGAAACTGACATGGATTTGTGTTAGAAGATTAGGATAAGCGTACCTGTCCGTCAAGGGCAGCAATGGCATCATGGAGTTCGGTCTCGTTAGACATTGTAACAAACCCGAATCCACGTGAACGACCTGTCTCACGGTCAAAGACTACGCGAGCATCCACAACTTTACCGTGTTCACTGAAAACTTGTTCTAAACGGGCATTGTCAACATCCCATGGGAGATTCCCCACATAGACCCCGTATGCGGGCTCATACACCCGAGGTGCGCGTTCAGGACGTGATCCTCTTGGAGCTGCCTTGTTTAGAGTGAGAAGCCGACCATTGAATTCCTGTATTTGTAAAGAATGTAAAACCAAAATGAAACAAGCCGACACACAAACAAAAGCACATGTCAGGAAGCCTTCAATACGGCCCAGACGACTCCAGTGCAAACTCAAGACAGTGGAACAAGTTTCTGTACTTTGTGACAATAAATCACAGTTTTGTTATACGCTAAAAGACAAAGACTTTCTTATTAATTCTTAAGAGAACCTTTAGAGGGGTTGTTTGTGCCCCTGACTTTGGACTACGCACCAACAAAAGAGACTAAAGCAGAACAAAGAGCAAAATCAGTCATCTCCGCAATGCTTCTCCTCTTAGATGAAGAGGTTATGAGAGAGAGGAATAATGGGAGATAGAAACTGAAAGACATTTGGGGTGGGAGAAGAACAAACAGTGTAGCAAAGGATAGGTTGGTAATTTTTTCAAAAATGTTGACGTGGCTTCATGTAAAGCGAGAATGGCTGAGAATTGAGGAAAAACTTGCCTTATTAATATATAGATTGTTAGCTTTCCACGTCAGCACTGATTATTTAAAATATAATTTAGACATTGGAATTAATTTTGGATTAAACGTATTATAATGTGAACACTAACAGAGAGAATAATTTAATTTTAAACCTGATGTAATTGGATTGAAACGTCTCTGTCTCTTCGTATCTCTCACCTCCAGACCAAAACGCAGCTTTCGACCTCTCACCTCCAGACTTTGGACCTCTCACCTCCAGACCAGACGATTGCTTTAGTTAGGCTAAGCGAGAGCAGAAAAAAGGACCATGAAAGAATTGCCGCCTAAGCATTATTGCAAAAACTTATATTGGCCTGAAAGCGGGGCAAGAGATGGTGAACCAATGATTTGCTCAAATTTCGACGAGCAACGAGGAAAATGGTGCGCCAGTGACGAGGAATAAGGGTCGATATTCGAGCTCCGACGACGCCGACAGTAGGCAGAGGAAGCGAAATATAAGCTGAGCGAAGAGGAGGAGGACACGACAGAGGAGAAGCCGGAGGATGCGAAGCCAATCGGGAAATTGCTTACGGTTATGGGTAAAGGGAGATACGGTATGTTTTTTCATCTTTTCCCTTCGTGATGTTTCGGGATTGTGAATTGCTGAGAGGAAGATGCAGCGGTGGAGAAGGAGTTCCCCGTCGTCTGAATCCGCTAGTGGAGCTATTTTGAATATCGATGCGCCTTCGGGTTCTGATACCGTGGAAGCGACGGAAGAGATACGTGCGGGGGAAAGATCTATTATGGAAGAAGATCCAATTGATGAGCGGAAGCAATGGGATTAATTGGAGGAAGGAATATGAAGAAAGGCCAATGCTTGACAACAACCAGTGAAGAAAGGCATTCTTAAATTTGAGGTATTTGGATACTGAATCTGCTAATAGATCAACCGATTGCTTCCAAAGCCATTTTCTTTTGGTTATGTAGAACTCTTGGAGTCGTTGATGGTATGTTTTGCGGAAAAAAGCTCAGTTGTTTGGTTGATCCATTAGAACATTCAGTGTCCAAATTCTACCGTGTGAGTCACATTAGGGGGATTTACTTATGATTTGCCTACATTGTCTATCTGTATTCTACCTGATTGCAAAAGGGTGTATTACAACACTATAAAGGTGAACTTAGTAAACATACCTTATAAATCTCAGATGAAGTAATTAGAATCTTGAACTGATGACATGTGCATGGATACAGGTTCGGGTGCCAAGTGTACTCATGAAGATGGTTCCTATGGGTGGCCAGTTCTCATGGGAATCCTACAATGAAGCAAGCCCTTCTTAGAAAGATGATGGTACGTTTACATTGGATGGGCTCGCAGAACAGATAAACATGACCAGAGACAACACCGACTATCTCTGGTACCTCACAGAGTGAGTGTAGTTTGAACACGCCTGGTGAAGAACTCTGAACCTTAACGATGAATCATTATTTCCATGGAACCTATTGATTTATTCTTCTCTACTTTCATGGATCTTCAGCATCACTATTAGTCTTGATGAGAAGTTCTTGAAGGCTGGTGATGATCCTCTTCTAAGCATTTGGTCCGCTGGGCATGCACTATTTGTATTTGTCAATGGACAGCTTGCAGGTATAATCAGATAACCTATAAGACAACTTGACACAGTGTAGCTTGAATTTGTGTTGAACGCCTATGTTATTCTGTTTTAGGGACCGCATATGGAGGCTTGAACAACCCAAAACTAAGCTTTAGCCAGAATATCAAGTTACATGCTGGAGTGAATAACTTGCTCTGTTAAGCATCACAGTGGGTCTTCCGGTTAGTTTTCACTACTTCAACAGATATATATATATATGTATATATATATATCATGTTTTTTCTCCCCACAAGATGATAATGTTCTAAGCTTTCGAAGCTCTTACTTGCTCACAGAACGTAGGGCTGCATTATGAGACATGGAATGCCATTTAACACATACTGTCCAAGACATTCCATTTCTTTTGCCTAATGCTATGTGTTAAATGATGCACAATAGGTTAACACATGCTGTCCGAGACATTGTTTTCACTTGTGAATACAAATACCATGGAGAGCGTGCCCAGGTGATATTTCCATATCCATTTTTTCAGCTGAGATTCCTCTACCAGCATTGTTTATGTGTAGTGTTTTTGTTTGTGGTGATGCAATTATATTCCATCAATTTATGCAGATGGTTGCAATATATCTATATTTTATACCTCCAGATTCTTAGTCCTCGAGCTCGTAAAAATGTGAATGTCAGTGATATCAAGGTTGAAGTCTGCATCTTTGCTTTCGATATGTTATATTTGAATGGTCAGCATCTACTACAGGAAAATCTGAGCGTTCGACGAGAAGTGAGCCATATCGTTAACTCATAGACATATGTCTTTCACTTTGATGAAAATTTTGTGCAAAGTTGCAATTGTGAATATGGATTTTTCTTTGAACATAATCTATATGATTCTTTGAGGAAGAGCCTGGTTAATTTCAGTTTGGAACTGCTCTAACGTCCAATGATCTTGAAGAAATACAAAAATTCCTTGATGCTACTGTTGATTCAAGGTATATACTAGGGGACTAAACTTTTATAGAATGTCTTTTAAAATTATTCTGTTTTGGAGGATTTCTAGAATTCCATCTGACACAAATAAGATCCTGATATTTGGAGACTTTGGCATACTTCTACTGTTTCATTTTGTATATGGGGAAGTAAAGTATGTCTATTCCTGATATTCAGTCACTTGACTTTTGTATAGCCCTAATTACTTTCCGGTGGTTGGAAGAGGCAGGCAGAAGCATGGATTAGTTTATAATTTTAGGATTAAACTACCCAGATGATGTATCACACTCATGGGTCTTGACCGGAACGAGGATAAACAAAGAGAATAAGAAGTATAGGCCGGGATGGAGATGCTGGAGGTTGTGGTACCCGCGCGATTAAGGTAGTCAACAGTGATGCTGGCTATTTGGAATGCCGGGGATTAATGTAATGAATCCCCCTAGTTTGAGAGAATTTATTGTCTGAATATGGTTTCAGGTGGTTCTAAATGGAGGACAAGTGGTTTCTTGGAAAAATGAATGAAGAGAAGAACTGTTTTATATGAGCAAAAAGGTAAGCTGACAGATTAGATGCCTTCATTCATCATCTTCTCCTTACTGTTTCTATTTTGGTTCCAGGCTCAGTGGAGGCCATCAAAGGCAATCAGGGGTGGGATACCTGTCTGTTTTTCTCAGGTTAGGCATCTCAGATTATGGACAATACTATTAACCTCTGGTGCATCCATTTGGATTCCACATTTCTTTTTTTAGTTTGGAAATTTTGGTGCACTTGAGTGACATGGATTTGCCCGCAATAGAGTCTGGTCATTTGACACGATCCTTCGCCTCTTCCTCCGGATAACCACCAATCAACTGTTGATTTGGTATTGAAGTCTATAGAAGATGATCTCAAGATATGGCCTCACAGGTGCATATGAAAAATGTTAGAATTATTCTTCTTCTTATCACACTCATCTAACTATACTATTCTCTTGTCTTTCTGTTGCAGCTTTGAACTTCGTATAACCTCAGGATTCACTAGAACCATTTCTGTATGTGTTTAGCTTAATGGCTGTTTGGAATGCCCGGGTTGTGTAACATGCTGGTTTGCTATTATAACTAGAATTGTAGGAGTGATGATGGCATAGCAAGGCTAATGATATTGGTGACTGCTTTCGTCAACAGGATAATTCTGAAAAAGCCGATACACGTGGACGTCGGTTTGAGTATAGTAGGTGATGTTACATTGGTTGGAAGATCTTCCATGGAGATCCAATTACAAGAACATTTGAGGTACCGATTTCACTATTTTTAATGTCTCGGTTCTTTGAAATTTTGTTTAGTCTTGAATGGCCTTCATTGCTAATCGCGAACTTAACCAAGAGCCATAATGAGTTACATACACTATTGGATTCTCATATATACCGCACAGTAAAAAACTATTATAACTCCTACCATCATGTTGCCTGATCTGCATCTTCTTTCCAATGGAAATATTTAGCAGATGCCAATGACCCTTCTGGGTCAGTTGCTCTCGAGGCGAACTTTTCGTTTGTGGCTCGAGATGTTAAGACAGACAAGTCAACTCCGATCAACCCAATCATTCCGAAAACTGAACATGAGAAATTTCTTTGGAAGGAACCAAAACAAAAGGAATAAACTACGAAAACAAAAAAGAGGAAAAATTAAAGAAGAGCATGAGAGGCAGAAAGACTTGGATAGGCTGAATGAGCTACTAGCTGAAGGAAGGGTGTTCTTGGACATGCCAACTTTATCAGATCGAGATAGCATTCTAATAAAGGATACTTCGCATGAGAACTCTTTGATGTGCCAGCCACGACAAAGGAATGTTCATGGCCTTTGCAAATGCTCACACCTTTGCAGATGTAGCCCCATGTTTTCTCGAAGTTGACCGTGTTTATTTTATTAGATCGGTGAACCTGCTTTTTATTCATAAATTTCATTTATTTATGATTCATTCAGAAAAGAGTGATGATATTTTGGTGTATCACTATAGTTAACTTCAGACTGAGAATTTTTTTCTACTAGTGCAGGTGGATGTTGGAAACTTCCTTCTTCTCAAGTTTCGGGTTCTGTACACTGAAGCTAACACTTCAGCTGAACCATTGATAAACATAGAAGTTGTAGCTCCTGTTACACGGCCCGAGCTCAAAGCTAGCGAAGTAAGAAAACAAATATTTACTTTTTGTGGCAACCAGTAAGAAAGCAAAATTTTATCTTATATGGAATTAGGAAGAGTAAAAGAACTTGAAACGTTGTGGTGATATGATTTGGTAGGTTTCCAACACTTTTTACTTCACCTTCAGTGTGCGATATGCGACTATGAATGATGGACTTGCGATAAGGAATGTGGTTCCAGAAACAGAATAAGAAGCGAAAAAGGTGTTTAAACTCATAGATGTTGAGAGACCTTTCACCTCGTTGCCCTCAAACGTTCATCACATCCCAACCGAGGGATGTGGATGAACAATCATGACTAAGGAACATCTCCAGCGCATCGTCCTAGCTCGCAAATCGATAATTTCATAGTAAGTTCCTTTTTTATTTCGGTTCTATTTATGTTTGGTTTCGGTTATTTTGAGTCTCGAATTCCGTTCCCACTTTGATATATTGAAGCTTCATTCAATGACAAGCTAAGTTGGGGGCGGTTGGGCAAGGAGATGCGTCAAGCTCTGCGTCGGCGACTAACCAAAGGTGACCTAAGTCGGTGAACCGAGGGCGATGGTAAGTTCAATCAACCTTTTCTTGGAGGCTTGAAGTCGCTTCTCTTTCTGCTTCTAATTCATTTCTTTACTACCATATGATTGATTTGTTAGAGAGGCTGATGCATCGCCATCCCGCAATCGCGTTTCCACTGTCGATGAATGGGTTCATGACCTGTCTCTCAATCGTTGGATCACCTCCGAAGGTTTCGTTTTCAGGCGTTGTATCCAGTGTAAGTCGATTCGTTTTTTCTGGAATTCACTAACTATGTTTTTCTTTTATTCGATAATTATTTTGATTCCAGTTTAAGCAGAATGTTTTTGGACCAGTATAGGTGTTCTCATTTATCCAATAAAGCTGTCGAATTAGGGTTCATTGTTTCATAATTGGAAGTTGATGAATCAGATGAACTCACTGCCATCTATTTTGTGGAGTACATGTTTGAAAGAGCAGATGGCTGCAAAATGTTCCACTGAAGACTCATGCATCGAGGATGCCAAACTGTTCTTGGAAATGCAACTAATGAGAGGTAGCTGTTTCTAACAAATAACTGTTTTCCTTGGAGCTTCTTCTGACTCAGGGCCATGGGGGAATCAGTACAAGAAAGAGAACTCTCATGCCGATAAGCTTTAGCAAGCGAGAGCAGGAGAAAGGAAAAGGAATGAATTGTTGACTGAGTATTATTGCAAAAGCTTATATTGGCCTGAGAGAGGGGCCTAGACAACACGTCATTGACGATGAGGAAGCCGAAACTTGGCCAGACTGAGGAAGGAATCGTGGCTAGAGTTTCAAGAGCCCGATCCTAGGTGCTCAAACACTATTAGAGAGCTAGAGGAGAATCTCAATCAGCGTTTTTTATTGTTCTTCAGAAAATCTGAACTTGATATTGACGTTTTGTAGATCTATCATTCTTAATGTAAAAATCGGTAAAGAGACTATGTTCTTGCCGTAGTTGTTGTAAGTTGTTGTTTCAACCTCTTGGTTTAATCCATGTATGAGCATTATTACTTTATTTGATAACTTTGTTTCAAAGCTGCAAAATGGTACTCATGATTCAATCTATTTTTCTGTTATTGTTTAATCATTTTAAGGATTTTGAATTTGGGTTTGCTATCAGAATTTAAATGTTTTTATTTATGGAACATTTAGGTTTCTGATCTTAGAATCATTATGCTTTACAACAACTTAACTTGTGAACATGGCATAAAAAAATGATATGCGGTTTTGATGTAATCATGTGAGGCATGTTCTGCCTTGCATCTTCATTGTTAATTCAAGGAGTATTTAAATTGGTGATGATGTTGATGCAGGTGGATGGGGACTACCTAGACGGAGTAATGGGTTCGAAGGATTGAAAATGTTATCCGACTGTGCTCTTTTATGCTTCGTGGTGCCAAGTTTCATGTTGTTCGCGCTAAATTTGATGCCCTTCATTTACTGTTTCCTCAAATAAAGCATCTAGTGTTGAAGGTGATGATTTTCTTTCCGTCTCACCTAGCTTAGTTATGGACTTATGACAAGAGGGCTTGTTTAGAAACTATCAACCAAAATATTTTGTTTTAATCATAACTCGCCATAAAAAATTGTATTCAAATAACTATTGTATTTTTTTACAGATATAGATACAATAGCCATGTTTATTTGTTAAAATCACTACGATATTTTTATATACAAAAGATAAATAAACGCTCTCAATATAACATATCGATTAACAAAATTAAAATCAACTTGTGCATCATAATCTAGGGTAAATGCAATGGAACGCGATTAATTATTACTTAGTTAGCATCTACAGTGTTAGAGAAAAAAAATATCATGGACACACGTATTAGAAATGGAATCCTCATTCCAAGAATTATTTTATCGCCAACTCATTACAACCCTACCATTTATGTTGTAAAGAAGTCAATTTTCCGTTAGACTACGTTATGCAATGACTATAAACAAAAGTTAAGGAATAAGTTTGAAACAAATTGTATCTACCGAAACCAGTATTAAGCCAGTGTCAAATATACGTAGCCATGTGTGGTTTCTACTCATGGGTTGAGAATCGTTGATTAGGCCAATTGCTCTGATCGAAAACCGATTGTAACAAACATTGTCTATAGATAATTTTTCACGAGTCTAAATAATTCTCAAGGCAAGTGTCACTCTACATCCTTACAATGTCTTTTAAATCATTTATATTAATTAATTTATTTGCTTTCATTTTTATTTTTAATATTTTCGCTTTATCAACCTATTTTGTTAAATAGATAAGCATTTAGTATTTTTGCTTTATTAATCTATTATGGTATTTTTTTCCGCAATAATTTGCTCACCTTGTTTGAACTATTTCAAATACAGAAAATATGTCGTAAAAATATCGATATGGGATGGACTTGCTATGCATTTTTGTTCAGATATTGTTCAAATGATTGTAAAAAAACAACTATGATCGTAACAGTCGTCATTCCCATTATGATCAAAGGTATTACAAAATTAAATTAACATTTATATTAATTAATATTTTTTCAAGATTCACATTGTTGCGTAATTATCCTTTGCAAATGTATCACTCAGGTTTGTTAACACTTCAACCGTTACGCTCCATAATATCTACATCAATAAAAATCTTAAGAGAATCAAGAGATTCAAATAAAATTAAGTTTTAAAGATTTCCAAGTTATGTTCATACCTCAATAATTTTTTTAATCACGTTATAAATTAAATTTAGTACTTAAAAATTATGCATGTAAGGATAGAAAAAACAATAATGTGAAAAACTCTTGTCTAACTAATGTGATTACTTTCTACAACAAATTACGTTTTAAAATTTTAAAGATATTATGAACAAATCGCAATGTTATTTTACATTACATTTTCTAAAACTATTATTTAAATTTTTACTTTGAAAATTTGAATTCGTGTATTTGTATTAGACGATACATATATCAAATATCATGAGTGTTTGAGTTATTGAATTATCTACAACATTTTAAAAAATACAATTTAATTACTACAAACCCGCGCAACGCTCGACATTCTAACAATTTTTATATATAAAAAATATGTTAAAATTTGTTAACAATACAAATATGTTTATTGAAATTTTACATTCTAACTATGTTCTCCCTCGAAATCTAAAGATATTCAAACAACCATTTTTTATTTTGTAGTAATTTCTTTTTCTTTTTCACTGGTTAAAAATCCCGCATTTGATTAAAAAATGAAGCGGCTTAGGTATCTTCAATCATTGAGATTTGCATGTTTAATATTCATAATAACTAATATAATTTTAAAATTTTTATTTTTTTGCCGAATTATTAAAAGATTGTACAATAATAAACTTTACATATATCATCTTGATTTCAAAAGAAAATGTCACACACTAATATATTATTCTTTAAAAAAATGTATGTATAAATAAGACAAACTAAAGATTTCATCATTATAAATTCAATATCGATAATAGATTAATTTAAACATTGAAACAAATATTTAAAATAAGTTTAAATAATTATTCATTACATTATATAAAGTTATATTATTCTATTATTTTAAAATTAAATAGATAAAAATATTCAAATAAAATAAAAACTTAAAAAAATCTGTGCAAATCGATTGAAGAGATTTTGGTTGAAAACAAAATTGATTAGCTCATTAATAGATTCTTTTCTTTGTCTCTTTCATTTCTACGATCAATTAACATTTGTTACGAAGAAGACATAAGTGAATAAGACTATCTGGTTATCTATATTTTTGCAATAAGTGATTATTGGGATATTTTCTTTGTGAAGTTGTGGCGAAATTCTGTATTTGGAGAATAAACTTGATTCTTTAAGTTAAAGGATCTCAATTCATCGTTCTCATATATTAGTTCGCTACTCTAGCTTCATCGAATATTTTTATTTTTGTAACGCTTCTATTTTTTATTAAGTTTAACCATAAATATCTCGCACAAATATTTGGCTATTTATAAGTCCTGGAAATTGAATCACAATAAAAAAACATATATCTGACACTTGATGCATATTATTAAACTTTAAAAACTATTTGAAATGCACTATAATCAGATTATATTGATCCGTTATTCTAAAATTAATTACATCAGATTATATTGATCCGTTATTCTAAAATTAAATAAATTATCATATGCAAATAAAATCAAAATTGATCCACAACAAGGAAGCATGTCATAAGCCTAATGAATCAAAATTGACCAGCTGATATGGCTACCATGTCCTCATTAAGGCATATGAAATTCTGAGTAGTGACTCCGGTTGACTTTGGGTCTTGCATTTATCAATCTGATAGAATTTTGAGATTTCGCGCAAATTGAATTGCACTACACTGTAGGAGAGCGAGTATAAAAGGAATACGACATTATACAAACTGTAAGATAAATATATTTAAACTATCACAAATCCAGGCGTAGCACGGGTATCATCTAGTTTACATAATTATGTTTTTTTTCTTGTTTACCAACCAAGAAATAACTAAAAAAAAATGTGGTTTAACATTTAACTCAATCAATGAGGTTTTTTCTATAAATTCAGATATTGGTTTAGTACCACCATCTATCACCCCAACACCAAATATGAATTTTTAGTTGAACCTAATTTGAATATAGAAAGATCTATACAGATATTGATATTGGTGTTAACAATCATGTTTACAATGATTTATCTTTGTTATCTAAAACGAATTCCTTTACAAACACAATTGTGACTTTACTTGATGGAGAGAACATTCCTTTTCACAATCTCTACTTCTTGGAAAAATCACTTCATCATATCCTTTGATGTTCATATACTTTTGATCTCTACATTAAATGTTCAGTCATTCTTCATTTGACAAAATAGAATTTATATCCAACTATTCTTTTAATCTCTCACATTAAATGTTAGGTCATCATGCATTTAATAAAATCGAATTTCGAACCAATTATTCTTCTATCCTTCGTCCTCTTGGGACAATCTTACTCATTGTCCAATATATCGCCAAACCAAACACATTCGTCTCTTTTTTCATTTCAAACAACAATAAATTATGTTTTCATTTTGATATCATCCGGATCAATATTTGATTCCATTTCTTGTAGAAATTGTTGAAGGTTATAAATATTATTTTACATTAGTTGATGATTGCACTCGTGTTATCTAGATTTGTCTTTTAAAATTAAAATCAAGGTTTTAATAGTTTTTTTCACCTTTCTAACCTTAATAGTCACTTAATATAAAACTAAAATCAAATGTAGAAGTGATAATGCAAACACTACAATTCACTTCTAAAGGCATATTTTACTATTTTTCTTTAGCTTACACTTCACTATATTCGTAATGTTGCTAGGGTCCTTCTTTTTCAATCTCAGATTCCTATATTGTATTCTCAATGTAATTTACTTAATTAAAATGACTTTTGCAAAAATTTTAAACAATGTGACACCTTATGAATTTACTGAATTAGGTAGACCTAAAAGGCAAACTAATATACCTCATAATCATACATTTTACTATTGTTATCAATTGCATTATAATTGTATTCCTTATTCTTCGTCTACATCTTATCCTATTTATGAATCCATATATTATTATAAACATTATCCTTTGAATATTAATGATAAGAGCCTAAATTGATATTATATCATTAGCAAGATGAATGAACATATTCAAAACCTTTAATAAATTGATAAGGAAACTAAAACTTGTTCGTTAGTGGATGAACGCCCTAACTCCATTACAACTCAATTTATGAACTTTAAACTCAACGACTATGTCATCAAACTTTTGGTTTTAGTGTTAGTAAGTCGTTGAACAATCACATTCGATTCAAAGAGTGTCGTGGCTATATCTGAAAGAAATAGCTTGTAAATTATTTTTTCGACTAATAATTTGGTTAAGCATTTATAATGAAATTCCCTCAACTTAAAAAGACGAAAAATAAACTACAAAATTAAAATAAAGAAAATAATAAAAATTACAATTTCGCTCAACGAATATTATTGCTCGTTCAAGTTTTGGTTTAGCGAAATTGATTGAAAATTAAATTATGTTTATAACAATATAATTTCACTTGAGTTGAGCAAAACATTGCTCAAACGAGTGTTTTGGTCGAAATTTCATTTTGGTAAAAGCAAATGTTAGATCGGTCAAGCATTCCTCAAACATGGTGTACTCGGGTCATTTCAAGCCTTTGTTGATCGATGGAAAACAAATGGTATGCTCGAGCTCAGAAAATGTTTGCTCAAACTTATCACTCTCCATTCTCAACCGCAAAAGGGCCACAAATGCTTAATCATGATTGCCGCCTTGTTGTTGCTTTGAAGCTTCCTCGCTTTTACCCTCATAATTGATGTTTGTATGTTTTATGCAGTGTTCGTCGTCTCGTCCTCATCTTTTTCTCAATATTCAAAAGGATTTAACCTCAATTCAAATTTGTCTTCTGTATTCAAATGACTTTGATAAGCAATGATGAATGTAGAACTAACATTGTACTCACCCAACAGTTTGATCTTGTATGTAGGAGGTGTAAAATGAGTTCTCGACTCATGAGCCAGTTCTAGCTCGGATCATATTTGAACGAGTTGAGCTGGATATTTTCCAGCTCGTTTAAAAAATGAGCTGACAAGTTGAGCCGGAAACGAATTAGAGCTTAGGCGAACTGACTCGCGAGTTGAGTACAAAATCACATACAAATCATATGTTTTCCTATTTCTACGTATTATACATATTCTTTGCATTTAAATAAATACTATTAAGGAAAAATAACATATAATTTACATATTATTATTATTATTTCCTATTTTTACCAAATTAAAATATTTTATTAACAAATACAGAAAAAATATTTTAAAAATATTATAAAAATAAGTTTATGTAATCAATATTTTATTTGATATTCGATAAATTTATTTAGGAATTAGTATTTTGATATTTAATAACTTTATATTCAAATTAATTTTTTTATGTTTTATATATTTTATTTTGTTTGATGATGACAAATATATAATATTAATATATTACAACTCTTTTACATTAAATAGTCTGGCTCACGAGCCTTCTCTATTTTGGGCGAGCTGAGGTGAGATTTTCTAGTTTATTTTGAAAATTATCCTAGCTAAGTCAGCTCGTTTTCTGGAGAGCTAATAGCGAGCTGAGTCGAGCCAACTCATTTACACCCTATTTGTATGTATTGTCGTAGACATGCTAAAGAAATTTAAATGGCCAAACTCCTCGCAACGTAAGTTTGATTTACATAGTTTCGGAAACCTCTCCTGGTGTTGGGATGAAATAAAACTTTATTTTGACTCTTATTGGAATGTTTAGTGTATTATTCTTTTTACCACTCAGTGTTCAACTTTTCCTTTTCATGAAGCTATCTAAAAAATTTGTAACACTATCAACAATCCTATTATACGAACTCTGCAGATGGTAGTAACTCCCCCAAGACTCAAGATTTTGTTTAATCAATGCACACCATAAATTCGAGAGGGTCATGTTCACAAACTCAATTTTACTGTCAGTTTGTGGCTGACACGTAGTAAAAAAGAGTAACTTGGTGTCTATCTTAGAATATAGCATTTTTCAAAAGTAACTAAAAGACTTAGCATCCCTATTAGAAATAAATCTAACTAATCCATGCAAATGTACCACCTCCTTAAAGAATAAGGAGACTATGTGCAATGTGTCGTTGGTTTTATGTCTTGGAATAAAGTGCATATTATTTTTAAAACCTATCAATCACAACAAACATCGAATCCTTTGTCGTTTTAGAGCGTGGCAATCATAGCAAAAAGTCCATAGAAATGTTGGTCATGGCCACTAGGAATTGGTAAAGGAGTAAACAAACCATGTGGATTAATTCATGATTTCGTTTTCCTATTGTCCATGCATTGACCACAAATTCATTCCGCGTCCCTTCTATTGTATGGCATCGTAAATGTTCTAACAAATTAGACAAGGTCTTGGTCCCTCCAAAATGACTCATTAGTGCACCTCCATGTGCCTTCACATAGGCAAATCTTGTAATGAATAGTAGAGGTAAATAGAGTTTATTCTCATGAAATAAATACCCATAAAACATATAAGATAGAACTACCATAGTCTTTTAACAAGCTTTGAATAATTTTCCAAAATGTAGACTAAATTCCTTGTCTAGATGTGACCTAATCCTAATCAAGTTTAATATTTTTACCTAGATTAGACATTCTGCAAGGATACAGACCATGTAGTACAATGGTCAAATATAAAGACTAAATAAGATTAAAACTAATGATTTCACAAAAACTATGGTAATAAAAAAAAAGACGTATAGGTGTATCTAGTCTGAACAAAGGAAACAAACTACAATTAAAATTATATACAAATGAAATGGTACCTCTAAGCTTGAGAAGTTTTCTTACGTATATGAACTTGCTAAAGGTTTTGAATTTTTTTTGTTTCTATCGGGAAATTCAATCATCCTAAATGGATCTATCTACTCTCGTAGTCTAGATTCTATTCTAGCATGTAATTCATTAACGTCTCCATGTAATGATCCACATAAAAAATATATTATCAATAAATTTACCTACTCTCGTAGTATAGATTCATATCCAACAAATAAATCATCAACGTCTATGACCCAATGTTGAATGCATTATCGTCTAATATATCATCATCCCTAAATAAATTGACCTATCTATCGATATGATCATTCATGTCTATCTAATGCATACAATCTAGTCTAATCTCACGTCTTCGTCTAAATTAAACCATTTGACAATCAATCGATGGGACCCATTCAAGAATTGAAAGAATAAAACATGTATGAAATCGTGGAAACAAAGACAACAAATATGATCATTAAGTATAATGAAATCGTATAGCGTAAAACACGGATCAAATCTATGGATCCACATCTTAGAAAATAAATACAATAATAAAAAAATGAAAAAGAGAGGATTTAGAGAAGCACAACTAATCTCTTGTCAGTTGCCACCAGGACCTCGCCTTTGACTCATCATCACTGAGAGTTCGATTTTTCTTATATATTCCTAATAGCTTCTTCCCTATTCCGCATGAAGAAGCTACTAAGACTCTTGGTTTTTCTGCCTTTTCCATTTCTTCCCATCTCTCCCTTATATGTAGACTCGTTCTCGATTAATAGAAAAACTTTCCATCATTTAAAACATTCAAAATTTAATATATTTAGTTAATTAGGTAAACAGCTCGCTCAAATTGACCTCTTGTAGGGTAGAGGAGTTGGTTGATATGGGCTTTTAAAATGCAAATTAACAGTTTCAGACATATAGCTCGATCGAGTTGAATTACGCTCAGGTACAACAAACTTATGGGTGTGAAAACCATTTACGTATGATTGAGTGCTTGATCGAATTGGTCTCTGTTCGGGTCAAACTAATCCTCTGGAATGTCTTTGATATTTTATATTGAACAAGTCATTAATCGCTTTACCAGAGAAAATCCTCTTGAAATTTTGAACATCTTGATTCAATATGCTTGACTGAGTAATTTTGTATTTAGTTCGAGCGTTTCCTCTATTTTTGTCTTTGATGCTCGATTTTTTGCTGAATGTTTGTCATGTTTCTCCATAATGTAGTCTTTAGTCGTTATTGCATGCAAGATCATAAAATCATTCAAAAAATGTAAAAAGTAATAATAAAGAGACTAAAACAATCCGAAACGTAGTAAAAACATGCAACTAACTATGGAATGAAAACATTGTGATCATAGACCAACTTTGCATGAATCTTTATTAACATGATCAAAACTCAACGTTCTTGCATTTAATGAAGAAATCAAGGTATAACGTCTTGATAGTGCAACCACAACTACATTTTCTTTATATACAAGAATGTTTCAATAAATTCTACCTATTTTTAGGCGTAAAATTAAGTTCGTGTTGCTTTTCAAATTCTTGAGTGACTCGTGATCGGTGTGGATCACAAACGTTTTAGGCTATAAATAATGTTGCAATATAGTCAAAGCTCGCACCAGAGCATACATGTGATTGTCGTAGGTGAGATAAACGAGTTGTACACCATCTAACATCTCTCTAAAGTATGTGATCAGTTTCCCATCTTGCATAAATACTACGCCAATACCTAAACAAGAAGCATCGAATTCAATCTCAAATGTTGAAGCGGAAATAGTTAAGAAAATTAAAGAGAATTAATCAATTTTCTTTCGAAGTATGAAACTTTTTGTCATGCACGTATCTTATTTGATTCCCACATTGTATTTTATCATTTCAGTCAAACAAAAAAATTATAGTGATGTATCCTTCACAAATCATTAATAAAAAAACAAGACGATCATGAAAAATTTGCACTTTCCCAATAGGTTTAGGGTTCGATCAATCCTTAATGGCTTCGACTTTATCATTGTCGACATGTATGCATCTATAGTGATAATGAATCCTAAAAACACATTTTAATATGTATGCCTATATCTTGATAACGAATTCTAAGGTGTATCAAAATGCACTACAACATATTGTCATATAAAGCTTTTCATGACATGATTCATCAACCACATGAACAAACTAGTTGCATTGATTAACCTTAATGGACATGGTTTTCCCTTCATGTCTTTCCTTTATTTTATCATGATGGTTTCAACACTTACGATCTATATTAGAGAGTACACCCAACTATACAATTCATATAACACATAATCTATCCTACATATAAAGTGATGATACTTTAACATGATATTGTTAATTACGTATTTCAATTTTTATGCAAAATATTTATAGATGGAGATATTTTCTTTCATTGTTCCACTAATATATACACATCCTCTATGTGCCATACTTCTTTGACATTAAGATCAATAGAACATCGCACAGTGACATGCTATCATGAACCCTTTTCTATCAACTCCATAACTTTTCATTCTGGTTATTTCATCTCTTTAAGGTTGGTCTTATATGTCAACTTTTTTAGTCTCATATCATAGCCCTCTTTTTTAGAAAATCCTTCCCATAGTGGTCTTGATCGTGATACTTGAAATATTTCACATCACAGTTTCAAAATAATGTATCATTAGTACCTAGGGGTTTAGGTCGTGGTGTACCCATTTTCTGGTCAATCTTGTTGCTCGTACTTTTGAACTGATTGAAGTCTTCTTTTTAGTTACAAGAAAAATTTTCGTATTTTTGAAATGACTTTCCTTCCTCTAACTATTTATCAATATTGATGGCTAGATATAGAATATCTTCCATCTCCAAGTAGTGGTGAGTTTCTACGCAATCATGTGTGGTATCTTCCATCCCATCAAGCCGTTGTTTAATGAATGTCACCTCATCGCGAAGCATATTTCAAAATTCCACCATCATAAGTTGCATATGCATTTTCAACATAGACATACGTTATCCTTCTGGTAGAGCATCATGATAGTTTCCTGAATTTGACCTAGAAAGGAATCACAAAACAAAAAATACGGTTAAAAAAGTCTGAAGAAAGTTAAAGAAAAATGAAAAAATCATACAATCACTCTAAAAGGAGTTTTCAACCAAATTTCACTAGCTTTAATGCGTCGTTCTTAGATTTCCTCATTCAATAGAGTTGAGAGTTCGAAGTCTTAAATTTACAACAAAATCAAAATAAATCAAACTAAACACTTAATGCTACAAGGATTATGATGCAACATATTTTTTTTCTAATCCATATTAAACATGGACAACTTGAACCAAACTTTGATTTTTCGATTACTCTGTTTTTAATCTTACGAGAATGAACAACAACAAATAAACAAAACCAAATTAAGATAGTTAAATTAAACTCAATAATGGAAATCTGGTATCACTTGATATGAGTTTAGATAGAAATTCAATCATTATAAAAATGAAATAATGATTTAAAACCCTTTAATAACTCGATGAAACAACCTAAAACTTATTCATCAATGGATGAACACTCGAAACCCTATTAGAACTTTATTTAAGAATTCTAAATTCAACAGAAAATGCTAAAATTTTATTTGATAGATCTCAAAAAATATCGCGGGAACTACTTTATCTCAACCTTTATAATGACTTTTTTCTAGCTTAAAAGGGAAAAAAACTAAACAACAAAATTTAAACACGATGTTTTGGTCTCATTGAAACAAGGAAATTTATTAATATTGCAATTTTGTTCAATCGAGCATATGATTGTTCGGTCGAGCATTGTTTAATGTTTGTGCAAAATTGGTTGAAAATAATACGATAATTATGAAGTTATGAATTCTATCTGGTTGACCAAAATTGTATTTGGTCAAACATTTTAGCCACAATTTAATTTCGGCCAGCAGAAAATTGGAAAGAAGTTATGCCAATTGAACTTAATGTTTTACTTCAAATCAACACTTTATATGTTTGTTCCTTCCCATGTAACATGTAAAGCTGTAGATACCTTCAAATAATAAAATTCAGTATTAATTGTCTTATAAATAGATATAAAGCCAGATTAATAGTTAAATAATTGATCCAAACTGAAGGCGTAAATTGTGTTGATACATTTAATCATGTTTCCAAAATGGTTAGTGTTAGAATTATGCTTTATTTAACAATTGCACATAACTCTTTCATATCTGAAACAGATATCACAAAGCATTCTTGCATGGAAACATTAAAGAATAAATATATATCATTTTATATTCTCGTTACATACCAAAATAAAAGGAGTTTTTTACTCATCTTTTTAAACTACGTAAATCATTATATGACTTAAAATATCCATCACAAAATGGTGTTATTTAAAAAAACCAAACCTTATCAGTGTTTATTTTACTCATTCCAAATCAAACATGCAAATTCAAGGTTTTACTAATACTTATTAGGAATTTCCACACACTAAAAGGTCAATAAATGGATAATTCGAATTTTTTTCCACAAAAAGCAAATGAGAATTTCACAAAAAGGTGTTAAAACTAATATCAAATAATGACTAATTGTACTTATAAATTAATTTTGATACACTCTCTACTTTGTGAAGTTAATTTTTTTATTACCAATCATTTTTTTAATAATGTTGCAGCAAACAATTTAGTTAATACAACAAGATGAAATGTATAATAATTGACTATCACATAATACAGACCGATTTCTTGAAGACACTTTACATCTAAACTATTAACTAACTGACAGATATAAAGTAAAGTTGCTACTGTAATCTTGATATTTTGTTATGTATTTTTTTAATTGAGTATGTGTATAGTTTGTTATTTAAGAGGTTAACTACATAATTTTATTTTCTTAGTAGACTTAGTATATAAATCTTATAGCACAAAAATTTTGTATTGATTTTTTCATTATTCTCTTCTCTCCCTTTTCATTTTCACTCGAGACGTTCTGTCTTCATAACTCTTATCCTTTAAACATTCTCTTTCTCGTCCACGCATTGATAAAAGATAATGACTATTATTGAATAAACAAAATAATATAGATGAAGCAACTTAAGATTGGTTCGAGAGAATATCAAAAATGTCTTCGTAAGGATGTCTTGTTTCACGTGTACCTTCGAATACCTAATGAAAAAAATTGGAGAAAAGACAAATTTACCCGTTTTTTGTTTGTGAAAACACATACGGTTTGAAATTTTTCAAGTAGCCCCCACTTTCAAAGTTAAAAAAATACAAGTAGCAAGAGACGATTTAGAAGTTGAGAGCGATTTCGAGCGTTTTCGAGCGATTTTCGACCAATTTCGGACGTTTTCGAACGATCTCGGGTGTCATAAGATCGCATAGGTCACGGGGTCGCATGGGTTTCACAGGGTCGGATGAGTCTCACAGGGTCGTATGGATCATATGGTCGCATGGATCTCACAGGATCGTATCGGTCACAAGGTTGCATGGGTCTCACAAGGTCGCGTGGATCACAAGGACAATTTAAAAATTTCAATATAATAAAGGTAAATTGAAGTTATATTTTTTTTAGGAAAATGTAGTCCTGAAGTAATAGTAATTGAATGGTATTTTTGAAATTGTTCGGATTCGTTAATTAATAAATGACATAAAAAATACTTTTCACCTCGTATTCAAATCTTTATCGTGGATAGATTACTAACCTTAGTAGTAACTAAAATTCAAATATTTTTTAAAGAAAAAATATAGATGAAGTACATTTGTACATTTGTGGAATACTTTTCTTTTACATATACTAAATTTGATGAGCTGGTTTATGAACTGGCTTCCCATTGACGTATACGAAGACTTAATTGAAGCATTAATCACTCCACTAATATAAATTTGCATAAAAAATTTCTTTATTTATTATGTATCGAAGTTGTTGGTTAATTAATTAATAAGCATATTGTCTTTGTCTACGATAGTTAAGGACTACAACGCAATCTTTTACATTTGCTATTTTTTAAGTATTTGGAAATATATACATCTATTCCTTAATGAACCATAAAATTAAAGTTATATGATATCAAACTTTTTTTAATATATTTTCGGAGGAATGTTCACTGTATATCTTTTTGTATCAGATTTCAATCACTATAAATATTCCCTTCAAATTAAAGATTGAACTGAGATAGAAAGGATATTTTATATCATTTATTTACCAATTAAATTAATTAATTTTAAATTTATCTTTTCATTATAACCGTTAACCTATATAAATTTTCATTCAAATTTTTATTTTTAATTTTTTTACTGAGTTGAATTTATAATTATTGATAGGTGATATATAATTCCTTTTTTATGAAAAATATATTTTCGTATATAATTATATGTCAAAATGGAAAAAAAATCTAAAAAAGAATTTATCACTCTTTTTTTTTGCAAGTCAAACTAATTTATTATTTAAGTAAACAGAATTTGTATCAGTCTCTTGTAAAATTAATATTTAGTATTTTACAGAAAATGACTATTCAAATTTCAAATTATAAGAAATAAATACACAAAAGTCTCCTCCTATCTTCGAATACATTTTGCATTTTCTTCTAGCAATTGAATGGTGTTTTATATCCAAAATAATATTTAAAAAGGTTCCTGATTTTATGTCAATCAAGATTTTTATTTTGGCGTATTTCTCCTTAAATAATATTAAACACCTAAAATCCAAAATTAATCGTGATATACAGTTTTAAATATTTGAAGCTCAATCCATGGATAAAATTACTCAAAAACCAAATACGTCACTTCATATTTATATTCCCTTCCACAATTACAAAAATTTGAATTCCACCAAAACTAATTAGTATAATAATTCCTTATATATAATTGGAATGCAAGGCTGTCTTATGCCTATTTTCATGAATCATATTATTTTAGTTCTCGCTCTGTTTTGTTTTCATAGACCCTCCACAAAAGTACCAAAATCTAATATTATACAAATACGTATAATTTAATTTATTATAACAAAAACATAATTAAATATGTTAGCATCAAATTTCTCGCTCAGGATGCCGAATGGCCTTACTATCACCTTTAATATTATACAGTTTATATATAAATATGTATTTTCCATCAATACAATTTTGAGGTAATGTATATTTGGATTGAAAGTAAAATAATTTACTTTGAAAATCGTAGATAGACTACTTATTCAATTAATAGTTTCAAGAGATCCAAATGCACAAAACAATATTAGTTTTATTTACCAATCAATCTTTTAAGTACATTTGTTTTTCTTTACAATGCACTAAACATTTCCGCAGAAAACTCCCTTGAGTTAGATGTAAATAAACGCTAATTGCTCCTCACTGTCTTTTTCACTATATCGCTCTAAGTACACTTGCAACTACGTGATCTGCTCTCATTAGTCTGTCGTACTTCTTCGATACATCACTCAGATAAGTCAACTACTCTTTTATAGCATGTTAACCTATCAATTCTTCTCGTGTGTCTAGGTAGACCCATCGGTTCTCCAGCCGCACATATTCCCTTGTTTCCGTTACAACTTGACTCCTTTTGATCCTCTTTGACTCCCTTTACTTCTCCTCATTCTTCTCTTTGACTCCCTTTACTTCTCCTCATTCTTCTCTTTGACTCCTTTTACTTCTCCTCATTCTTCTCTTTGAAACTTTCAGCTCCATAAGTTTCTCAACAACCTAATTTTCAAAATATATCTCATGTTCCTAAAATATTGCATTAACAATTTCCCTTTTTAAATTTTTATCACATAAACACAGATTAGAAACACACAGAATTCAAATATAACGCAATCAACCATTCAGATCAGAAAAGTTCAAATAGCTAAGTAATTAAGTACACTTAAATGACATAAATTCAGATCATGACAAGTGCACTTAAATACATATATCGGAACACAAGCACAAATTAGTTCCTTGGCCTTTTCGTTGCCCTGCTTGACGATGGTGCCATCCTCTCTGTATCTTCTCCCATATTTCTGTGATAAGAGATTAAAAAATTTACATCAGAATCAGAAACCGAAAAAATAAAAGTTATAAAAAACTTCACTAGTTTACTATGATTTCGTTTTAAGATGATCGTCAATTAGGGATGGGCAAATTACCCGAAAACCTGTCCCGACCCGAAACTCGTCCCGAACCCGTGAAAAGTTACTCGAACCCGCGGATTCGGGTTCGAGTAATGAAATTTTATTACCCGCGGGTTCGGATTCGGGTTCGGGTTTTAAAATGTCTAAAACGGCTACCCACGGGTACCCGAGAGTATTTATACAAAAATATTAAAATAACCACATATATTAGATTATTTACAAAATTGCCATTCAAATTAGGGTTTCTTTGTATCTTTCTTTTCAAACCATAGCCGTTAACCAAATTTCTCTTTCTCCTCTCCTTTCTCTCCATCCTCTTCGGCCACTCTCTTTGGACGACCGACCATCTCTTTTCCAGTCGTCCATCCCTCTCCGTTCATCCCTCTCTCCGTTCATCTCTTTCTCCCCTCCATCGTGCGGCCGTTTCTCCTTCTCCCCTCCATCGTGCAGCCACTCTTCCTTCTCCATCGTGCGGTTGTTCCTCCTTCTCCCCTCCATCGTGCGGCCGCTCTTCTTTCTTCCCTCCATCTTGCGGTCGTTCCTCCTTCTCCCCTCCATCGTGCAGCTGCTCGTTTCGCTTCATCTCCCTCTATGCAACTCTCTTCCCGACACAAATCCCTTCGGGTTCGGGTACCCGAACCCCGGGTACCCCGAGCCTCTTGGGTTCGGGTTCGGGTTCGAGTTCGGGTACCCTCAAAAATCCGGGTACCCGACCCATGCCCAGCCCTACCGTCAGTTCCCTCTGGATACTCTCCATCTCAGAGATAACAGTTGCTACCCTCCTTTGCAAATTAATGATGCTTTGCGACACATCATTCCCAGTATTACTAGTGTCCTCTGAGGTTTGCATATTGGCGATATAACGCTTTTCAAGGATTATCCAAGGGGGGATTTTTTCCCTCAACTCATCTTTCTCCACAATGTCTGGGAATTGTTGAATCAGAATGTTCTGAATCAAACATGGAAATGGCAAGATAAATTTCCTCGAGTTTGATAACCCAAGTCTAATTATAGAATCCAAAACCACCTTCTCAAAATTTATAGGGATATTATTCTTGATGCAATACAGTAGAACGGTTGTGTTGTGTTGAATTCCATCAGTTTTCTTATGTGGGAACCAGTTCGTCCGACACATCTTGTTCAACAGAGCATATTTCCAAGTCAGCTTAGAATTTGGAATTTGGCCTGACCACTGGGTTAGAGCTGCATCATTGAGGTCTTTTGTAACATCATCCATGTCAAGATCGATCTGCAGTTCCTTGGCTCTTGAAATTTCAATGTGAGGTGTACTAAAGAAGCTGTCGATCTGCAGATCCCCCACTCTCACCAGTACATTGTTGAATAGAATGGTTGCATTGTCTCCCAGTGCACAGATTCTAGATGATTTTGTGTTCATGATTTCCTCTGTTCTTTAAAAAAATTCTGCAAAGAAACTTCATTTTTTTTCTCGCAAGGAACAATTAGGGTTTTTGAAAATATACTCTAAAGAAGAAGGAGGATAGTTCAAAGCAAATGTATAGAACGTTTCAAAAAAAATGGAAATAACTTCACCAGTAATGTCAGCCACCATGACATCAAATCACAAAAAATTCAAAATAACTGCCCTCTTTAAAAAAATCACTCTTTTTTTATTTTATTTCAGCATTTCTTTATTTAAAAAATTTGATAAAAATGATGGATAATAAAAAAAATAATTAGACCGTTAAGATAAAATCAAATAATCCACAAGACTGATTTTTAAGTACACTTATGCAGATTTTGTTTCACTCAAAAAACACTTCAACCATATTTAAAGAAAAAAATCATCAGCTTCTAGGACGTTGTTTAGATATCATTTAGCTATTTGATTACCCTTTTTAGGTATACTCTTATGTAAAAATTTCAACATAGAGGAGTAATTAAGCTCAACTTAGCTTTGTATCGTAGGACGTTATAATTGAAATTGAATACCTCTTAACTTAGACCCGAGCTTGTACTCATAATAAATTTTTTTAATTCTGCATAAAAATAATCACCGAAATTGATAGAGGAGTAAGTGATTTTATTAAGTGCACTTAATTAAACTGAGAGGATACTTAAAACATGAACATTTTTTCAACAGGTTGAGCATGAGTTATTTAAATGAACCAAGTGTATTTAAAACATCAAGACTTATCTTTTATTTTTCTTTTTCTTAATGAAATCATCAAAATCTTTAAAACTCATCATTTCATCAAAACACATCAATAGAATCTTCAAAGTTCACAAACACCAAGTGATTTCCTTAAAAAAACAAACCAATTCAAATCCAAAGGTTTTGTAAAAATGTCTACTAACTGACGTTCAATAGGTACATATTCCACTCTCATTTGTTTTTGTTCAATCTTTCTCTCAAAAAATGATGTATAATCTCAATATACTTAGTCCTGGAATGTTGAACTAGATTTTTTAAAATGTCTATCGCACTTGTATTACCACACCATGCACCAAAAATTTTTGAACTCATACCATAGTCCATCAGTATCTGGTTTATCCAAAGTAATTGAGTGCAGCAACTTCCGAAAGCAATATATTCAGCTTCTGCAGTAGATAACGACGTAGAGTTCTACTTTTTATTATGCCATGACATGAAATTGTTTCCAAGAAAGAAACAACCTCCAGAAGTACTTTTTCTATCATCTGCATTGCCTCCCCAATCTGCATCACTAAAACCAGCAAGTTCATCGTTAGTATCTTTGTTGTACACAATCCCATATTCTGTTGTACCTTTAATGTTTTTAATTATTCTTTTCACATCCAGCAAATGTGACTTCTTGGGTTTTGCTTGATATCTTGCACAGATTCCTACACTCAAACACATATCAGACCTGCTTGCAGGATATAGTAAGCTTTTAATCATGCTCCTGTAGAGTTTTACTTCTACATCCTCTTCATCTGAATCCTTTGTCAGTTTTGCTGTTGTTGACATGGGTGTACTCGCTGACTTGCTTTGATCTAATTCAAATCTCTTCACAAGATTTTTCGGATATTTGCTATGAGATATGAATGATCCTTCATCAAGTTGTTTTACCTGTAAGCCGAGAAAATAGCTTAGCTCACCAAACTTACTCATCTCAAATTCTTCCTTCATGGTTTGAACAAACCACTTGACCGTATCCTACGATTTTGAGCCAAATACAATACCATCAACATAGATTTGTACAACCAGAAGAACATTGTTAGAATTATGAATGAACAGAGTTTTGTCTACTCCCCCTTTTTTGTAGCTGTTCTAGATTAGAAAGCTTGTCAACCTTTCATACCATGCACGTGGAGCTTGCTTCAATTCATATAAAGCTTTCTTTAGCTTGTAGACATGTTCTGGATGACGTGGATCTTCGAAGCCCTTCGGTTGTTCAACATAGATCTCCTCTTGCAGAGTACCATTTAAGAAAGCACTTTTGACATCCATCTGAAATAGTTTAAAACCAAGAAACACGCAACTCCAAGCAATAGTCTAATTGATTCTAATTTGGCAACGGGTGCAAAAAGTTTCATCAAAATCAACACCTTCGACTTGTGTATAATCCTGTGCAACTAGCCTTGCCTTATTTCTGATTCACCTCGTTCCTTTGTTTTATTCTTATATATCCATTTTGTATCGATAACATTCAATCAGTTTGATGAAGAACCAATGTCCAAACATCATTTCTAACAAATGGTTCTAGTTCTTCATGCATGGTCTTGATCCAGGATTCATCATCTAATGTATCACGAACGCACTTGGGTTCTGTTTGAGATGTAAAACAGGAAAATTTGACCATATCATGATAGTTTACCCTTGGTTTATTTCGCGTTTTCCTAGCATCTCCAATGTACCAATGATATCGTCAATTGAGTGATTCCTATGCACCTTTGTCAGCTCCAAGTCATTTCTATAATGATCACACTCGGTATGTTCACATTCCATTCTGTATTCGGTAGCAGCTTGTTCAACAGGTACACTTGGGTGTTCATTGACTATTTCAGACTCTTCTCGCATTGTATCTGGTCGAACGTACACACAGTTTATGATATAGCAAGCTATGTTTATAGCTTCTATCCAGAATCACATGGAGATAGATTTTGCATGCAGCATGGCACGAGTCATCTCTTGAAGGGTTCTATTATTCCTTTCAACAATACCATTTTGTTGTGGTGTTGTTAGTGCAGAGAACTCATGAATAATCCCGTGTTTTTGACAAAACTTTTTAAATACATCATTTTCAAATTCCTTCCCATGATTACTCCTAGTCGTTTCAATACTGCCTCTTCCCACCAAAGCTTTTAGTTCTCATTGGACCCATCAGATCCATATGTACCAATTCTAGAATCTTATCCGTCTTGACATCCGACATTTTCTGTTGATGTACCTTAACATGTTTTTCCAATTGACAAGGTTTACAAATCTCAGTTCTATCAAGATTCAATTTAGGTATACCTCTGACTGCACTTCAACTTGACAGTTTCATTAGGGAATGATAGTTGACATGTCCTAGTCTTTGATGCCATAAAGATATAGTATCGTTTGTTGATTTGAGATAAATCTTCTCTTCACTCTATACATAGCAGTTGTTTGACGAACGTGCACCTGTAAGAAAACATTTATTATCAGATTTCTTTACTTGACATTCTTTTTTATTGAACTGAACTCGATGATTGTTGTCACACAATTGACTGATACTAATTAAATTAGGTGTCAGTCCTACTACATATTGCACGTTTTTCAGAAGAGGTTGTCCAGGAGAATTTATGTCTCCTCTTCCAAGAATTTTTTCTTGTTTCCATCTCCGAAAATGACACTTCCTGCATTCTTAATTTCTGTAAAATTTGATAGAACTTCTCTTGAATCTGTCATATGTCTGGAACAACCACTATCAAAGTACTAGATGTTAGATTTATCTTTTTGTGCAGATATATAGGCAACATTGTAATACATGTCACTTTTCTTTATCCAAATTTGTTTTAATTTAGGGGACATATACTTACATGAATCATACCTGAGTTTTCTGTGGCATGTGATCTGTTTGTGTCCTCTAATTCCGCAAAAATAGCATTTCATTTTATTTTTCTTGTGATTCGGAACCTGATACTGCCTTCCAGTGTTGTATCCATGGTATGGAACCTGATACTGTCTTCCAGAATTGTATCCTTGATAATGGAACTTTCTAAAATTTCCATGACGTTTTCTGTTCGAATTGAATACTCTGTGATCTTGTTCCTTCTTGGATATATAGCTCTGTTGTGATTTTTCTGCCCCATAGAAAGAGTCTCTAGTGTAACCAATTGCAGGGTTATCTCCTTTTTGTTTTCCTATTGAGAGCAAGTGATCAAGTATGTCCGTGTCTTTTGAGAGCATTTTCAGTTATTTATTTGTTTCTTCAAGTTGGTTTTTGACATAACACACTTCTTCTTCTTTCAGTGTTGCTTCATTGTTCATTTCTTCAATTTGAGTTTCTAATTTTTCATTTCTTTTGACTAGTTGAACGTTTAGCTTGCTCATTTTCAGCCACTCGTTGTAGATGGTTTCCACATCTACTTCATCATCTTCTCCTTCTTCAATTTCTGTCTCATTAGCTTTGTTGCTTTCCATATCATTCTCGTCAATTATTCCAATGAATGCAACAAAACTTGACAAATCTTCTTCATTGTCGTCTTCAGACTCTGAACTTGATTCACTAAACATGATTAGTGATTTTCCTTTGACCATATTTCCGCACATTCATTCTTTGTATGTCAAAAACCCTTATATTTGTAGCATTTTGTTTCTCATAGTCTTTTCAAAACACTTTCTCTTTTTGATATACTTGGACAATCGGATTTAAAGTGTCTGAATCCTTTACATTCATGACATTGGACTCCAGATTTGTTATTCTTTTTGTTTCCTTGTTCATCCAGAGTTGATCTTCTGGCTCATGTGCGTTTTTTCATGAACTTTCCAAATTTTCTAGTCAGTAGGACAATATTTTCTTCAAGATTATCCAGTCTGGAATTTTCGTTAGTGACTTGAAGAACTACTCCTTTATGTCCTTCTTTCGCAGATTCGCCTTGTTCAAGTTAGAGTTCCAATTCAAAAGCCGCCAAAATCCCAGTAATTTCTTTAAAACTTGTTGTAAGTGTTTAAAGACATGTTCATAGCAACTTTTTGAGCATGAAATTTGTTTGGAAAACATCTGAGTAGCTTTTTGACCAGCTTCTTATCATCGAAGTTTTGTCCAAGTACACTTACTTCATTAGCAATTGCATTCATTATTTTGATGCTTGTAGTTCCTTCATGTATGGTCTCTAGAGTATCCCATGTGTCTTTTGCAGATTCACATCCTTGAATTTGCTTAATTTCATTTATGTCTACAGAAAAAAAATTGATGTTAGGGCTTTGTCATTAAAGGTTGAGTTTCTTTTCTCACTAAGCATTCATTTTCTGAAGGTTTTTCTTTGACATTTCCATTATCATCGATCACTATTGGTGGATTCCAACCATTTTTATACGGCACTCCAAGCATCTCCGTCGATTCCTCTTATACTTGCTCTCATTTTTACCTTCCAATAACCATAGTTTGAAACATCAAACATGATTGGTTTTCCGAACGAATACAAATCTCTTGGTCCTTCCATATTGTTGTCTTCTAGGATCTCGAACCTGGTCTTAGATTTACTCTAAATTTAGGTTACCTGCTCTGATACCAATTGAAAACTTTAGATAGACAACTTATTCAATCAATAGTTTCAAGAGACCCAAATGCACAAAACAATACTAGATTTATTTACGAAGCAATCTTTTAAGTACACTTGTTTTTCTTTACAGTGCACTAAAGATTTCCGCAGATAATTCTCCCTGAGTTAGATGTAAATAAACGCTAATTGCTCGTCACTCTCTTTTTCATTGTATCGCTCTAAATACACTTGCAACTACGTGATCTGCTCTCACTAGTCTGTCGTACTTCTTCGATACATCACTTTGATAAGTCAACTACTCTTTTATAGCATGTTAACCTATCAATTCTTCTCGTGTGTCCAGGTAGACCCATCGGTTCTCCAGCCACATATATTCCCTTGTTTCCGTTACAGTTTGATTCCTTTTGATCCTTTTTTACTTCTTTTACTTCTCCTCATTCTTCTCTTTGAAACTTTCTGCTCTTTAAATTTCTCCACAACCTGATTTTCAAAATATATCACATGTTCCTAAAATATTACATTAACATAAACTTCTAAACTGAAATGTGAATATTTCGCCATAAAATATTTTTTTTACATTTGACAGAAAAACTAAGTCCACTCTAATTCAAAGAATTGGAAAATTATGAGGTATCTTTATTTATATTTTAGATTTAAAATACAATTAAATTTTTTAATAAATTTAATGCTCTAACGTAAATTTGTATTTATAATATATATTAAAAGTTTCAGTTGTTCCGATAATTTAATAACTCACAAAAACAAATTTTAGAAAATATAATTTTATATATTTTATTCAGTTTATTGTTCCATTGTGTATAATTAAGAATAAACCTTTATTTTGTAAAAAAAATATTATTATCAGATAAAACATTCATTAAACCTTACAATTGTTAAATTATATCCGAAAATAATTTTGAGGACTTTTAACTATTCCGTGTTTATGACATGAAACCAAAATATTATAAAAAAACTAGATGATATTTGCGCTACGTGCGGATTTGTGATAATTAAAATATATTTATCTTATATTTTGTACATAATTTATTAATTTTAACATTGTTATCAGATTTTATATGCATACGGGACAATACAAACACACGAAATAGAATTCTCAATATATAAATTTGAACAATAGATTTATATGTTGTAATGTAAACTAATAGTGCAATTTTTTTATAATGTATTTAAAATTGTAGAATATAAATTGTCGGAAAAAGCGATCGCACGATTTGAGCCGTATGTTTTTTATGATTATTGTTCTTATCCATACCTTCACAAATATTTATGATTAAATTTAATCAATAACATGATTTAAGAACAATTATTAAGATATAAACATAATTTGGAATGTTTGAAAACTTTTCTATGTTTGAATTTCTTGATTGACTTTAGATGTGGATCTGTGTAGATGTGTGTGGAGCAAGACGGCACGAAGTGTTAACAAACCTTTTTGATATATTTAGAAAGAATAAGTACGAACTATATTGAAAAAAATATATAAAATAATACATGTTATTTAGTTTTTTAATACCTTTGATCATAATGGGAGTAATGACTATTACGATCATGATTGTTTCTTTGACAATCATTTGAGCAACAACAGAACGAAAATGCATAGCAAATTCGTTCAACATGATTATTTTTACGAAATATTTTTTGTAGTTTAAAAGTTGAAGTAAGGTGAGTAAAAATTATGTTCATACCTCAATAATGATTTTAAATCATGTTATAAATTGAATTTAGTCCTAAAAACTTATGCAGGTACAAGTACGAAAAACATCACGTGAAAAAATTCAGTCCAAATCATACAATCACTATCTCCAACAGATTACGTTTTAAAATTCAATGATGTTATGAAAAAATTTCATTGTTAGTTTATATTACATCTTATTAAATCTATTGTTTAAATTTCTACATTGAAAATTAAAATATATACGTTTGTATTGACCGATACATATATCATACATAACAATTCATTTAATAAATTATATGTAATATTTAAGAAACATACAATGTAGGGCGTTAAAAACGCGCTCAGACCTATAAATCTAGGACTCGAATGAAACCGGACCTTCACGCTCGGATTATATGATAACCCGAAAGTTTTTGGGCTGGCCCGTCGGGCTTCGGGCCGGCCCGCCAGCCATGAAAAAAACCATCCCAGCCCTGTCTATGACAAAAAACCCTAGCCGCACTACTGTCGTCCTCTTCTTATGAAAAAAACCCTAGCCGCCCAGACCTATCTTCCTTTTCTTCTCCTTTCGAAACCGCCACCACTCATATCAACACTAAACAACCGCGCTATTGTGGCTCCGTCTCTACCCCCTCTCCCGCCGCTGCCACAACTCCGATCCAGTGGAAGAGCATCCTCGAAGCAACTGAAACAATTTCGAATGATCGTCTTCGCCACAGACACCGCCTCCTAACGATATGCTTTGGTTGGCTCGAGCATGGAGGCTTCGGTACCAGGTGGTTACGGATTCGAATCATGAGACTGCGAACCTTGCATACCTACTCTCTCTTTTTCTCCTCCGTGAACCCTAGTCGCCCGTGATGAAATCTTGTAGAAGATGACTAATAAGTAGATAATCGATCGGACACGAATTTATCAAACAGTATATGTTTATTTACTTATCAATCTTTAAGTACACTTGTTGTTTTCTACAATGTACTAAAGATTCCCAAACATTTAACTCCCCCTGAGTTAAATGTGTAAATACAACTCACACTGTTTTCCCTTTTCAACCCAGTATCTATTTAAGTGCACCTAAAACTCTGAACTTTTCTGTTCTCTGTTTTGTGCACTTGCCCGATACTCCACAGATTTCTTGATCTTCATTTTCAACTTCAGATCAATTTACCTGTCATCCTCACGGCTCAGCAACCACCTCCTGGTCTTCAGCTGCGCCGTTGTGCTGAAAGTCTTCAGCTTTGAATCCGGTCGATTCAAATCATCCTTATTCTTCTCCTTGTTCTTCTAGTTGACTCGTTCCAGCCTTCTCCATTTTAAATTTAAGCTCCCTCAATATTCTCAACCACCTGAAACACAATATAAAACTCGATCCAATTTTTACTGCATTAACAATCTCCCCCTTTTTTGAATTCTTATCACAAAAACACATAACCGTTAGAAACACAAGAGATTCAAAAAATTGCAGTAAAAACATCCACGCATATAATACGAATTTAAACACCCTAGTCCAAGTCATCAAGCATAGGAAAATAAGAGTCATTAAGTACACTTAAATAAACTGTCTTTTAGGTGCACTTAAAAAGCTAAAAAAAACAGATCAGGTAGATCAGATTCTCTTCCGTTTTCCTTTGTTCTTCCTTGAAGAAGATTCCTCCTGAATCTCTTCAACCTCTGGTTCTTCTTCTGTTTCTTCCCTTTGTATGTCTCCCCCTGTTTGTGTGATAAGATATCAAAAAAAATTAGTCACAACACAAACCAAAGCATACGTTATAACAGCAATAGGAATTCTGGATTACTCTGGGAACGCAAGATGAGAGCATCTATCTTGCGAAGCATGGCACTCAGAGTATCCGATACAGTGCGGCGAATGTCTTGAAGCTCCTGAATGAAGTTGCTCTTTGAAGGTGCAGCAGTTGAAGTGGACGGCATCTTGGCCATGTAGCGCTTTTCCAATATAATCCATGATGGTGTGTTTTCCCGAGGCTCGGATTTGCAGATTATATCAGGCACTTGTTGGACCAAAATATTCTGGATTAGGCAGGGAAATGGAAGAATGAATTTGGTGGAGTTTGATAGACCAAGGCCAATGATGACATCTAAAAACACCTTCCCAAAGTTAATGGGAATATCATTCTTCACGCAGTAAAGGAATACTGCTGTGTCTTGCCTAATTGCATCCGACTTTTTATTCGGGATCCAATTAGTCCGAGAAATCTTGTTGAGCAAGGCATACTCCCATTGTAATTTAGAGTTTGGGATTTGCCCGGACCAAGAGCTCAACCTGCCATCAGTCAATTCTTTTGCAATACTGTCCATGTCCAAATCCAACTGCAGTTCCTTACTCCTAGTAGTTTCTGTATTCGGAGTACCTAGGAAGTCATTGATTACCTCCGCACTGAACTTCACAACATTACCACGCACGTACGTGGTGCCATACTGAGCAGAGTCGAAGTTTGCAATTTCAGGAGACAAATTTGCATAGAACTCGTAAACCAAATCCTTACAAATTTGAGTCACAGTAGTAACTGTGCTCGTCAGCCTCCGTTCCACTATCTTATTCCAAATAGATAAATGTTGAAATTGCTGAACGCTTAACCCCTTTTCAGAGAAAATTTCTCTTTCCTTTAATGTCCAAAACCTACTCTTGTACGTTTCCTTATAAAATTTTTGTGAGTAAGCCTCGGAAACAGAGAGAGGTGTACCTCTTCGTGAAGCTGGAGGGGTTTGCGTTTCTGATACCGGAATATTGCGTTCTGTTTCCGGCGATTTCTGGTGATCTGATGGTTCTGGACCGGCAGAGGGAGCAGTGACAGGACTAGGAGGATGTCCTGATGTAGATGCATTTTCAGGTTCCGACAGCACTGTTGGAGGATTCGTCTGAGCAGTCGTGGCGACGGGTACGCGGATGTCACTATCCATGTGAGTACGGATGTGAACCAGTGAGGAGGCTCCAGAGCGCATATTTTGCTGTTTGTTCGGAGCAAAACGTTATGTCGCCATGACTTTGTATCTTCGACCATTTACCCGCGGTGGATTGCGAGTAAATTGAAGATCCTTTAGTCGGACTTCTTGACCATCTACCACTATTGAATCATCCGGCGAAAGGCCAAAGGGATTTGAACTTCGTGTCTGCATTTTTTGAGAGAATTTTTTTTCTGCAACAGGGAGAAATCGCACTCTTTTGCTCGAGAGAAGTATGTTAGGGTTTCTTAGATGTAACCAAGGAAGACAGATGAAACGGTTTTTAGCGTGTAAGGTGCAATTTCAGAATAAAGAGTCAGTTTCAGAGAAATAAGGATTATTTTTGAAAATTTCAAATTTAAGGCCCACTCACATCAGCCCACAAACATCTCATCTCATTAACCCAGCCGCCAGTTTTTTTTCTCAAAACAACTCAAGTATATATTATTTTGCTTGTCAGATCGAAATAAAAACATGAAGAGTGAACTAAGAACTGTGAATGGCTGAATAACTATGTCTAAGTAAAGGAATATGTTCTCCACTTAAAACAATCTGTTTCTCTTCAGCACCCCCCCTTTTTTATTTTTTTTTTATTTTTTTTGTTTTTTTTTATTATCATTATTCAGCACTCCATCACAGCCTCTAGGACGTTGTATAGACATTCTTTTGTTCATATAACAAGCTCCTTGACTACCTTTGTTTAGGTATACTCTTATGAATACATAGAGGAGTATTTAAGCACAATTTGCGGCTTTGTGTCATAGGACGTTATAACTGAAACTGAATATCTTCCCAACTTAGACCCGAGCATATACTCATGACAAATACAAGTAGTATTTTTGCGTAAAAACACAGGTAAATTTGTCAGAGGAGTAAGTGTGGTTTTAAGTGCACTTAAAAACTGAA
>CM071876.1:14186973-14203872 GCA_036759665.1 Gynandropsis gynandra | reverse complement strand
ACCAAAATGGTATTGTGGCGGTTTCATGATCCCACTAATGGTAAGTTGTATATATTATTCGAATAGCTTGAATGTTTTCGTACTTTTTGCATTCTTATCATTTTGTTTTAATGTTGCAGTTACTTCCTTTCGAAACCATCCTTAGTTTGGGCGGAAAGGGATGATATGTTCATGTTATGGATGCGGATCCGTCATGCCCAAGAATGTGCAAGAAGATGGTTACATCCAGTATTAACCTGAAGTATGTAGACGTGCTAAGGCTGATCGGAGATTCAAAGGTAACAATTACACAAGGGTCACAAGGAAAACAAGGGTCATATAGGGTAATAATGGTTATTTTTTGTTTTTCAGGATATTCGAAGTATTCTTCGTGATGAACACGAAGAGGTAGGCTTAGTTTTTTTTGGTTGGAAGTAAATTTATTTCGTGTGTCCCATGAAGGGATAATAGGACCAGTCACAGATACAAACGTGGTGTCATGAGCACAAATGGGATAACACGCAGGTCACCCATACTATGCTACGACAGTATAAACAACTAAAATATGTCACGTCGCAGCTTTGAGAGCAGGGTACATGTCACCCCGGGCCTCATTAAAACCTCAATGCAGTAAAACCCATTGGGGAAAAACCCGACAAAGAGGAAAAAGAGCACCCCTGCGACGAATACAACAACACTGAATACCAAAATATCCAGACGTAATCGAGAATAAACAATACACGACATAGAGACAGCATCAACCGAGCTTCCTATGATACAAACCACCCAATCTACCTTCCTAGTTGTAGCGTCTCCACTATAGCCGATGGAAACTTGTCATGTAGTACCAGGGATAAGTGGTCTATAATCAATCGAACGGCTACCTCAATTGGAAGTCGCTTGTTTTCAAATATGCTCCCATTTCTGACACGCTAGCTGTGGTAGACTGAGGCTGCAAGTGCATACACCCGTGCTCGCGCTAAACAATCCTCCCGAGCGGCATTTCTCCTCAACCATGTAAGTGCGTCTCGGATCGTCATGGTGGACCGTGGGAGGTGCAAACGGTCACATACGTGGTACCATATTTGTTGGGCATATCCGCACGCAAAGAACAAATGACTGTGGCTCTCCGTATTCTGATTGCATAACCCGCATGTTGTATCGATATCTAAATAAGTAAGACGATCAAGGGTGGGTAACTTACCTTGGAGAGCCAGCCATAGGATGAAGGAATGCTTTGGTGTATTGTGTGTCGGCCACACCTCCTTTGCCCAATCTACCACCGGTTTCCTACACCTGATATCTTCGTACGCCTTGGATATCCGGAATCTTCCCATCTCACACCAATCCTCCATTCTTTCCATGTTGCTATCCTCACTGCCTGCCAAATTGCGCACCATATCTCGTACGTGTAGAATGGTCTTGATCAGCGGGGAATCCCGCCGATTCACACTCCATTCCCAAGGGCCTACCCGTGTCAGATACCTATGATGTACCCACCTCACCCATAGGCTATCTCGCTGAGTCGTGATATGCCACCAATGCTTGATCATGAAGTGCTAAGGTCCAGAAGTCCAAGTCCTCCTTCTCTCTTGGGTATACAGACATCTGCCCATCGTACTCGGGGATGTTTCCATAGAAAGCCTCTACAAACGGAGGTTAGACTGCAGATAACACTCCGAGGCACGACAATCATGGAAAGCCAGAAACCGGCACTTCCCTGTAGCACTGATCCGATGAGATCCCTACGGCAAGCAAAAGATATCATCTTTTTCGCCCAAATGGTGAGGTGAGCACTTATCTTGTCTAGCAATGGCTTGAAGTGTATCCCTTTCAGTCCTGTAGGGCCGATTGGAATGCCTAGATAACGGAAAGGAAAGACGCCTTCCCTGAATCCTGTGACTCCAAGCAATGCCATTCGTTCTTGATCTGATACCGACGCCAAGAACATGGAGGATTTCCTCTCATTCACCTGAAGTCCAGACATGGCACTAAATCTTGTCAGGCAGTCCAATAGCACCCCTACTGAGCCTGTGTCACCACGACAAAACATAACAATATCGTCAGCAAATATAAGATGTGATAACCTAAGGGAAGCACAGTGCTGATGGAAGGAAAGTACGTCCCTCTGAGTCTCCTTCCTGACAAGCCGGGAGAATATCTCCATGCATATGACGAATAGCAAGGGAGAGAGTGGGTCTCCTTGGCGCAGTCCACGTTTGCCCGGAAAAAAGCCATGGATGGTCTTGTTTATCTTAATGGAATATGTGACCGTGGTGATGCACTCCATGATCCATGCAATGAAAGTAGGCGAAGCTCCAATGTGTGTGAGGGCGAACTGGATAAACTCCCATGAGACCGTTTCGTATGCCTTGGCCAGGTCTATGTTTAGAAAGCATCGCTTGGTGTATCTTGTAACCTCATATCGGCGAAGTAATTCCTGCACAATGAAAACATTATCCGAGAGGAGCTGGTCCTCCACAAAGGCGCTTTGGGCCGGGTCTATCAGCGGACCAAGATACCGCGCTAGGCTCAATGTCATGATCTTTGTGATAATCTTATAAATTACATTACAACAGGAAATAGGGCGATAGTGCTCAACTGTCGATGGGTCGTTAACCTTGGGAATGACGGCGACTATGGTGTGGTTGAATTGCTTGAGGAGTTTCCGATTGATGAAGAACTCCTTAACTGTTGCGCACACTTCGGCCCCAGTGATCTCCCATGTTGCCTTAAAGAATTTGACCGAGAAGCCATCCGGACCTGGGGATTTATGATCACCCATGGACCATAGGGCATTCTTAATCTCACTTACCGAGACGGGAGATGTCAAGGTCCGATTATCTTCCTCCGACAATGTTCCTCCGTGGGCGAGCTCATCAGCATCTGGAATCACATTGTTCACCGTCGTCCCAAATATTCCTCTGAAGTACTCTATGAATTCAGTTACCACCTCATCCGTTGAATGCGTTCGTGATCCATCCCGTTTTGAGATTGCCGCGATATGATTACGCCTGCCATTAAATTTCATCAGAGAATGGAAATACTTAGTGCATTTGTCACCTTGTATAGTGTATCTTGATTTTGCGAGTTGAGTCAGAAAGCTCCCCTCCGCTTCGTTTAGTTGTTTTGCCAATTGCTTCGCCTCCTCCATTCTACTCTTAGCCTCTGTAGAGTCAGGTCGAAACCTACACTCTTCAAGGGCCACTGTATAAGCAGCATTCGCCTCCGCAGCCCTCACAGAAATATGACTGAACTCTTGTTGATTGAGGGATCGAAGAGGTGCCTTTAGTCCGCGCAATAGCCTTGATAGCCGGTATTGATAGGTACCCCTTGTTTCGACCCCCATCCATCTCTAATTATTTCCATGAATCGCGGATGTTTGGTCCACATATTGAAGAATTTGAAGTACTTCCTTCCTATTGCCTGCAATCTGCACAAAGAAACAATCCCCGGCTTGTGGTCCGAAAGGTGCCACTCATCGGGAAAATCAGTATCACAGGTGAAAGCAGAATCAAACCATGCAGGGTTAACCATGACACGATCGATTCTACTCCATATTGTGCCGTTGGTCCAGGTCATCAGATTCGTAATCGAGCATGGTGCATCTACAAGGCCATGACGACGGCATGCATCAATCATGTCTTTGCACTCATACATCGAAACCAGAGCTCCATTGACCCTTTCCTCCGCATTCATTACTGAATTGAAATCTCCTAGAACAATCCACGGTAACCTATGGTCATGCAGGAGATCATCTACATGGTCCCAAATTTCCCGTCTATCAACTACGCTATGCAAGCCGTATACAAAACACACTCCAAACTTCACCACGGTAGTTCTACAAGAGGCAAGAACCCCGATGTGTTGCGCTGAGGAGTTTATAAACTCTATATCAACATGATCCCCATCCCATGTGACTACGATACGGCCACGTGAGTCTAGCTCAAAGTTTGTGACAAACTTCCAGCCTGGCACCACATTCCGCATCACCCTATCTACATTAACACTAGTACACTTAGTTTCATAAATACCCGCTAAAAATGATTGAGTTTTCCGGATTACCTCCCTTAGGCCTCTTTGTTTCAGGGCTTGGCCCAGCCCTTGTATGTTCCACGAAATGATCTTCATGAAGTCGGGTTAGGTTTGCCCTTCCCGTCATCCTCCTTAGTGCCTCGTTCCCTTTTACTTTGTGACTTTGTCATCCTACCTTGAGGGGTTAATTCCCCTTCCTCCCTATCCTCATTGGTATAGTCCCCGGACTCCTCAATCGCAATCTCTTCCCTTTCCATGTGGTTTGCCATTTCACTTGTCTTGGTGTCCGTCCGATCAGCTTCTCCTTCTTTCGCTCCTACAGTTACATCATCATCCTCTCCACCCTCATCAACCTATGAATTTACGGAACTCTCAGGAAGAACCTGTTTCCCATCTTGCGTTGCTTCACAATTATCTTTGGGTTGGTTCGAGTGATGGTTGTAGGCAGCGTCGGTTTGTTCTTGAGTGGCTGAAGAGACCGGTTTGGTTTGCTGCCCTCCTGTCTTCTTTTGGGAGGGAAGAGCCCTAGCCTCCGCCGTTTCCTCATATCTCATCTGGTCTTGCATTGGTGCAGCTGTCTGCTCTTCGCCTATCGGATCTAGTCTCGGCCCATCCTTTGTTGCCCCTCCCTTGGGAATTGTTCCATTCTTCCTCGGTTTCTTGCTTAAGATTTCCTTTTTTTCCTTGAATGAAAAAATATCATTCTCGTGGCCGAAACAACAGCAATTCGAACAATATTTAGGTTCATTTTCAATTAATACCGAGAAAACAATCTCCTCACCATCATCGAACACAACCGGTATCTCTCTAGAGATAGGTGCGGCGAAGTTTATCTTGACGAGGCATCGTGCATATGATCCTCTACGTCGCCCTTCTATCACTGGATCGGTAAAGAGTGGATTTCCAATATGGGATGCAAGTCTACCGAGTATTTCCTGTGTCCAAAAGTTCCGTGGTAGGCCAAAGATGCGAATCCAAAGTGGCACAATGGCTACATCTCTTCGGTTGAAGGCAAATTTATCGGGTATATTCTTCAATATCATAGGTTTCCCGTGAATAAAATAGGGGCCTCCTTTTAACACTTTATCCTTATCATCCTCCGAGTCAAACTGGAAGAAGTACCAGCCCTCCTCAATTCTATATTTAGATCGGACTCCCCAAGCCTTCATCATTGTATTTATGAGAAAATGTCCGAGAGGATAACCTACGTATTGGCCTAGGAGTGCCCAGCCCCATACCTCCCGTTTCGATAAACCCTCACTAACCTTGATTGAAGCTTGGTTAGAACTTGGCTTAGTGAAGCTCAGTTTATCCCCAACTCCAGTGTTCATGAATATTTTCTTGGAGCCCGCTACCCATGCATTAGGACGTGCCACTTTGGATGGATGTTCATTTTCCACCGTTGTGCCAGTTCTTCGTGTTGTAGATTGTATTTTTAAAACATCTTCGGCCCGCAAGTCTACCACCACCTCTAATCTCCCATCAACATTACTTCGTTCAAACCGATCAACCCGTTTCACTACCGCTTCGCTCCTAGGTAGCGGAGGAAAATTCGTTTGGAAATCCAGTTCTTCGTCCGATAAAACATCACCATTTAGCACGGCTACTTCCTCGTGATCTTTCTCAGTGGCATTGTGACTGGTTTGAACAGTAGCATCAACTTCCGTTTCTTCAATCACACGCGGTTCTATCGGCATTGCTTTCCCCGAATTAACAGCTCCTTCACTGACTTCTTTAGTGTTTCCCGTTACGTCCAAACCAGTACTATCTTGCACATCCTCCTCCCCCTTGCCCTTTGCTGCATTAACATTTGCTGCTACTCCTACGTTTGATGATGTTCCTCTCCTCCTCCCCATGTTACCTCTGCTGCAGTAACGTTTCCAGCCCTCCAACCACTATCCCGAAGGTAGGGCTGGGCAAATTACCCGGAGAACCCGACCCGACCCGATACCCGTCTCGAACCCGTGCAAAAATTACTCGAACCCGCGGGTTCGGGTTCGGGTTCGGGTTCTGAAATAACTGAAACGGGTACCCGCGGGTACCCGAGTATATATATAGATATATATATAATTAGACATATGTATTGAGTTAATTACAGTTATGCCATTCTGATATAACCTTTTAATTAATTTTTTTTTTTGCTTTCTTCCCGCTGGACCTCCCCTGTATCAGTCTGTCATCCTCTCCTCATTGTCCTCCTCTCGTCTCCCTCACTCTCTCACTGTCCTCCTCTCGGTTCCCTCTCTCGCACAACTCCGTCGTTTCTCGTCGCCCTAGAACCTCCGTCGTTTCCCGTCGCCCTAGAACCTCCGCCGTTTCCCGTCGCCCTAGAACCCTCCGCCGTTTCCCGTCGCCCTAGAACCTCCGCCGCCGTCTCCCATCGCAGCTCTCTTCGTTTCCCGACCGACCTCCCTCTCTCTTTGTTTCCCCTCGACCTCCCTCTCTCTTCGTTTCCCGTCGCACGATATCTGCAACTCGACGCCGGCTGTTTCTCTCTCTTCGCTCGCCTCCATCACCGCCGGTAAGCGCCCCTGTTTCCTTCGGTTTCATTCTTCTGTTGTCGTGTGTTGTCGACCAAAATGGCCATAAGCGGTTAATGGAAATCATCCCTGTTTCCTTCGGTTTCATTGCTTCCTCTCTTCAAATCCAGGTTAATGGAAATCATTCCTGGCCTAAAGCCAAAATTTTCCTTTAAAATATGATATAAAATTAACTTTCAATTCGGGTTCGGGTCCCCGCGGGTACCCGGTGCATTGGACGGGTACCCGAGTTTCGGGTACCCGCGTTCTTCGGGTTCGAGTTCGGGTAGCAATATGTCTACCCGTCCGGGTTCGGGTTCGGGTTCGGGTACCCGACCCGTGCCCAGCTCTACCCGAAGGGTGTGGAAGCGCTAGCCGCAGATTCTGTTTAACGCCTTGAAGTTCTCAGCTAGCAGGAGCAAAAGCTCGAGCAAAGACCAACGAACACGAGCATAAATCTAGCACCTGACCCAGCAATTCCTATTCCAGTTCCAGCAATTCCAACCTCCACCTGCAGATCCGGAACCAGCCTCTGCAATGCAAACCAGACCCCAACTCCACGAAGCAGACCCAGCCAATCTCTGCAGACCAAGCTCTACCTGCAAAACCAGAACCAAACTCCACACCGCAAACCTATCCACAATCCGCAGGAACCGATCAGACCTATCCAGACCACCTCAAGCAACCTGACAGCCCAAAAGCCTGAACCGAGGACGACACAGCCACCCAGTTCCTGTAAATCGTCACCAACCTAACCCTAGAATTCTCCACTGTCTAAACCTAATCCACCGTTTCCAGAAAGCCGCCAGAACCGGTAGCCTCCCGGCCGCCGCACTATCCAGGAGCACCAGGAGCGTCAGTCGCCGCCGGTGGAGAAAACCCCCTGGATAGGACTGCGATTTGAGTAAACCAGACGACTGCTCCTTCTCTCGATTCAAGTTCCAGCACCTGTTTCCACGTCCTCACCGCGAGCCACCACTCCGTCAGATACCTTCGCCGGGATGCGTGAAGGACCACCGGCGTGTGCACCGCCGGTAGGAAGCCACCGCCCGTGCCCACCTGAGTTGCACCGCCGCCAAGAGCTCAAACCCTTGAGAGAGAGAGAGCATTTTTCCCCGTTTTCAGTGGCTTAGTTTTTTATCTGGACGACTATGAGGGATGCCACGATCTCGATGTTCAGATATGGATGGAACATATTCGTAGAAATCCGAAGGGTATTTGTTGGGAGGACATCCGTGAGCAAGAACCGCTGACGCGAAAAGCAGTTCTTGGTGATCAAAAGAAGGGGAAAGGGAATGGGACTAAAAGGAAATAGAGCATGGGTGAAAAAATGATAAAGATTGAAGATGATGAAGCTGATGCTGAAGGTGATGAAGAAAGTGATGGTGATGTTGAAGCTGAAGTTGAAAGAAAAGGTGAGGATGAAGATTTAGTTGAAGGAATGCAGTCCGTCTGACACTGGAGCAGAAATTAGTGAAGGAAATAAAGAAATTGGAGAAAAGAATGCAGACGTCGGGTTTCATTTTCCTAATACAAAAGTAATGCAGACGTCGGGTTTCATTTTCCTAATACAAAAGTAGCGGCGGCAAATCCCAAAGGTGCTGAAAAGGAAAAATCAAAATCTGCCGAGATAGATGCGAGCACCGCAAACCAATCTTCCGGCAGTGTTAGAGGTGATGAATTCCTTCAACGTCCATATCCAATGCCAAACGAAGAGCCGGTTGAGTCAGAGTCTGAAAATGACTCTAGAGATGGCTCAGAAGAGGATTTGGCAAACATTTCGAGATTAATTGAAAATATCGCATTTGCCGCCACCATTCCTCTAACTGAATACATTTCTAGAGAGGTTACTGCAGTCGTTGCTTGATGCGTTGTCAAAGTTAAACAAATAACCTAAACTACCCGCAAGTGCACGACACGTGTGTAGTACTTCAGGTGTCGATCCCACAGAGACTATGCAACGCAACTTAAACTCGAACTACGAATCAAACTTGCTAACAAACGAAATATGGTTTTCCATTCTTGTGTAATTGTCAACATTTCCTCTTTATTTTCAAGCCATGTATCTCCTCTTCATCTTCTTTAACCATATTTCCATTTGGTTTAAGTAGCCAACACGTTCCTTTTCTTGTTTTGCTAAATTTCCTTTTTCACTAGTTTCCATTTTTTCGGTTTCTATTTTCTTTATCAGCTTGTATTTCCTTTTCCTCTTGTGCAGCAAGGATTTCCTTTTCCTTTTTCCTTCTTTTCCTCTTTTCTTTGCTGCCTTCTTTCTTGTTCTTGCATTTCCATTAATTTTTCTATCAGCCATTTCCATTTTCTATCTTTGACGGTTGGTGTTTCCAATTCTAGTGTAGGCGACAATCTTTCCATTTTTGTGTAGATGGTTGGAAGTTTACATTTTTTTTCTAGCAACTTGCTCCTATTTTATATAAACCATGTTTCCTTTTCATATTCCAACCGTGATCTTCTTACATTTGTTCTAGCAACCGAAATTTTCCATTCTTGCTCCAACCACTGAAAGTTTCCATTTTTGTAAGCGGCCATTGTTTCCATTTTTTTTGTAAGCGGCCATTGCTTCCATTTCTCTTCTCCGGTTTATGATTCTTTGGATGCTGACCGTGCATAGCTGATAGGAGAGTGGTTTTGCTTAGTTTTGCTTCATTTACTCGTGTTTGTATCCCGATATCTCTATTCACCGCGCGGATAGTGGCTATTCCTTGTCAATTTCCGTTCCGTTTGTCCCGTGATGATCCTCGATGTTGGTACTTTGTCTCGTGCACGTCCTTTAGCTCCAAAATGAACCGAATACGCATAAAAACCTGTAAGAACATGAAAACACGAAAACAAGTAAAACGGATACGGAATCATACGTAAAGCATCACATATAATATATCATAATCTCTAAAATCGTGCAAGAAATACGTATGAAAATGAGATGATCATTGCTCCTGATGAAGTTCCACCAAGTAAGTAATAAATAGTGAAAAAGTTCATTTGAGTCAATTTCCATTGAGAGTCGGCATGGGTCGCAAGGGTCGCATGGGTCGCAAAAGATGCATAAGTCGCACGGTCATATAAGTAGAAGGGTTGCATCTAATGAATGAAGTAATTTTATGCAGATGCTCCAGTGGTTACTATCGATGAAGTCGTTGATGAGGAAACTACATTCGGTCCAGTCGAAGAGGGCGCCCCTAAGGAGGTTCCTTCCGAGGAAACTATAGTCGGTCCAGTCGAAGAGGGCGCCTCTAAGGAGGTTCCTTCCGAGGAAACTACAGTCGGTCCAGTCGAAGAGGGTGCCCCTAAGGAGGTTCTTTCCGAGGAAGAGGTCGCCCCTAAGGAGGTTCCTTCCGAGGAACCTACAATTGGACCTCTCAAAGAGGCCCCCTCTAAGGATAAGGAGGTTCCTTCCGAGGATACTACAGTTGATCCTCTCGAAGAGGTCCTTCCTAAGGATAAGGAGGTTCCACCAAGGAAGTACGGTCTTCTGAGTCACAAAGGTCGCATTGGTCGTATGGGTCGAATGGGTCACAAAAGGTCGAACGGGTCGTATGGGTCAAATGGGTTACAAAAGCTCCAATGGTTCGTATGGGTCGAATGGGTCACAAAAGGTTGAATGGGTCGTATGGGTCGAAGGGGTCACAAAAGGTCGCATAGGTCGTAGGTCTGCATAGGTCGCATAGGTCACAGGGTCACATTGGTCGCCATATGTTTAATGAAGTAAATTTTATGCAGGTGCTGGATCTTTATCGAAGGATTGTGCGCCATATGTTGAACCTCCGCCGGTACGTAAACGAGTTTTAAGACCACGGAAGGCATATGTTGAACCTCCGCTGGCGAAAAGAGCAAGAACAGTGCGAAGGAGAGGGCGAGGGAAAGATGTTGATGGAGTCTAAGAACCCGAAAAGAAGGTTGTTCAAGAACCCAAAAAAAAAGGTGGTTCAAGAACCCGATAAAAAGGTGGTTCAAGAACCCGATAAAAAGGTGGATGAAGAACCTTCGTTCTGGTGGACGCCCAAGGGATTAGAAAAGGGCTCGATAACCCGAGAACCTTCATTCATTGACGCAAACGATGAAAGGTTGACTGCTCTATATATGTTCCTGATGAAACCTGGACATGAGAGCTGGTGGAAATCTGATCTAGATACTCCCCGGGGGCCAGAGTTTTGGAAGATTATATTAACGTCAAACGTATGGTTTGAAGATGATGTAATTTATTTTAAACCCGAAGTCACAGAGGTCATTATGTGTCATATGTATTCATGTGTGTTAATTTTTTTTATTTTTTGCAGCAATTGGAGGAGGAGTTGTTGATGCAGTATTGTCGCATGAAGACATTCCCCGCGATATTTAAGAAACTTTACGTTTGTCCTGTTTATTTCATGCATATCCTCAAGCTGTAGTCGTACGAGAATATGGACACTTTGCCGGAATTTCTTAGTGATTACTTGAATGGCAAGTATCCATTCAAAAGTACGGAACAAATGAGTGATTTCGAAGGCTTTGTCGCGGTTCTAAACATTCCATCGATCGGGAATATATATGTAGGATGTCATTCGGTAGCCATCAAAGCGGATTTCAAAACCTAATGCATCACGGTATACGACTGCCAGGCGAGGCTTAAGGAAAAGCATATCTATCCGGTGATTGAAAAATCTAAGAAAAGCTATCCCCAAAATGTTCATTCTCGGAGGGTTTCCTTATTTAGCTTCTGGAGAAGGTAAATGGAAATATGAGTATTATGAAGGTGTACAAAACGAAAGCGGGAATGACTGTGGTGTTTAACGAAAGCGGGAATGACTGTGGTGTTTACTCCTACAAATACTTAAAAGCATCGGTAATGAAAGCACGTAAAGATTTGCACTGCATTTGCGACGAAAATGTTATTTCCATGCATGAGAAGATTGCGTCTCATGTATTTAGTAATGGAAAATGTATCCCTCCATCCTGAGATTAACTTGATATTTGATACATTGTTATTTTTTAAATATTTGGTACATTTTTATTTTTAAAATATTTGGTACATTGTTATTTTAAATATTTGGTACATTGTTATTTTTCTAAACTTTCTTTATAATAATAAAAGGAGTCGCAGGGGTAAAAGGGTCGCAGGGTCAAGGGTCGAACGGGTACAATGGTCCGAGGGTCGCAGGGGTCTGAGGGTCGCTGGGATCCGAGGGTCGCAGAGGTTCAAGGGTCGCAGAGGTACAACGGTCGTGACCCTCGGATCGCTGCGACCATTGTACCTCTGCGACCTTTGTATCTCTGCGACCATTGTACCTCTGCGACCTTTGTATCTCTGCGACCATTGTACCTCTGCGACCCTTGTATCTCTACGACCCTTGGATCTCTGCGACCCTTGTACCTCTGCGACCCTTGTATCTTTGCGACTTATTTACAAATAATATGAAAATTTTATTATTTATTGTTTACAATTATTTACAAATAATATGAAAATTTTATTATTTATTGTTTATAAATACAATTATTTACAAATAATATAAAACTTTTATTATTTATTATTTACAACTATTCACAAATAATATGAAAAATTTATTATTTATTATTTATAAATACAATTATTTACAAATAATATGAATAATTTATTATTTCTTGTCTATCTGCGACCCTTTGACCCGTGCGACCCTTGTCCCTCTGCGACCCTTGTCCCTATGCGACCCTTGTCCGTCTGCCACCCTAGGACCCGTGCGAGCCTTGTCCATCTGCGACCCTTGGACCCCTGCGACCCTTGTCTCTATGCCACCTTTGTTCCTCGCGACCCTTGTTGCAAGAATAGTAAATCCACAAAAACAGCGATACTAACAATAATACTTACTATTGAATCATTGTAAAATGAAAGTTGAAGTTCAAATGAATGTTCAAGTTCAAAAAAACCATCCAAATACAATACACAACTGAAAATCAAACATTGTTATTGTTAGGCCCTGTTTTAGGGAAAAATTGAAGCACATTTATTGGTCCATTCTCATATATTTGGACTACGAGGGCACAACCATCGGTCTGTCGATGGTCGAGACAAAACTTTCTCCAATTTCTTCTGATGGAAGCGCCACCACGTGCCACGAGGCTTAGATCTCCCTCCCACGGCGTGGAGTATCCTAGCATCAGATATATCTTACATCGTCTATGGCAAAGATCGCTCGACCTCGCAAACCCTATCGAAAGTGTCTGCGACATCCATAGAAAGGAATAAAACTAGTGAAAATCCTTACCCATGAAAGGAATAAAACCGTATTGAATTCAACTTACCAATGCATCTGCGGCCAGATTCGAACGAGTGACTGGTACCACAGTTTCTCGTAAAATCCTCGGAGCAAAAGTGGCAAAGGTGACGTGAAAGACCATATCACCTCCGTGAGTGAAAAGTAAGTAATCACCAATACTTAAGTCTAGGTCGTTGGAGAAATCTTTCCACCCATCAGTGAATCTAGAGCCATCCAACTTGACTTCTCATCTTCTGTTAGACCCATTCAATTTAAGCGTTGTCGTGTTGTTGTCCCTCGTTTTCCTGTAAATATAATCATCGAAGAATATCTTCAAGATGTCCTGTAACAAAAAACGAAAAAACAAGTCAAAGCTTTACATTCTCTACATGTAACATACCGACAGAGAGACTGATGAAGAAGATTACAATGTAGTTCTCTTCCAGATAGTGCGGAAAAATCTCTCTAAAGAAAGAAAGGAAATGTAACATTTTCGGAAAAATTGATGGAAGACGATGAGAGTTAGAGGGAGAGGAAAAGACATGACCTGGATATCGAATCGTTGTCAAATGGAATTCGAAAAGACATGACCTGCAGATGTAATTTTTTAAAACAACTTTCAAATATGATGAAAAGTTCGACAGGAATTTTGGTGACGGAATTTTCGGCGGGTCGCATGGGTGACATAGTCACATATAAGGATCAATACATGCGAAATCGACGAATTTACGAGGTTATAATGATAAAACGTCAAACTAATTAATGCCAATTGAGGGTCAAATGGGTCGCATGGTCGCATATAAAGATCAATATATGTGAATTCGACGAATTTACGGATAAACAATGATAAAATGTCAAAAAAAAATCAAAACAATACATTTAAAACGTCAAACTAATTAATGCCAATTGAGGGTCGCATGGGTCGCATGGTCGCATATAAGGATCAATATATGCGAAATCGACGAATTTACGGATTAATAATAACAAAATGTCAAAAAACAATCAAAACAATACATTTAAAATGTCAAACTAATTAATGCCAATGGAGGGTCGCATGGTTGCATGGTCGCATATAAGGATCAATATATGTGAAATCGACGAATTTACGGGTTTATAATGATAAAATGTAAAAAAACCAATCAAAACAATATATTTACAACGTCAATCAATGGTTAAAACAGATTATGACCCATGTGTCCGTAGTTGAGTTGTGTATAACCAATGCATGTTCTTCAAAAGCGATAGTAGTGTTTAAAGAACTCGTCCGATGAGTTTGACAAAATTTCCAAAATACATTCAACATTGTTTTCAAATGTCGATATTATTTATATTATTGTCTATATTGATTCTAAATTAGATTTATACAACTTAAATATATTGATAATGGTATATTGATAATGGCATGGGTCGTATGGTCGCATATAAGGATCAATATATACGAAATCGACGAATTTACGAATTAACAATGATAAAATGTCGGATGGGATCTAATTTAATCCAATTGAGGGTCGCATTTGTCGCATGAGTCATATTTGTTCGCATGAGGTCATATTTGTTCGCATGAGATCACATTGGTCGCATGAGTCATATTTGTTTGCATGAGGTTGCATGAGTCGGATGGGTCCTAATTTAATCCAATTTAGGTTCGCATTGGTCGCATGAGTCATATTTGTTCGCATGAGGTCATATTTGTTCGCATGAGGTCGCATTGGTCGTATGAGTCATATTTGTTCGCATGAGGTTGCATGAGTCGGATGGGTTCTAATTTAATCCAATTGAGGGTCGCATGGGTCGACTTATAATGAAGAATTTATCGAATTATAATGATTCTAAACTAGACATCGGTCGGAAGGGTCACATGGGTCGGAAGGGTCGCATTGGTCGCATGAGTCATATTTGTTCGCATGAGGTCACATGAGTCGGATGGGTTCTAATGTAATCCAATTGTGGGTCGCATGGGTCGAATTATAATGAAGAATTTATCGAATTATAACGATGAAAGTCACAAAAGGTTTAATCAAAATAATACAAATAATATAGTATTACACAATTACTAACTAACAAACCTTTATTTTCTTTAAGTCGGCGTTGTCTCGGTTTTCACATTCCAAACACTGTCAGTGATGCTGGCTTTTGTAGATGGGATTTGTATCAACGAAGAACACAGGTTTGTCTCGACAAAAATGGGTTTTGTATCGACAAAGAAGACGAGGTTTGTCTCGACAAAGATGGGGGTTGTCTCGACGAAGCAGACGGGGTTTGTCTCGATGAAGATGGGGTACTTCTCCGAGCCTCACCGGGTCCAGGATAACAAATCTCTTTAGGTCTCCCGCTTTGCCTTTTCTTAGCCAGCATAGGAGGTAGAATCGTAAATTCAGTCACTTCAGGAGGAATATCCCAATCACTGCAATCAGGAACCGGATACACGGTTTCTTGGTAAGCCAAACGCCATGCCTCCCGAAGGTAGTAGATTGAACATAGATCTGATATCTTGTGACCTTTACCAACCTTATGTGCTGCCGCAATTACGTGACTACATGGATACTTATCCACATCAAACATTTTGCATTCGCACTTTCTTTTTTGAAGACTCACTAAAAATCTTCTACCCATCTCATTTCTCACCTCATACTCATCACTCAGACTGTTCAATTCAATAACATCATACTTGGATGCATGTCCAAACCGTTCATGTAACGTTTTCTCAACGCAAGGTGTTAACTTTTGAGAATCATCACCGATAGCTGCTTCCAACCTATACCTATTGAACCATTGTACTGTCTTTCCCAAACAAATATCTAAAAGCCCTAGGATCGTAAATTTTTTTCACTTCTTCAACGTTGAATTTATTGACTCGGCGCCATTACTGGTTAATAAGTTGTACCTTTATCTCTTAAATTTGCATCTTGCCCACTTAACGGGATCAAGTTCCTCTTTCTCCAAATACTTTGCAACATTAGGATACCTATGCAAAGGTCAGAAAGGTAAAAAATGGCCACAAAGGTCACAACAGTCACAAGGGTGGCAGAGGGGTTAAAGGGTCACACAGATACAAGGGTTGCAGGGGTACAAGGGTCGCAGGGGTACAAGGGTCGTAGGGAGTACAAGGGTCGAAGGGGTACAAGGGTTGCAGGGGGTACACGGGTCGCAGGGGTACGAGGGTCGCATGGGTATGAGGGTCGTATGGGTACGAGGCTGGCAGAGGTGCAAGGGTTGCAAAGGGTACAAGGGTCGCAGGGGTACGAGGGTCGCAGGGTATTCATTTCCGCCATAGTATCACCCTTTGACGTCTTTCTACGATGGCCTTTATTTACGTAGTTCTTTATATTTTGCGATATCTGACGCGCAAAAAAACCATGATCAGCATCATTATACACTTGTTTTATTGCTTTGATCAAGCTTTTATGGCGATCAGATATCACAACAACATCACGTCCGTTCGGTATCACCTCTTTCAATCTTGACATAAACCACGCCTATGATTCGTCTTTCTCTCTGTCGACTATTCCCCATGCAAGAGGATATTGGTGATATTCACCATCTGGTGCGGTCACCACAATCAATGCTCCCTTGTACACTCATGTCAGAAATGTCGCATCCACAGAAACCACTTGACGCATGTATTTCCATCCCTTTATAGCCGTTCCGACAGCCATAAAAAGGTATTTGAAGCTTTTCCTATCAATGTCGAGCTGAAGATCTACGATAGATGCGGGATTTCTTTTTATAAACATGTGAAACCACCCTGGAAGCCTCCTATAATGTTCAAAGTCATCACCACGAATATCCTTTTGAGCACCGCATTTGCCTCTTAATGCCATCAAATACGATACATTGGCACTTTATTTTGCTTTTACACGAGCCATCAATTCTTTTGCTAGAGGTGTTTCATAATTTCCGACATATTCCTCTTTCAAATAATTCTTAACCATTTGTGTTGTACCCTTTGTAGTTTCGGTCCGTTTAGATACAGGTGAACAGTTATGAATGGGATGGTGCATTCTCACACTAAACCGTTTGGAATTCGGGATTGCTGCCACGCGTAATTTTCATTTACAACCACTTCCGACAAACTTGCATCGTATTTTCCACAGCTTCGTATCAGATCTCAATGTTGTATATCTAAACGAAGCTTCGATTGA
>CM071876.1:14144067-14165646 GCA_036759665.1 Gynandropsis gynandra | reverse complement strand
TGATACGGGGTGTGAAGTGATAGGTTCTGCAAGTCGGAGGTGATGTGATGTGAGGCACCACTGTCAAGTAGCCAATTGGAGGTGTCGTACGTAGGATACGTAGCAACATTCGCTGCTGGTGGCCATGGACATTGAGGAGGTGTCCACGGTTGTTGGATGGGGTCGGAGGAGTTGGTCGCGGTTGTGAAGCGGGAGCGAGAGCAGAATTTGGCGTTGTGTCCTTGAATTCCACACAATTGGCAGCGGCCTCGGTAACCACCCGAGGAGTTCCTGTTGTTGTTGTGGCGACCCCATTGAGAGTTAGGGTTGCGTGGGCGAGAACGAGCAGCAGCAACATGAGCTGTGACCGGTAGGGCAGCGACGGGTGGGGGGAGATCAAAGGCCAATTTTGCCTCGTGGTTGAGGAGTTTTTCGTGCAGCTCCTCAATTGAGATGGCGGTGTCTTTGGCATTGATTACATCGACGGCTTCAAAGACGTCCTCGTGATCCATCGGTTTCCCGAGAAGAGAGAGTTCATCGGTTTTGGTGGTGATGAACCGTAGGTATTCTTCTACCGATTGGGATCCTCTGGCACAGCGTTTGATCTAATCTCGTAGCTGTTTGATGTGACCACGAGAAGCTTTGCCATAGATGTTGGCTAGAGTTCTCCACGCATCACGAACGGAGGTTGCTCGGGCAATGACCAGTTGAAGCGGGAGGGAGAGTGCGCCGAGCATGGAGCTGAAAATCAAACGATCTTGGTGTTTCCATGGGCTGAAGGCGGGGTTTGGTTGCTGGATCCCATTGACTTGGATCATGGCTGACGGTACAATAGAGTCTTCGGTGATGAAGGACTCGAGATTGTACCCTTCGAGGAGGGAGCGGATTTGAACGCTCCACGTAAGATAGTTCGTCGGGGTGAGTTTCGTGATGCTTGACATGTTGCAAGCGAAAAGAAGCTTCTGTGGTTGTTGCGGATCAAACATGTTCACGGCTTCAGTGCGATTCAATTGCTCCGGTATGTTTGCCATGAGATGAAGACGCGGCGCACACGGTAAGGGAAACGGTTGGGAGGGCGCGGCCGAGAATCAAGGGATTCTGTTGTGCCGAAGGTAAGGGCGATTTGCGGTGATGAGCCGAAGGTGGGAGGGCTGATCCGTGGTGGTGAGATGACGGAGGCAAGAGGAGGATGCCGGAACTAGATGTAGACGGCGGTGCAAGAAAGTCGGACAGCGGTTGAGCGGAACGCGGTCGAGGGTGAGACGAGTCGTTGAGCGATGGGGCGCAGATCAGCGGACAGGGAGATCCGTGCTGGTGAGGCGACGGAGAGGGAGCTGAGCCTGGGGGTGAGTCGTCAGAGAGTGGCGGAGGGTGGGCAGTTGCGGCGGCCGGTCCGGTGATGGTGCGGCGGCTGAGTTTGGCCGAGAAAGAAGATGAGCGGCGGCGGCTAGGTTTGGTCGTGAGACACAACCAGCCCTGATACCATGTGAATGGTAATTTGAGTTCGAATTGTATTTTCTGATAATGTGTTTGAATAGCCATAAACGGCTATATGTACAATAGGTTAAGAATTAAACCTAAATACGGAATAAAAAATTACAATAATACCCTTATGTACAATAATGTTCTAATACCCTTTATATTAACAACCCAAATCAGGTAAAAAATAGTAACCATAAGCAAATACAAAATACACATATTGAATTAATATATTATTTTATGTGTTGATAGCAGAACAATAGGTTTAAAAGTAACGGAAGAACTAAAGTTCTTTGAGAAGTCTCAGCTGGAAGAAAAAATAAGCTGGAAGAAAAAATAAACATGTTCAAATTGACATCTAGAAAAGTAATTAGATCTCATGATAAAACTCTATGATTTTAGAAATTTATTACCTGGTTGATACATAAGAAAGGATGTAGTTTAGATTTTCCAAGAATGGAGCTTTCCAAAACCAGTAGCCTCATTTGCAAGACTAATTCCATAAATCATTGAAAGATTTCTCCTATGATTTTCCATGTTCAAAATGTTCTTACATTTGTCACAAGTGCAATAGCTACAATCTCTCCATGTCATATTAGAACAACATACGAACTCTAAAAAGGGCAAGGCACATGCTCGTCCCAATTTCTAATTGAACTCCAAACTTGTCGACATGAGTTTAATTCGGAATAGAAATCACAAATGTAAAAATGGCCAGAACTCAGGGAAGAACATAAAGAGTTTTGATATAATCATTTGATTTAATGATATGAAACCCCTTCTCAGAAAAGGGATCAACTTTTGGAGCAACGATTGTAGCACCGAGAAACCTCTAATTATATTCGTTTCTCCGTCGATAACGATGTCGTCATGGTTCTTCTCATAGGTATGATGATTATTGCGTTCTTCGATAGCCTTCCACGAAGAAAAGCAAAGATGTTTCTCATTGTCAGCATTAATCCTTTTCATTTTCTAGTTGATTGAAGAGTGGGAGAGAGATTTAGGGTAAAACGGCCAATTTGAGAAACTTACATCCTTCTACCGCCTTCCCTACCATAAATAGTAGCTCCAAAGATTATGATGGAGGCAGAGATAATATCTCTTCATCCTAAATTGTATTTTGGGTTCAAAGGATTCTTTTTCGGCACCAAAGGCTAAAACCTCGAGTGACACTATCTTCTTCGTCAATCTTCTCTAGATACTCCTTGAGCTTATTGAAGTCGTACTTTTCTTCTTCCAGGTAAATATGCATGATGCTTGGGTATGGGGCGATTGTACACAGGTGAATTATAGATGCCCACTAACCACCGCGGATTTACTTTAATTTGGTAGATATTCTTCTGCCTCCCCGCAAATTTTTATTGTTTGGTCAACAATCTTCACCAGTTATAGACACTACTAGAAATTAAACATTCAGTGATTGAAGAATGTGTACCTAAACACGTTTAGAGACGGAAGACAGTGATCCGCAAATAACCATCACCAAACAAAAAAAAAACATTCGCAATCCGTCCGCAAATACAGACGGAAATCTCAATCAATACACCGTCCATAATTTTGGACTACAAGACCGTCTGTAAATCGACGTGAAAGGCGACCAATATGTAAACGGAGAAATCATCGGGAAAACGTCGTAACGTTTGCGGACGGATGGTGGCCCGTCCGCAACTTTGTCGTTCGCAAAATTTTAGGACAGCTTTCGGACGACATTTTCCGTCCAATGTTTTTTTAAAAAGTTATAATTACAATTTATAAATTTAAAATATAATAATTAATTAATGTTTATACATAATTAACATATATTACAAACTTTTCGGTGATATTTCGAAATTATCTTCGGAACCATCGTTCTCGCACACATCCCAATTGATAGAAGACATTTGTTCCCTCAACATACTCATTAATCGCTGATGTCGTCTTTCTGATCGTTGTTGCGACGAGAAATTGAGATACAGTATTTCGCATATCGTGGTCTGTCGATTTTGCCTACCTTTGGAGGAACTTGCATATTGTGATGTCTTTCCTCCAAGACAAAAAATGCGACCTTTATACGGTGTAACTTGTTATGAAAGAAATATCGAAATTTAATTTTAATTATAAGTAACAAAATTGTATTAAATTGTAATAAATTCACCTGGGGATACAACTCATTGTATTATTCCTAACTTAGAGAAGGTTGTGTTCTGTCTTCACTCGGTGGAATTTAGGACCCTCCTTCCGATGCCATATTCTGAAATTCGTCATGAACACGTTTTACACTAGCATCTACCCACGAACCGTTAGATTTCTTAATGTGCGTATATTCCAGCAATTCTATATATAATGGTTCAAATATCTTCTCTTTCATCTAATACCAAAACCGAATATATATTTTTAATATTAATAAAATGTCAATTGTATAAAATCCTAAACTTCCTCGAAAAAATGAGAACCAGCGGTATGTGCACTCATCTCATATCTTTCTCTATCAGAATGATGAGATTGGCTTGCTTGCTCGCTTCTTTGCTTAAAACTGAGATCATCCCAATAAGCGCACATTTGTTTCCAAACATTTTCTATCATCCAAACGAGTTTCCCTTTCTCCTTTCGATCTTTTTTGCAATCATTTACAAAAGCTTTGAGACGAACTCCCGCAACCCGTTCAAATTCAGACCTTACTATTCCTATAGTCTCGAGGTTTCAATAAATTTTTTGCTGAAATAATCAAATGAGTATTTTATTTAAACTATTACGTGAAATTTTATTAAATAAGTATTATTAATAACGTACCACAAGTGATTTTGACCAATGTTCCTTAATATCGGGGTCGATCTGCGTCCAATTATAACATGGACGATCGTAATCAGCTTTCACCATCTTTGTTATGTGACGAGAAAAATGATCGTAACCAAACCTATAAATCAAAATTAAGATAAATCAACACTTAATTAACTAAATATTTACAAATTTACATTTAAATTTAGTGATACGTACCACTGTGCGTCGTTTTCATGACTCAGATCTAAACAAGGAAGTTTACGCCTTTTCCTATCCATTGATAGAATTTCTTCCACCGTTGTTCCGTGATGCATTTGAGGGTCTTGATGCATCATTCGCTCGACCGGTGGTGGTATAAAGTATCAAAATTTCACTTAATCCATAAAATATCTCTTGTAGACATTGCAACAAACATTTCAACTACACATTCCAAATCTAACTAAAATTAATCTAAATCTAACTAACTATATAACAAATCTTAGAAAACATATTCTATATCTTAAAATAATGTTTAAATTAACCTGCCAAATTGACGACAAATGATGGAGACGGTGACAGATAGACGAACGGACGGCCGGACGAACAGTGACGAGCGGATGGCCTGACGATGACAGACCCACAAACAGACGATCGGATGGATGGACAGACGATCGGACGGAAATACCGAGGGATGGGAAGGCACAGACCGAGGGATAGAAAAAAGGACCAAAGACGGTCGGACGAACGAACTGGACACATGGACTGAGATGCATGGACAAACGGGAAGCACCAACGGAAAGCCGGATAGAGGGATAGATGACTGTGATTCTGTGGGCGGTGAGAGAGGGTTAGACAAATTTAGAACGAAGAGGAAGGAGCCGTGCAGATGAATTTATAGAAATTTTTGGAAGGGGAAGAAAATTCGTCCACAATCTGTCCCTAGTCACGGACGAGGAAATAGGTCGTCCCACTGTCGTCCGTAAATAGGAACGGTTTTAGCACGACCATAAATAATTTATGGACGGACAAAAATGTCATCCCGAGTCTATCGGCTTATGATTGCCGTCCATAACTGCGGACGACCTCGAGATATGTGTCCGTAAAAGCGGAAGGCTCTAAGACCACCGTCCACATTACGGATGGCTCTGACACGTCTGTCCGTAAATGTTGAGTTGTCCATAATCCATCCACAAATGCGCGTCTCGAGCCGTTTTCGTGCGCAATTGATGGACCAAAAGACAGAGATGGACGGATTGAGGGACATGGATAGACCGAGGGATAGAGAGGGATGGACTGAGGGAAAGGGAAAGAGGACGGAGATCAAATATTCGAAGCCGTCCGTAATTGTCGTCCAACCCTTCCCCATTTTTCTTTTTCAAAAATTTTTATGTTATAATATCTTAACACCGAGTTAACTGATTTATTCAAATATCATAAGAAATAGAAATAATTCTTTTATTTTTTTGAACATCCGATAACAAGTTAACATGAATCATCTTCAAAGTCACATAATTCTTCCGTCGATTCTTGTATTTTTGAATTTGATTCAAATGATTTTTCATCTTTTTCTTCTATCCTTTCATATAGATCATCTTAATTTGTTTCAATTTCTTCGGTTTTGCTAGCGCAGTACTTTAATAGTGACTTCATCCATAGCAATAATCTTTGTGGTTTGTTATTACATTTTCAATTGTTTCTTTTATGTCTTGTCGATAAATTTACCCCATGGAAGTATCTTCATTGCGACACGCCAACCTAAAGATCGTCTAATATGTGGATAGAAAACGTAACAAACTTGATCGGCTTGTGACACAAGAATAAAAGGCTCGTATTTTGCATATCTTCGTGTCAAGTTTACTTTTACAACGCCTAATTAATTTGTTCTTGTTCCACGACCGTTTATTGGATCGAGCCAATCACATCGAAATAACATTACAAAAAATGTTAAATATAAGTAAATATAATCTAAAATATCATACGTGGTATGGAAAATTTGTTTTAGAGTAGTAATAAAATGTGGATATTCCAATTGCAAAATTTCTTTCAAAATCCCAAAAAAATATGGTTCATTGGTCGATTCACAATAGCTTTTACCTTTCACACATACACCATAGTTTATAGTTGAGTTCAATTTCCCGTGTTCGTAAGTATGAAAGTTGTAACCACGTGTAAAATATATTGGCCAACTTGTAACTTTCACAATCAGTCCTTTAACAAGATCTCGTAGCCATAATGGATGATTACCCATCGCAATCTGCATTATGGAGGAAACAATCATCGACAAAGCGTCGAAATATTATATAAAATAAATTTATTTATTTTTAAAATATCATTGACTTACATATTGTCGGATCCATGTGGAGAAATCTATTTCTTTAAGTTCCTCGAGTTGAGATTCATCAATGTTCACATATGTATTCTTCAATATATCATCACATACCTTTTAAAATGTTAGAAATTTCTCTAAATATTACAAATAGAATATGTATACGCAATTGAATCCATATTTATTGTAGATTACCTTTCAAAAGGCAGTAGATATTTACAATTGAGTAAAATATACGTATGTGCGATGTGTAGATCTTGTTGTGTTAGTCATAGATCTTTTGTCTTACCAGCAATTCGACCAATTCACAAAATATATCACGAAGATTTGGTATTGGATATGAAAATATCACACCACCATTAAAACATCTGTCTGGATTTCTACCTCGCGTTTGAACATGTGACTCAAAATAGTAAGAAGTGAAGAACGATATGTCCTCATTCACGTATTGTTCCATAATTGAACCCTTTGGACGAGCTTTTTATTTGTTTTTTTCAGATGAAACATAAATCTCTCGAGTGGATACATCCAATTAAATTGAACTGGACCTCCTAATACAACTTTGTGTGGTACTTGAACTTTCAGATGCTCCATAACATCGAAAAATGATGGTGGAAAAATCTTCTCCAAGTTACATAGTATAGTAACTGTGTTAGTTTCCCGTCTACGAACCACATCTACACTCTTCCGCACATAAATCTCAGAAAAATATACCAATACTTGAAAAATGAAAATATTAGATTATTTAACAATTAATATATTTAAATTATTAATCATTATACTATTAAAAATCAACCATACCTCCAATTGCTTCGTGTGCATGTTTGTCCATCAATTCAGAAAAATATATGGGAAGTAGTCTTTGCATGAATACATGACAATCGTGACTTTTCATCCCTAATAACATTCCTCTATTAATATCAATGCACCTTCCGATGTTAGACGCATAACAATCAAGAAATTTCACGTCTTTCTTCAACCATTCCAACAACTTATATTTCTCATCATTTGACAATCTGAATATTGGAACAGGAGCTTTACCGTCATTACTTATATATAACTCTTTCTGTGAGCAATACTCTTCTTAATCCTTCTGTGATAATGTTATCTTTCGTTTTTCCCGTAACATTCAGTACCTTGTTGATGATATTATCGGAAAAAAATTTCTCTATGTGCATGACATCAAGATTGTGTCGAAGCTTCAAATTTTTCCAATACGGTAGATTCCAAAATATGTTCTTCTTGTACCAATTATGAGTAATTCTATAACCACCAATTCTCGGATGATTATTCCCTCCGCAATCTATACTCATAGGAATGCCTAAAGCAAGAAGTCGTTCATACAAAATCTTTTTGACGGTCAAAACTGAAGGAGGGGATTTCCACACAACTATATTCCTTTTAAATTTATCTTGTTGCGCCGTAATGTATAGCAAAAAGAAAACTACAATGACAATCAAACCAACCCGTCTTTCGTCCATATTTCAACTGAAAAGCATTTGTTTTCCATGCATTATGGACAAGCAAATCGACCATGCGTTGTCAATCCTGATAGTATACCATAAGCTAGAAAATCACTTATTGTCCATATAAGAGCACCTCGTAATATAAAATTCTATCGTCTAGAAACGTCGTACACTAGAACTCCCGTCCACAATTCTTTCGATTTTTCAATCAGTAGTTGAAGAAATATATGCAAATTTTTTCGGATGATTAGGCCCGAGAATCAGTATTGTAAAAAATAAAAACTTCATTTTCATGCACATATCAGGTGGTAAATTGTACGGTGTCATAATAACTTGCCAAAACGAATAATTCCTCCCAAACATCCCAAATGGATTAAAATGATCATTTCAAAGGCCTAAATAAACATTTCGACTCTCAACTGAAAAATCAGGATATACATTTTTAAAGTGTTTCCACGCCTCACCATATGAGGGATGATACATTTCTCCTTTACGACTTGAATGCTCAGCATGCCATCTCATGTTGCTTACGGTATTAAGATCCATATAATCTTTTTATTTTGTCTATAATTGGTAAATACCACATACGCCGATATAGAACCGATTTTTCATTACTGGTAAAATAATCTATTCCATAAAATCGATAATTACTCAAATCTAATGTCTCTTTAAAAAAAATCATGCAGTTATCTTGACAAACATCAACCTTTTGATATGACAATAAACCCAATGATCTCATCATCTTCTTTGTCTCATAATAAGACTCTACTGCATTATTATGTTCAGATAAATAATCTCTTACTAATTGCGATATAGAATCCATGAAATTCTCATAAAGATTATTTTCAGTCTTCAAATTCATCAAAGTGCAGATAGAGACAACAATGAAAGACCCATTCTACAACCATCATAAAGTGGATGCCTAGCACTTTATAACATTTCAAAAAAAAACTTTTCATTTTTCATTCAAATCTTCTTCAATATGTTCTTCGTTTCTTTTACATTTTACATCATTTCTACATAAGGGTTCATTTCTACATCTTGAGAAGTCTTAAACACTTCATGATATACAATACCCCTTCTAAAATGTTGAACAAAATTATTAGGTCGTGGTGCAAAATTCTCTCAATGAAATAACCACATGAAATAATTTGGAATAAAACCTCTTAAATAAAGATGATTCCAAACTCTTCTCTCATTAACAAATTCTTGCATTTGACGCATGGATGAACCAACTTACCGGTTTCTTTATAAACTTTTTGATTTGTCGCCATCGTCATAAACTATGTAACGCTTTCTATAAACTCATTCGATACACATTGAGTTTCTGGACCAATTCTTTTGTACATCTATTGTCTAGAAACGGAAATATCCGATCTCATTGATAATGCCATTATAATCAGAAACAATAAGAAGGAATGTATTGAAATATATAAGAATTGTGTGTGAGAAACGAATGAAAGTAAGAGAGAGTCAAATAGATAATTTCAGACTGGTTAAGGACTGATTATAGACTAAGACAAATAATTGTCGACGAATCGTCTCCAAAATGTCATTAAATCTAAATAATACCCCCGTAATCGTCCGTAAATTTGCGGACGATCACTTATATCGTCCACAAAAATTGCATACAGTCGTGGACGCCGTCCGCAAATTGCGGACGGGCATGGATGTCATCCCTATTTCGCAACGTCCATCGAATCCATCTCCAAGCCATCCGCAAATACGGATGACTTCTAAACCGTTTTTTCCGTCCTAAAATTTAAGGACGGATTACAGACAAATTTATCTTCTTTTTCGTATTCCGTCTGTAATCCATTCGTAAATTCTGTTTGGAATGTTTTAATTTATAATAGTGAGAACCATCAAAAGCCATTGTTCCTTATCAAAGTTAGAAATAATTGAAAACTCATTAATTTCTTGTATACGGTAGGAGAGTAGAGACCTCCATTGACATTTATGGTGAAATTGGTGAAACGGGTTTTAGGTTTAGTGAAAAGCTTTAAGGATTTCGCCGTTATGGATGAAACTTTTCGGATTTTAAATAAAAATGAAATAGAAAACAAAAACAAAAAATGAAATGGCAGTATGAGGATGTTCGTTCTGACAATTTTTATATTTTTTCGAAATTAATGAGTATTGTTTAAATGGCATTATTTTGAATACAAGAAATCAAGTTTTATGAAGTAAAGAAACTATATAAAAATGAGGATCCAAACGAACCAAATGAAAAGGATTAAAATAAAATATAATCATGTCAATTGATGATCTCAATGTTGATGGAGATTTATTAAGAAAATATCTATTTTAATGGTTTTAATTCGTATATAATATGATAATTACTATGGAATAATTAACTATTTAAATTCGAAAAGAAAATGTCATTATAATCATTCTATTTGTTTATTTATGATAGAACTATGCACTTTTTTTTATATTATAATCACCGCATTTGGTAAGTTGTGAAAAAATTCGGCATCAATCTTGTATTCATGTTCCTCAACTTCATAAAAAAAAACATCTTAAAAGCCACAATCTGTCTCATTTGAAGCCTCAACATTTTGATAAAAAAACGTTCCATAATTTTCTTCTCCCGCATTATAAAATCTTCATATAAACTGTTGTCATCTTCTTTAGTCTCATTCTAATCGGTCACTTGATTATCTTCAGCCTCGAAATTCTGACAAATCACTTTATTATCTTCACCCTCGGCATTTTGATTAGCCACTTAATCATCTTAAACCTCGATATTTTGATTAGCAACTTCTCCATCATCTTCAACCTCAACTTCTCTCACGATTGGACACTAAAACAAGCTCTGACACTTCATGCTCAATATATATATCGAGTTCACCACCTGCTTTAGATGCGCACACATCTCGCATATATTCTAGCTTGGATCTTCTCCCATATGCAACTTCTCATCCAACGATTGATGTGGTAATTTATACAATATTTCGGCTATTGGTGACATGATCTTGCGAGAACGTACGAAATCTTCAAAAAGAAACCAAAATAAGTAATTTGGATCAAACTGCACCCTTCTGACCAAGAACCCACCTTCTTGTTGAGCATGTCCATCTTTATACAACATGGTTCCAACCATGTAGAAGTTTAAGCTGATTTTATCTTTTTGGTTGCAGAGAAAAAAGAAACATTACCAAATTGTATACAAATCATAAATATTCATCAAACCTTACTAGGAATCATACCCAACAAATTGTGAAAATCGAAACCTTAATTGGAAATCAAAACCGTAAATCACCATGAATTTTTATTAAAAAATCAACTCCTGGGTCAAAATAAAAAAGAAACCCAACTTTCAATTTAAATGTACTTTATTTTACATCACGATTCCAATGTCCATTATCTCGTTGTTTGTCTCCGTCATCTGTCAATTTCCATTATCTCCCCCTCTGTTTTCGTACTCTATCTTTGGCGTCTGTCTCCACCGCTGTGGTGTTTTATGAAGTGTTCGATGTCTTATCGTTTGTGTAAATGCGTCGCAGAAAAGTAGTTAGTTCGTGAAGTTGTGACAGAAAATCATCATTTTTACTTTTTTTTCAGCCGGTCAAATATTAAATAAGAAAAAAAATAATTTTACATTCTCAGATGACGCGGCTGTTGACGTGGATATCTACATCATCGATCGTAAATGAAAATCGATGATGTACTACAACATTAGCATTTATGTATCAATTTGAAAGTTCAGATTCATATTTATGCATTTTTCTGGATCACTTGTCAACTATAGTGATTATATTGTGAAAAAAATATATGCATATTTAAAGACTAGGTAACTGGTTTGGTAAATAAAAAACACAAATAATATGTTTCATCCCAATCATAATAACATAGTAGATAAAGATAACTAGATCTTCCCTAGAGAGTCACCAATTAAAATTTATACTATTTATTTATCTTTTTTATATATTGAGTTTATCTTCAATTTATTATGCATTACTTGATTTATAAGTTCTCAACTTATCATATATATCGGGGTTTACCCATTAGGTATAGGAAGTATAATGACTACGGATTCTCTATTATAAAAAACTATATTTTCCATTAAAGTCTTGAACTCTAAGTGATAAGGGTAAAACCATAAAATTTATCTTCAAAATAAACAAATTCATACATCTATAATTCATATATCTATATACTTTTAACTATATATATGTATATATCTTAAGGAGGAAAGAGACACGACAATGTCGATACATATAATGAAATCGAAGGTATTGTACTGTTTTCTTAGATAAATAATCGGGAAAACGGGTAACGATAGTTATGGTAAGCGGGTAGAAAAATCTATGTGCAGAAGATAAAATAATACAATTAGGAGACTTTTTTGTTATTTTTGGAAGATAAAATTAAATGTGAAGATCCTTGAAACCCAACAAGTGGGGTGTGTCCATAGCGCATGGGGGGATGAACCCCACCTTCCATAACATGCACGTGGACCCATCTATACATTACTTCGTTTTACTATATAATAAAATATTTTTTCTAACTTAGCCGATTTTTTATGAAGGTCAATTCATATAGATCAATTTTTTGTATATTTGTTAGTTACAATAAGTTTTACATATATGTATACATTAATGTACAATTTGGTATTTGTGTACGATTTATTAGCTCATATTTACCGTCCAATACTACGTTTTCCACTATCTTGATCAGTCTCCAAAAAACACATTCAAGCGTACGTACGTACATTTATATATGTATGTTAAGTATTCACTAAATTGTCGTGGCATGTGTAAGTTCAATATATATATATATATATCACATGCGGAAAATGTGGGATGTAGGAGTAATAGGTACTAAATGTGTGGACTGTCGATATGTAGAATATATATATTACCACTCAAGTTTCATATGAAGACATGAAAATTTGTATTGGATAAAAATGCATTTGATTGAAATTTTTATTTATATATGATCATATAAAAAATGTATAAATGGATGATATGAAAATGCGTGAACAGTTCAATTTCGTCGATATGATATTTTTCAATGATTAATACTTTGAACTTTTTTAATATTTTAAAACTAAATATGTTTTAAAATATTTAAAATTAGTTATGAATATGACAATTATGTTTAATAATTAAAACATAATTATATTTTCAGCAGTCTAAATTATTTAACATATCAGATCCTTCAATCCAAATATATAGAATACGTCACTGCATCATAATCAATGTTCAAGGAATTTCTCTTTATATAATAGCTAAATTATACTTGCACGAAAAATTATATAATAAAAAATTTTGTCAATATAATATTTTTGAGAAATTTAAAATTTTGTGTGTGAAAAGTAAGAAATAATATTATAGTGCTAAAATATTAAAAGAAAATTATATCAGTAATTAAATTAAATATGTAAAAAACACTTTTAGAAACATTTTTAAACAAATAAAAAATAATGTATTTAAAAAATAAAAAGAATCATTTGCACGAGAGAGGAGTGAGAAAAAAATATGTGGCACACATGATATGTTTATATTTTAAAAATATTTGTATAACTTATTTAAAATAAACAATAAATAATGCATGTTAAAAAAATACAGAAGAAGGAGATAGAAAAGGGTAGAGAGGAAAATAATAAATTTGTGATACTCCAAACACTGTATACTTGGTCGCTCAAATATATCAATCGATAGTATTGTATGATAATTTTTCCACAATAAATTTTAGAATTTTTAGGCCTCAATATAATTCTGTCAGAACGGGAAAAAAATACGATTTTTTTTTAATCCGCGGTTGCTGAAATATGTATCAGAATATATTTAGACTGCTCCCTCCTATTGGTTGAACGAACGTAGTAGAATATATTTATACTGCTCCCTTCTACTGGTTGAACCAACGTAGTGAGGTTTTAATAAACGCATACAGAAAAGAGTATGAACAGAACTTTTTACAAATATTATGAATAGAAAATATATATTAGAAAAAATATCAGTTTTATTAACAAATCAAATTTTTTAAATATATTTAGTTTTAATGTAAAATATTTAAGATTATTACAGTTAATTTTTTGAGTTAAATAGTAAATAACAATTTATCGTTTTTCTTCTCAACCCACTTTTAAACGTATTTTAATATTTTTCAAAATGCATTCCTAATACTCATTGATGAATTATGAACTATTGCTGTACTTTCTTCACATCTAACCCTAGATGTTACCATCCTTTTTAAAGTGCAGACCTTTGCGCAAATACAGGAACAGATCCATCCAGTCTTTAGGTTGTCTTGCCATAAACTTGGAACAACCATCTCTTTTCTTCTCGTACACTTCTAGTTCGCTTTCGTAAATGACCAACCCAAGTTTACTCTTCTTGAAATTCTCAACGATCTAAAACTTTAACATAATCCTAACAATATCCTTATTAAGTGACGTCAACAATCTCCCCCTTTGAATTTTTATCGCACAAATAAACCAAACATAAAACAACCAGACTCGCAAATATGTTCACAAATAATATAAAGCAAGAGCTTAGAAACTTTCATCCAGTATATTAAGTGCAATTAAAATTCAATTCAAAATCCTCATTGTGGTCTCTTTTCCGCAGCTTTGCTTGCACTTGTACTCCCTTTATTTCCCCATGTTTGTGTGATATGACATTAAAAAACAAACAATAGTTCTTTATTCAAACTACAAAAATAAGATTAACTCAGTGTTACTCTGATTTATTCTAAGTCAATTTGGCTAACGCTTTCAGCTCTTTTTAAATCAGTTGAATTTCATAAACCACTCTTGCTAGTCGCTTATCCAACTTGATGACACGTGTAATATCATTTTCATTCTATCTATCATTTTCAATCGTTAGCATCTTGTTTACATAGCGCTTCTCAAAAATGATTCATGGAGGAATTTCTTTTTCTTTTCTTTTATTCATGTGTGACAATGTCTGGAACTTGTTGCATTAAGATATTCTGAATTAGACATGAAAATGGTAAGATGAACTTTTTGGCATTTGAAAGTCCAAAACTAATAATCTGGTATATAAAAACTTTCCCAAAATTAACTAGAATTCCAATTTTGACACAGTATAGCAGAACTGTAGTGTCATGGCGAATATCATCTCTCTTCTTGTTTGGGATCCAATTTGTTCTGTAGATCTTGTTGAGCAGAGCATACTCCCAATTAAGCTTGACATTTAAAATTTGGTCAGGCCAAGTCATAACCTCCTTTCTAGTTAATTCTTAAGTGATATGATTCATATCAAGGTCAATCTCCAATTCTTTGACCCTCGTGTTTTCACATTTCGTGTTCCAACAATTTATTTATTACTTCAGCGTTGAACTTAATAATTCTCCCTCGTGCATATACATGTTCATAAGATTCAGACCTAATCCTATCTATATATGAACTCAGATTTGCATAAAACTCATGGATGAGTTCTTTGCATACATGACAATGTATTTGTCACTGTATCAGTCAAACATCTTTTATTAGTAAGTCCCATAAGGGAAGATGTTTGAATTTTCCTACATTAAGTCATCTCTCACTCAATATTTTTCATTCTTTCAACGCATTAAACCTGAATACTCCTATCACCGAGTATAAGGTTTTCGATAACGCATTTGAGGGAGACATCTTAAAAGTACCTTGAGTGTTTAGAATTTCTAAGATTTAAGCTTAACTCTCATGTTCTGTTTGTGTCTCTGATGAACATTCAGTTGCATTTGGACCAAAACTTTCATCTGATGTTGATTTTGAACTTTCTTATTCTCCTTTTGTCGATGAAGACGAATCTGTTGTAAATGTTGATCTTCTGCTGAGATTTTTTGGTGAACTTACACTTGCAACCTTTTTCCTTACTGTAGTCTTGTACCTTTTTTCGTTAATCCTTGGATCTTCTTTTCGAATCCTTTCGTTGTTGTACATATATGTATCTTAATCCATTTTTTTTATCTTTCTCCTCATGTGTTTCTCTATGTTTTTCTTTTGTTTTTCATTTTACCTGGATTTGCAATTAAGAAAAACACATTTTTTCTTTCGGACGAAGAAGTTAGGGTTTGGTAAATAGCTGAACAAATGGATATTTTCAAATAAAACTAAATGAAAATAACTACAATTGTCACGTCGATCGAATCAGTAGTCACCACTTATCACATCAACTAAACCATTTGCAAAATCAAGTTATTTTAAAAAAATATTGTCTCTTTCTCTTTTAATTTTTTAAAAAATCTCCATCAAACAAAAAATAATTGTGAGAAAGAAAATCTGCATAGAATGAACAAACAATAAGTAAGGTTATTTTGTCAATTTAAGTGTACTTACTCAATTCCTTGATTCACTTTATCTTTTTCATTCTCTTTCTAACACCTTTTTAATTTGAAAGCATACTATTCAAACATTTAGTTTCAGATTCTAGGACGTTATTTAGATATTCTTTTGTTCATATAACAAACTCCCACATTACCTTTTTAGGTATATTCTTATCTATCATTTCGAACATAGAGGAGTAGTTAAACAAGAATTTTGTTTTGTACCTTTAGGATGTTATAATTGAATCGGAAAATCTCTCAACTTAGACCCGAGCTTATACTCATAACAGTTGTTTCAAATCAGTTCGACAATAATAATCGCACATTCGACTATTAGAGAAGTAAGAGACCAACCTATGAGTAGGTATATTTAATCAAAACTTAAGTGATATTGAAATTGAGCTTTCACCAACCTAGCAATTAACCTTACACATTATTTCTTCTTTTTCATTTAGATTTAGATTTCAAGCCTATCATTTTTATGAAATTAGAATAAATTTTAAAACAATCAGAGTTTAGAAACATCCACTGATTTTCTAAAACAAAAACAAATTGATTTAAATCCAATGGTTTTGTGAAAATGTATGTCAATTGACGTTCAGTAGGCACATATTCAACCTTCATTTGCTTTTGTTCAATCTTTTCTCTAAAAAAGAATGCTTAATCTCAATATGTTTTGTTCTTGAATGTTGTACAAGATTTTTTGAAATATCAATTGGACTAGTATTATCACAAAGAGCAACAAAGGTTTTTTTAACTCATACTGTATTCCATCAACATCTAATTCATCCAAATTAATTGAGTACACCATCTTTCCAAGCCAATGTATTCAACTTTTGTAGTTGTTTAGGAAGTTGAATTCTGTTTTTGTTATACCAAGATACCAGATTGTTTCTAGGAAAGAAACATTCTCCACATGTACTTTTCCTATCATCCGGATTACCTCCCCAATATGCATCATAAAATCCAGCAAATTCACAGTTAGTATCCTTGGCATAAACAATACCATAGTTTGCAGTACCTTTCATATATTTTAGATTCTTTTCAATGCTATCAAATGCGATTTCTTAAGTTTCTCTTGATATCTGACACAAATTCCTACACTCTAACTAAATATGGTCTACTCTCACTAAGATACATCAGACTTCCTATCATGTTTCTAAACAGCTTTACTTCCACATTCGCTCTCTCTGAGTCTTTAGTTAGTTGTTGATTTACTTTGATCCATTTCAAACCTTTCGACAAGATTTTTTGCATATTTTCTTTGAGACACAAATAATCCATCATCAAGTTGATTCACTTGCAAACCAAGAAAATAGTTTCACTCATCAATCATACTCATTTCAAACTAATATTTCATGGTTTGTACAACCCAATTTACTTTATCTTGTGATTTTAATCCATAGACAATATCACCAACATAAATTTTCACTACCAGAAGAATGTTATTAGCATTATGTATGAACAATGTTTTATCTACTCCGCACTTTTGTAATCGTTCTTGATTAGAAAGCTTGTTAACCTGTCATACCACGCACGTGGTGCTTGTTTGAATTCATATAAAGCCTTCTTCAATTTGTAGATATGATCTGAATGGTGAGGATCTTCAAAACCTTTAAACATCCATCTGAAACAACTTGAAATCAAGATAACATGCGACACCAAGCAATAATCTTATGGACTCTAATCTAGCAATGGGTGCAAAAGTCTCATCAAAATCAACCACTTCAACTTGTGTGTATCCTTTTGCAATTAATCTAGCTCTGTTTCTAACAATTTCACCAAGTTCATTGGTTTTGTTTTAAAACTCCAAATTTTGCCAATCAAATTCACATCAACTGAACGAGGTACTAACACCCAAACATCATTTATTACAAACTGTTCTAATTCATCATGCATGGCTTTTATCCAGGATTCATTATTTAGTGCATCACTAACATTCTTAGGTTATGTCTAAGATGTAAAACATGAAAATTTGACCATATCATGATAGTTTACTTTAGGTTTACCTATTGTTCTTCTATTATCACCAATATTACCAATGACATCATCAATAGAATGATTTCGGTGGACAATTGATAATTCTGTGTTTGACACTCATTCATGTTTTCTTTTTCCAGTTTGCCTTCATTGGTATCCAATTCATTAGGTATACTTGAGACATCAGCTCCTTTACCAGAATCCATTTCAACTGTATCTGTAGAAAAAGGAAACACAATTTTCTCAGCTAGATGATCTTCATCAAACACAACATTTACAAACTCAATAACTATCCTTTTTCCATAAATTGTAAACTTTGTAAGTACTACTTATATTAGTTCCATAACCAAGAAATATTCTTTCATCACTTTTTGCATTAAATTTTCGTAGATATCCCTATCATTAAGAACATAACAAGTATACCAAAAAATATGGAAATAACTCATATTTGGACTCTTACCTTTCCAAAACTCATATGGTGTTTATAACATACTTAGACGTACATAAACTTGACTTATGATATAGCAAGCAATGTTTGTCGCTTCTGCCCAAAAAACCAATCGAAATAGATTTTGAATGAAGCATAACACGAGCCATTTCTTAAAGAGTTCTATTCTTTCTTTCAACTACACCATTCTGTTGTTGTGTTTTTGGAGTAGAGAATTTATGTATAATACCATGTTTCAAACAAAACTTATGAATTGCATCATTTTCAAACTCTCTTCCATTATCATTTCGGATTCGTTCAATACTGCCATCACTACAAAAAAACATGGGCTTTCCAACGGACGGGGCAACGGATCCGTCCGTTGGAAAGCAAAACCAACGGATTGCAACGGATGACGGGATATTGCAACGGACAAAAATCCGTTACAATTCCGTTAAAATTTGCAACGGAATTGTAACGGATATCCTCCGTTAGATAGTCCGTTGGCATTCTGTCGCAAATTGTAACGGATGGCAACGGAAACCATCCGTCGCCAGTGTCCGTTGGAAGTTCCGCTAGAAACCCTTCCAACGATCGTCCGTTGCAATTTTTAACGGATGGCCGTTAGAAATCGCAACGGATAACCGTTGATTTTGTGAATTTCGAGGGCACCAGTTTAAATAATTTCACGTGAACCTGCAACGATGATCCGTTAAAATTAGCAACGGATGTCCATTGGAATATAAACTATTTAGATCTTACCAAAGAGTGCATCAAACCATCAATAACAAAAACATTTTCGAAAAAATGTCGTCGTCTTCGAATCGAAATATATATAGATCAAGGGAGTGGATGTATAGAAGAAAAGATCCTGTAACCGAAGAGATTACGTGAGCATTCTTACACGGATTAGAGCAATTCATGAGTTTTGCATCGATGCAGTCTTTGTGTCAAGAACGTGGGACAATGTTATGTCCATGCAAAAGATGCAAAAACATGAAGTATCAAAGTCAAGAAATTGTTTGCAAACATCTGTATAAGGTGGGTTTCGTTGAAAATTACAAAATTTGGTTTTTTCACGGCGAAGATTGCGGTGTTAGAGATAGTGTGCAAGATGCACAAGTACAACGAAATGAAGAAGTTATTTATGAAGAATCAACGACGACCAATCCATATGTGGAATGGTGTCAAATACTTTTCCTGGAGTTGTTAATGAACAAATGCATGAAGAGATGCCAAACATTGATGCACGTCGATTCTTCAACCTATTGGATTCGGCGAAACAACCTATATATGAAGGTTATCGTGAAGGTCAGTCTCATTTATCTTTATCTTCAAGATTGATGAGTATTAAAACAGACTACAATGTGGCTGAAAATTGCATGGATTTATTTTGTAAAACAATGCGGGAATATTTACCGGAAAATAACCAAGCTCCCGAGACATACTACGAAACAAGGAATGTGTTAAAAGACTTGGGAATGCCACATGAGAAAATTGATGTTTGTAGAAACAGTTGCATGTTGTTTTGGGGAAATGATAAAAAGACTTGTTGGAATGCAAGTTAGCAGATTTCGGCCTAAAAAACCATCTTCACGGAAATATGTACCATACAAGAAAATGTTTTGTATGCCTGTAGCAAACAGGTTGAGAAGGTTATATGAATAAAAAAAACCGCTGCAGCAATGAGAGATGGCACGCCGAACACTCCACGACCAAAGGTGTAATGCAACATTAATCGGATGGTTAGGCTTGGAAAGATTTAAATGTCATATTTCCCGAGTTTGCACGTGAAACGAGAAATGTTTATCTTTGCCTATGCACTGATGGTTTTAGTCCCTATAGACAATCGGGAAATCAATATTCCCTCTGGCCGGTGATTCTGTCTTCTTATCATTTACCTCCCGAGATGTGTTTGAAAAGAGAGGTAATGTTTCTGACGTTGCCGATTCCAGGACCAGAACATCCGAAGAAAAGTTTCGATGTATTTTTGCAACCCTTAATTCATGAATGATGACAGTTGTGGAACGAAGGAATCCTTGCTTATAACGTCAGTACTGAGCAAAATTTCAGATGGAAAGCGGTCTTGTTGTGGACAATTACCATTTTCCTGCGTATGGAATGTTATCAGGATGGAGCACGCACGGAAGATTAGCATGTCCTTATTGTATGGAGGATACATATTCAGTTCGACTAGTACATGGTAAGAAACCATGTTGGTTTGATTGTCATAGAAGATTTCTTCCTCGTGGTCATGCTTTCCGGAAAGATAAAAAACATTTTCGGAAGAACGTGGTTCAAAAAAAAGAGGCACCGTGCATGCAAACCGGAACACAAATCCTTTACGAAAGATTGAACACAATGGAGGATTTACAAGAATCAGTAGAATGCGGTGGAGATCGTGGGCATCGTAAACCAAAAGGTCAAGGTGAATGGCATAACTGGTATAAACGTAGTATCTTTTGGGAACTACCATACTGGAAATCATTGATATTACGTACGAACACGGAAAACATAGAAGCACATACAACTTCTACGGTATTTTGCGTTAATAGTGATATAGAGGGTGATAACTTCTACGGTATTTTGCACCAAATCATACAACTGGAATATGCCGGTCTCGTTGGGTTGAAGGTTATGCTTTTTAAATGTCAGTGGTTTGACCCAACCGTAGGACGTGGAATACGAAAAAACCGTTGGGGAGGAATTGACGTCAACCCGGCACGACAATATGGTAAGTATGATCCCTTCATCACAATAGATCAAGCAGATCAAGTATGTTACGTGCAATATCCAACAACATTGAAACGTCGAAGAGAGGAGTGGTGATCCGTAGTAAAGATCAAGCCACGAGGGATCATAAGCTCTGATGATAAAGAAGATCCGTTGCAACCCGATCATCCGCA